>OX465088.1:85280976-85813375 GCA_949987675.1 Chymomyza fuscimana
TGTATGCTTGGTTATTAAAAACTCATATGTCGGAACATACCCGTCCAAATTGGTTGAAGTTCAAAACTTCTCAATTTTAGTTATGGATCGTTTAACAAACGAACAGCACGTAAAAGTGGTACAGGCGTACGACGAAAATGATTGTTCTGTGAAAAAACATAGTTCACGTCGACGCGCCATCGTTCGCAAGAACTACATCGAATTTTGAATGCTTATCTACATTGACTCACTTAAAAGTTGCAAATGACGCAACAATTGCAGCCTACGGATCGTTTTCAGCGTCGTTTATTCGTTCAGTGAATTGGAGAACAGCCAGATGAGTTGTCGTTAAAAAAAATCATCGAAAATTACGATGTTTGCTTACGGGCCTGTATATACATTTGCCTAATTTTGTTGGAAAATATACGAATAAAATGCAATTAAAGATTAAAGATACACTGGAAAATTTTTTTTTCAACTTTAATCAAACTCTATTTATGAGTTTCAATTAAGCTCCCATACCATAAGGAGCTTCACTGTGCACTGGCACATAATAAAGACCGTCTTTTTTATAAGGTAAGCCCAAAGCACCCATTCTTATGCCGCTATAGGTATTGCCACAACTTTGCAACACAGCGTCATGGAAGTCAATACATTTTATGGCAGGGAAGTCGTTCCTACTGACTGCCTCGGCATAGTACTCGATAGAGCGACTATGAGAGCAAGCACCTGTAAGATCTAGCCCACATCCAGGTTGCTTTTTGCCCCCATTGGGATAAAAAGCATCTTTACCGATTGGTTCCAGGAAGCCCAGTTTGCCTGCATTGGTTTGAATCGACTGGACATAAAAAGCGTCTTGACTGGACAGGCGACTGTTAGGCTTATTATAGTCAAACAAAGGCGAAGCAGGGTCCAGACCAATAATTGTATTCAATGGCCCGTTTTTAACGTTTTTGCCCGTGTATCCGGCAACATGAGCTCCCAAACTGTGTCCAATAATAATAGTGTTGTTTAAGTTCAGGCCATGATTTTCATTTAAGAAGTTAATGAGCTCTGCTGTTTTTTGACCAACTCCCGGTACAGCCATGACCGAAGAGACATATTCTAGGGAAGCACGACTCCATTCTACTGTAATAATATTCATATCACCGTGGGTGAACCAGGCATTACGCACATCAGAATTTATATTGCTGGCGGCATTTGATGTCCAGCCATGAATGGTAAAACGTGTTGGATTCTTTGGATTAAAGTAAGAGTTCGAAACAGATGCAGACGATGCGCTAATTTCTTGCGGAGTGTCCAGGTTAGATTTGGTATACAAATAGAACGAAACTGGATTTAAAGAGAAGCGACCCTCTATTTGGGAGTATTTAGCAAGTTTCGCTTCAGCAACATCCTTATCCATCCATTCAAAGGAACCATCAATATAGGGTATATACCAGCCGTTTTCACCATTGACGTACTCTTTAACGGCGCCCACTGTAAGTTGAAAGATTAGAAAAATTTAATAATTTAAGGATTAGATATCGTACCGGCAACAAAAAAACACAGCACTAAAGTTATTATTAGTTTCATGTCTACGGCAAACTTGGATGAAGACTAGTTGCATGGGCTATGCACATTGCATTTTTATATGCTTTTACGGAACATTAGCTTTGAAGGGTTCTCCTGTTGTAAGCCACTTTAGATAGCGTTTTAGAATAGCGCAATCTGCTAGATACCTTGTAGTACACCTATCTGAAGTACCTGGTATTCTCTTAAATTGCATTAATTTGTTTTATATGTAAGTATATCGAGACTCTAGATCCTAGAATCTTGCAACGTCAGAACATCTAGTAGCTCTATATGGATGAATAAGGATGCTCGTACAGCGATACTAGAATAAGATTTATCTAGTCATGCACATAAGTCAATACGTTGTAACTGTTGTGGCACGTCGCGTGTTTCATGAAGTTCTTCCAGAGATAAGGGCTAAAAGTAATTTAACTTAATTTTGTTTTGGCACTTGCAGTGGTATACCGACTGGTTTGATAATGACCACTTTCGATAAGGCTAAATGATTGTCAATCGTACCAATCTTGTCATCAACAAGATAATAAGCTCTCTGACGCTCGTCGTGGGTCCTAACTTGTGAACGCCTCAAGTACCTCAAAACCTGAAACATGTGTTTGCTAATTTAATATCGGACCAATCTAAATTTATACTTATTGGCAATATAGGTATTATTGTTTTTCAATTGACGTGTGTCTGATAATGGTTTTTGAGTATGAAATATGGTTATTTATTTGATACGGTCTACGCGTTTGTCCACAACAAAATAATCCAAATTAACAAAGAATCATTAACATCCGAATATAAATATAAATTTGTTTCTCAATCTGTGTGTATTTTTTAATTGGTTAATCACTTGGCTTTTTGCACTGATTTAACGGCAACAAAACTTGGTTTATTTGAAAATACATTCAGTTCAGAAGAAGACTTTCAGAAGAAGACGTCCGCAAAGAAGATACTGTTGGGGAGAAGCTTAACATCAGGGCGAAACACGATTGAAAATGTTTCGTTCTTTGACGAAGAAAACATTCTGAATTTACAAAAGATGATGTTTTATAGTGGAATGGTACAACAGGCTTGAAACTGGCTGAATAGAAAACGAGGAAATACAATGACTAATCGATTACACAAGTTTACAAATTTCTTATTCATTTCCCTAGTAAAATGGTTTGATTAAATCGAAAAGGCATTTGAAAAGCTTTTCTACGGTGGAATAGATTCTGAGACATTGCGAAAATTACTGATACATATTTTATACTGAATAAAAATTTAGCAAAATTAGAGGTAATTACAATAAAGCAAACATTTCTTGAATAAATCCAAAATATGTTAAGCATATATTTTTTCTTGCAATATATCTAAAAATCCATTTTACATTTGCGTGTGAATTAAAAAAAAGAATTTCAGTATGTTGGATCGCTGAATCCGAAATCAAAATCCTCAGTACGTCAGGGTTTTTAAGTAACCTCAAGAAAGAAACCTTATAAAGTAAAGCATTTTTAAAATAATGTCAGACCCTGACGTGCAGGGGATCTAGTATTCGGATTCATCAAGCCCAATGTCCTATAAATAAAACATGTCGTCAGACACGCACACAAAAAAATACTTATTATTTTTTTGAGCTTAAAACCTATAGTGCTGTGGTTTTTTTGGCCTTCGTTTAAAGACTCAGCAACATTATATTTATATACTAGAACCCGAAAATCGATTTTTTTTGTATTATTGAAAGTTCGATCATTTTTCTTGTATGTTAGCAATAACTGGCAAAGTTACTGATGCTCATAATAAGAGTATGAAAAAATGGGCCAATATTGAATTCATAATCACAGTTTTGAGGGTACATTATTGTGATTATCATATGATAAATATTGAAGTGTATTGATTTGGTTGCTTTTTGCTTCGTTGATATCAACGTTGCTTGCGATTAGCCAATTCCCTGTCCAAGTGGTCAATAGCCATATACTTGTACTAGGCACTATATACAGATAAAGAAATATAAATAGAGATTGGACAATAAATCAAACTTTTACTTTTTAAATTCGCAATACTTTCTCATTGGTTAAAACTGCGTGCTATAAAATAAATATTGTTTAAAGGAACTATTTCCTATATCATAATATACATTGGTGAAAGACGTTACGTATATATGTTAATTTTGTATTATCTACAGGAGATCTACCAGAGAATTTCGTAATCACCCCCCAATACCAAAAAGAACGCTTCCTCCTGTTGACCGCCATTTTGCAAAATGTTTGAGTCCATTTGTATCTAATTCTAAAAAAATTTCGTTTGTAATTGCACTCATTGTTAGAAGTTCAAATTTTCAGCGATATATGGCGCCAAAGGTACCAAACTAGATCTCAAAGAAACACATTTATAATCATGTAATAATCTTAAGTAGTTTCTAAATCGGAACACTTTAAAGTAAGTCCAAATCCCAGAGAGTGTTGATAAGAGATCGAAAGCCCAATATTTCATCATTCCAAACCAAAATAACGAGACCCACGAGTAGATATGATGACGTGAGCAATACAAGTTACTAAGTTAAGACATGACCTTTGTGGAATAATGTCGGTATGACAAGATGAATCAGTTTTATGCGAGATTCATATAAAAACAGTGATATTTGAAAAATATCGAACTAAACTAAATGCTCGGGAAAAAAAAATTTGTTGGTAAATTTTTGACAACTCTGAATTTCCCATTTATGGGCACTTAATTTTTTTCACTTAAATCATTTTTGTTTTGTGTAGTTTTTGCCATGCGAAGTCCAAAAATTAATTTTTAATGTCTACATTGCAGCCATTAACACATTAGTGCCCATTTTTCCTGCTTGGTTGCAGAAAATTGATCATTTTCGTATCACTGTACTTTCGAACATAAATTTGATTTTCGCACGATGTTCTTAATAGAGATGAGTAGGCAATATAGAGATTTTCAATAACAGTATTCTGATTTTTTTTTCTTTTACTACTTCTTTGAAAGACTTTCTGATTTTCAGCGTGTCAGTTTGAATTTAATTGCATGTGAAGCAGATCGATCAGAAAAACAAAACCTATTAATTGGGCTTGCATAATAAAAGGTGTGAATTTTACAAATTTGTAAGAGTTTACTTAAAAATAAATATTTTACTCGCTGGGGTACAACGGCAACATAGGGTCACATTTGTTCAAGAATGTTATTGCCATTGAAATGCATTTGAAAGCATAAAACCTCTTTTAACTCGAGGCATAAAATGTTGCCAGTTTCTATATTGAGAACCAAACGAAAATGGTAGTGGGCTTGGATGAAAAACAAGCAGACTAGACTGTAAGCATTTAAGAAAGAAGAAAGGTAAGGGTTCTGATGCTTTCAAAGAAATTTTGCCAGTTTTGAAACATACATGAGAAACTGTAATATTATGGCTGTCAAGCATATGGTGATCCTCGGAGTAGCTTACAGCGCTACCTCAAGAAAGTCGATAGGCAGCTGGGCGACATTTCGAACGTCGAAGATAGTGTTTTGTTGGGTTTTATCCGTAAATGTACCTAACGTGTGCCATTGGGCCTTTTGAGAAAGTCACCACCACACCCGAGCCATCGACATCGGGAGCTTCCTCGATGAGTAGCCTCTAGGTTTTAGATGCAATAAATCCTTTCCAAAGAGCTAAACCACGGAAACCTTCAAACCGTGGCCGAAAACTCATGCAAAGCTCCATTCTCACTTCGCCGCCAGTGCTGTCTGAATTGAAGGAGAAAGCCGTAAAGGGAACAGTCAACAATGCAGCTAAAGCGACACAAGTAAACTTGCCAAGATGAAAACGTCTGCAAAGTATTGACTTGGTCAAAAGTTATGGCTGAAATAGCTAACTATGCCTACAACCGTAGTACTTTCCTTACATATTTAAACACCAATGTTGATGTTAGTCTTGTTGTAAATTATTTAAGTGCAAATTGATACAAACCAAAATCCTTGTCCGTAGAATCTGATTTTGAACATGAACCCAAAAAATGTATAGGTTCGAGACCGCGTACCGAATATAAGCTTTAACATTGATAGATTAATAGATTCGCCTAACCCTAGAAAGCTAGCCTGTGAGAAGTCACAGCTGAATTTCTCTCTTTGTGTTCATTCAGTTAAATTCAGCACACAGACATTTCATTAACTTTTGAAGGCAGAAGCCTCGGTACTTTCCAAGAATGCTCAAAATTGGCTGACAACTACAAGAACGGTAATTTCTAGAATTTTGTTCTATTTAAAAACATGGACCTAGGCTGCAAAAAGCGGTGAGTTGTCTCTGTAGTTCTAATCTTAAGGAATACCCTCTGCCTTAGTCTTAAGCTGAATTTCATTCCAGATTAAGATTTCTTTTTATTATTTTCTTGGGTTAATCCAAATCGGTCTCGATTGGATTAAACAAATGAATCATTTTAAAATATCACTGTTGTTTATTGTTCACATCAAAATTTTGGATTTATTCAATTTTGCCAAATGGAGCCTTGCTGTTAACTGGCACATAGAAGTCACCATCGACCATATAAGAATTAGTCATGGCACCCATGCGCACACTGCTGTAGGTGCTGCCACATTTGTTAGCAACGGCATCCTCGTAGTCACCGCACTTGATCGAGCCAAAGTTATCCTCATGAACAGCCTCAGCATAGTAAGTGACAGAGCGTCCGTGGGAGCAGGAACCAGTAGCATCAACACCGCAACCGGGTTGCTTCTTACCACCGTTGGGGTAGAAGGCACCTTTGCCGATGGGCTTTAGGAAACCAAGTTTGCCACCGTTAGTCTGGATGGACTCAACATAATGGGCATCATTGCTGGACAGGCGCTTGTTGGGCTTGTCATAGCTGAACAAAGGCAAGGCAGGGTCTAGACCAACGATGGAGTGTATCCTGCCCTCGCCTACAGTCTTGCCAGCGTAGCCAGAAACGTGGGCGCCCAAGCTGTGACCAATCACAACCAAGCTATCCAGGGACATGCCGTGGTGGTTGTGCAAGAAATTGATCAAGTTACCAACTTTGCCACCAGCGCCTGACACAGCCACAACAGAGGAGGCATAGTCCACGGAGCGAGCACGTGACCAATCCACAACAATAATGTTGTAATCACCCTTGGACAACCAGGCCTTGGTGATTTCAGTGTTCATTGAGTCCTTGTAGTTCTGAGTCCAGCCGTGAATAACAAAGCGTGTAGGATGATCCTTGTTGAAATGAGAGTCAGAGATGGACTTATCGCTGGCGGTGATGGACTGTGCATTTGTGGGATTTGATTTGGTGTACAAATAGAAAGCCACGGCATTGGTGCTTATGCGACCCTCCATGTGCTCAGCGTTCTCCAGCAACTGTTCGGCCTGCTGCATGTCCAACCACTCAAAAGTGCCATCAATTTGGGGTATATACCAACCATTTTCGCCATTTACGCGCTCCTCAATGGGCAGCGCGGTAACTAAAGAACAAACCCGTTAAAAGCTGACCAGCTGAACCCAATAAACCATTTCTTACCGGCAGCTACGAATGCGGCTAGAACTAAGAAGACTTTCATGTTGGGAATCCAATAACGTGCAGCTTTCTAGATGAACGCTCTTTTATACTCTTCCAACTGCCGGACACTTGAGCATGTCAAGCTAATCGCCGTTTAATAAACACTTGAAAATTTTGTCACAGTGACTCGTTTAGATAAAGCTGATAATATTGATAAGGAATTCCATTGTATGTGCTTCCGTTTGAAGGCTTGACTCGGGTTAATCCCATACACGGTAGCACATTAGAGCATTGTTTATTTATTTACCGTCTCAGAAAAAACAATAATTTTTAGAGCCTCCCACGGCCAAGACCATAAATACCCACTGTGTTGACATTGGTAATCTGGCTGCGATTATTTTATTGAACGCGTCATTTTGTAACCAATCAATGTTAAGGTTATTGGGCTAATGTCATAAATTGTTAATAGAGT
Source organism: Chymomyza fuscimana (assembly GCA_949987675.1). Classification (NCBI taxonomy): domain Eukaryota; kingdom Metazoa; phylum Arthropoda; class Insecta; order Diptera; family Drosophilidae; genus Chymomyza; species Chymomyza fuscimana. The sequence goes on from OX465088.1 coordinate 85,288,447, forward strand.
CATTCATACCGACATTTCACAAACAGTTCAGTTTTGGGACCCAGGCACTTTAATATTATTTATTTTCAAATGAGATAAAATTTGAAGAAAAAGTTTACATTTGAAAGATATTTGTTCAGGAAATCGGTATCCAACTTAACATAAATCATTTTCGAGGTCACTTGGATATTCGTTTCGAGTCATATGATCCAATAATACGATCTCGGAAACGCGAGTTTAAAGTCAAAGCGAGACAAACACAAAGATATATCGTCTAAGTAAGATATTTGAATTAAAAAAAAAAAAAAAATTTTTTTTAATCGGCCGTGCTCCTTAAAAAAGATGAACAATTTTAATCGGACTTGTTTTTGTGTGCTCTCAAATCCAAATATTCTTTTTTTTTATATATATATATTAGCAGTTATTAGCAATCAACCGATACGTACTTTTAAGGTTATGATCCAGTATTAAGTAAATTTATTTATTTATTTATATAATTATAAAGTAGAAGTTAATTCTAAGTTATAAAGGTTTGTAGCCAGAGCAACGTAGGCCTTCAGGCTTGAAGTAAATAAAATTCTAATATGAAAACAATTTAATTAATATCATAAAACTTTGTACATTTTTTATTTTTGTATATTATTAAGGATAAGTGAAAAAATAATCAGAAATCTTTGGAATACATGGGTAGTTTTTGACGTCAAAAAAAACCAGATATTTTCTAGAAAACTTAAAAAATTGCGTAAAAAATACCCTAAACAAGTTTGGTTGCTTTGGCTCATACCATCTCTGAGATCTAGGCGTTCACACGGACGGACAGACTGACGATCATGTCTATATCGACTTTATCATTTTTTGTGTAATTTTCGTGCTCTCTCTCGCCTCCTTCTTTATGTTACATACAATTTGCGACTTGTACTCATTTAATATACCTTTTAGACCTTTCACGTATGTATAGGGTATACAAATATTTTCACATAATGTATTATAAAAAAAAGGATTACAAAAATATTCGATTATTCATTTTAAACGTTGTTGCTACAAACCAATTTGAGGCATACGCACTTAAAAATAATCTTCTTATATATATAAATAGAAGTTACATTTCCTTGGTAATCTTATAACTCAAGAACCGCCAAACCGATTGACACAAAAATTTAGAGTTCGTTCCCATCTATGAGGAGGTGGTTTGTGTGAAGTTTGTTTGGAATCGGTACAGCCGTTCCTGAGTTATGACATTTTATGTGAGTAATGGTTTCCTCTCATACGAAATGCCTGTATGGCAAAAACAACAACAAATACACAGCCGCTTATGAGCGTTTCTGTTGTACTGTATAACTGTATATGTGTACACAGTTGTCAAATGTGGTTGTAAGTGCATTATGTTAATATTAATTTGCTGTAATAAAAATTAAATTAAAATCCAAGTTTTTTTTTAACTGATATGTTTTTTACTTACGCTGGTAAATTTTATTTAATAGGAAACTTTTAAAATGTTTTAAAAAATACTTAAATAAATGAAACATTTTTGTAAATAAATTAATTAATTATAAATTACTCTAGAAAACTCTTTGTAAAAACATATTTTTTTTAATATCATAAAAATTTATATTTCAGAAAGGTAAGCTGAGTACATTTTTGGAATCAGTGGGCTACCCTAAAGAACACATTACAACAATTAAGGAACATTTTTCTGATAATTGGTGCTTGGTGAGTCAAAAAATCCGCAAATCGACTTTTTGCCTTTTTTTCGTATATTTCACTTTAATTTGGTTTATATTTTTCACCAAACTTGTCCCAAAGTTATCATTGGAATGCTCCTAAATAGGTTATAATTACAAAAGTTTCTAACATTTTAAAATTAAAATTGAAACAATAAAAAAAATAATCGGCCGTGTTTTGCTCGTTTCCGTTTTTGCGTGCTCCCAAATCCGAATTTTGTGCTGACGCATCTGCTCATATATCTCATACACTTTGTAAGCTCTACAGCTTTCGAATGAAATTGATCACAACTACAGTATTCTTATAAGAAAATTAATTTTTTTATTTAATACATGAACCACATTTTATACTAGATATGCACCACGTTTGTGCAAAGCAAAAATTCGATTTAAGTTGTGCATGTTACTTTTTGGGTTGAATCAAAAACAAAATAACTAAAAAGTAATAACCAATAAATAAATATCTTACTTGAAATTGTCATAAATAGAATCTGAAAATATCAAATAATAATAATAACTTATAAAATTATTTCAGTTTAAAATGCGTACACTTTTGAACCTATTTCGCCAAATCGTTTTAATTCTTCTTGCTACAATACGAATTGAAGATTAGATTTGTTTTCCGTAGCACGTCCAAACTTTCGTTAATTTACTTTCCAATAATATCTTGTGCATTACTTTTTTATAAGGATGACTAAAGACACGGAGAATAATATAAGCGTAGTATAGGTTTTGTTTTAACAAGTACATCTTGTGCCTTATTGACTGATAAGACAGACTTAAACAAACAATTGGCTCAAAAATATTTACTATTTTAGTACCAATGTAATTGGTAAAAATTTTTATTTTTTATTTATAACAATGCCTGTAATTTAGTTAATGTTGCCAAATGGAGCCTTGCTGTTCACTGGAACATAGAAGTCACCCTCTACCATGTAGGCGTTGGTATCAGCACCCATGCGCACGCTGCTGTAGCTGCTGCCACAATCCTTGTTGACGGCATCCTCGTAGTTGCTGCACTTCATGGTACCAAAGTTATCCTGACTGACGGCCTCAGCGTAATAAGTACAAGAGCGGCCATGAGAGCACGCACCAGTAACATCAAGAGGGCAGCCAGGCTGGGTCTTGCCACCGTTGGGATAGAAGGCACCCTTGCCAATAGGTTTAAGGAAGCCCAAGGTGCCGCCGTTGGTCTGGATAGACTCGACATACCAGGCATCAGTAGAGCTCAAACGTTTGTTGGGCTTGTTGTAGTTGAACAGAGGTAGAGCAGGGTCCAAGCCAATGATGGTGTGAACTTGTCCATCGGTGTTCTTGCCAGTATAGCCGGCCACATGAGCGCCCAGACTGTGACCAATGACGTAGGTGGTGTCAAGGCTCATGCCATAGTCGGATTTCAAGAAGTTGATCATCTTGGCCACTTTCTTGCCAACAGCGCTTACGGCAACAACCGAGGAAGCATAGTCTACGGAGCGTGCACGGGCCCAGTCTACGATAATAACATTGTAGTCACCATGGCTCAACCAGGCATTACGAATATCCTTATTCATGCCAGCTGTGTAGCTTTGAGTCCAGCCGTGGATAACAAATCTGGTGGGATGTCCAGCATTGAAGTTGGATTTGTCAACGGACTTCCTAGTTGCCGAAATCTTGGTACCCTTAGTGGGGTTAGAACTAGTGTAAACGTAGAATTTAACAGGGACAGTAGAGAGACGTCCTTCAATCTCATCATCATCATCTTCGACATCCCATATACCAGATTCGTCCTCCGACTTCTCTTGTTCGTTGATCCAGTCCTCAGCTACATCCATGTCAATCCATTTAAAGCTGCCATCAGCTTGTGGCACATACCAGCCATTCTCTCCATGGACGCGCTCGCTTTCTTCCAAGGCGTAAGCCGTAGCTGTTGATTTTATGAAAGCACAATAGGATCTTTATTTCCTTAAACCAAAAAAAAAAGAAAAACCAAAATATGAATGAGCCTTACCAACGAGGGCGCAAAGTGCTAAAAGCCAAATGGTCTTCATTTTGAACTGTTGGAGCATTTGGGCATGCGTTGACTTTTATATAGCCCGTCCCTGAGAAATAATCTAATCGTATGCTGTTCGATTACATCAAAGTAATCGCTTAAGATACTTACACACTATTTTATTGTTTTTTGGTCAACTTAGTACTTCTCTGGTGCCAGACCCCTTCGGCGCAAATTTCGGTAGTTATATTACTCTATTCGGACTAACCCGATAAGATTGACGACACTTTCTTTTAATCATTTGATTAATTTCATAGTTTTATTGCTATCAGTCTTAAGAGGTTATTTATCAAATGATAATCATTTGGGTTTTGCATGTGTCTGAGAACTGGTAACATGGACTATGAGACCCCAAGTTGTTTTGTTTTGTTTTTTGTGCTGAATTCCAGACATTTTATTTATAAACAATTGTTATCAATGCAAATTGTTATGCTATAGAAAGTTGATAAAGGCAATAAAATTGGCGTGTGTCCCATTACTTTTGGAAAAAAGATGAGAGAATAGACATTCTAAACTAAAGTTTAGGATTGTGTTGTGATAACAACAAAAATAACTTTTATCGACAAAACGGGACTAATTTTTCAACATACTCTTCTTTTAATTTGATATATTTAATTTGTAATTTTCCAATTAATTGGAAATTCTCAGGGACCCCGAAGAAGTGTTTGTTTCAGTCATGATCCTATTATCCAACTTCTATCTTTCACATTTGAACCATTTCTATAGTTTTGGAAACATCTTTGCTTTTCAGCGAAATTTTTATGGGCGGAGCATCATTTTTTTGCACTTTTATTCTCCGATCGTCAATCATCATCATCCTAATTAAATGCTTTCAGAACGGTTTTGACCTGCGCCGTTTATGAGAGTCATTTTGTCGTGTTTTTAGAAGTAAAAGAGAGTATGAGTTATTTTTTCAGGAATATTCATTTTACTAGTTGATATAAAAGCATGGCCAGGTGGTCCCCATGATTTTGTCTTATTTGAGTAAATGCTTTTTGTTTTCATTGTGCCGAATGTTTGGCCAATAATACTTTTAATTCTGTGTTTTTATGGTATACTTGTCTTCCACGTAAACTGTCCGTTTTTGAACTTTTAAAACCACTCACGATAATTTCTCTCACATAAGGCAGCCTCACCATATGCTTCTCTTGTATTGTCACTTCATTAGATCGCTCGCCTGGAGATTTTGATTAACGTTGAACGTTGAAAACGATTTATTGGTTTTTTTGGAAAGTTGCAATGATTTTGTACTAAGTTAAAGTTAAGCTAATGTCGTGCGAGTCGAATATACCATATCCATTTCTTAGCCAACACTCAAATGATTTGTTATTCATCGATTAAAAATTTTGAGCCTGAAAATATTTTCGTGACTTAGATCGTACGACTAAAATTCGGAGGAAATTTCACATATTTTTCAAAACGTATTTTTGTTTAGAATTTTTGGATTGTGCGGAGAAATTGTCATGTGGCCTGGAGAACCCGAGATCAACCTCTAGGCTCATAGATTCCGGGCCAGGCCCAAAGAGAAGGCATATCTATTCTTCTCTAAGAAATTGATTGCCTCAACAGCACATTACTTCAAATTAAAGAAATAAATCCAAAGTTCCTACGAATGTGGGAGCTGATATGTAGACCTTATATAACTATATGATTAGATTGGTCGAGCTGCCTACTCTTCAGGAAGTGTTAAAAAAAATGATTTAAAAAACCATGTAGAAAAATATTGTCAACACTATCCGGGAGGCCACAAAAATCTTTAGAGATGTTAAGTACGGTTTGAAAAAAAATCTCTAGAAACCCCGTAGGTGCAACAGAACTTTCAGAGATTTTTTGCTTCGGAATGCTTACGCTTTTATGAGAATGTCAGAAAAAAGTTGCTACTATTCAAAAATAATTTTAGTACATTTAGACACTTATTAAATTATATGATTCGGATTAGTCGATTACAATTTTAGCAATTTTTTGTAACTTTTCAAGTTAAATTTCTGATAAATAAATTTGAATATTTATCCCGCCCATCATACGAACCATCAGTTTTCATAAGCTGTCAGCAACATTGTTAATGGCAAAATGCATTTGTTTACATTTAATCAAATTTTATTTTATTTTATTTCTTTTAAAAATTTCTTCCAAAAAGCAGTTTTGCCTGTTTTATCCTCAAACTGCTATTCTGTCATGTTGCCAACTGATTTTTTAATTTTGAACTAACTGCTAAACTATTGACATTCACATCTATCACTAACATACCGCGCTTATTTATTTAACTGTGCTCTTAATTCGTCGAATTTATGTATTTTTTGGTACAGCACGATATTTATACCTGAAAATCATGTATAAATCACCATGAAAATCGAAAGTTACGTCAAAGAAGTTATTTAAATTATATAGGGTTAGTTTCAAGTTGATATATTAAGGGGTGTGGTAAAATAAATTTTGGATATGGATTTGTTTATTAGAGCCACATGAATCAGCTTATGGTGATTCTGGGTCACTTGTTACCATAATTACGTAGAGTCAAATATTGATGCAGTTTATTGGCAAGGGGGGTGAAATAAGTACGTTTTTGACTTTAACTTTTTTTGGCAACAGAGCGACTTTTTCAGACAAAAATAAGAAGTGCGAAATTCTACTAGGAAGAACGGGGTAAGATATTGACATAATTCAAGAAACTTCATCTTCTAAGGAAATATGAGCACCAGATGGTAAAGTTTCGTATCTGTAGCTTCCATAGTCTCCGAAATCTAGGTATTCATACAGACGGACAGACGGACGGTATATTTACTAGAGATTTTAATTGAGATTTTGTAAAAATTAAAATCATGAATTAAAAAATTAGATTTATTATATTAAAGAGACACAGATAACTGAGAAATTGAATAGACATTTTAAATAAGTGGCACTTTCTTTTATTTTATCAGTGAATTTTAACAAATCTGGAACAAATTTAGTTGAGATTATAAAACCGTCTCGAAGGGGTGTCTGTGGCATCGAATTGGAATTTTTGAGAAATTTAAGCGAAATTATTTTCTGTGTCACACCAGGCTCGATTTGGTGTGCATCAAAAATTATATCCTGTGATCCCGCGTAGCGGTGCTTCATAGACGCAATCATATCGCATTAATTCTACAGGACCCCTAATGGGTCTTATCGAAATTGTACAATTGCGTGTTACTAGAACATATCTGTATGCAGGTCCCCAATGGAAGATCGCAAGAATATATAATTGAACAAATGGTTCTGCAGTCCGAAAGAGCAATAGCTCAATTCAGGTGCATAAAAGTGTATTTAATGCTTTCACATTTTCTAAATTGTTTGCTTTTACAAAAGATTTGGAAGATATATCTCGGAATGCCTGTAATTTAATTAATGTTGCCAAATGGAGCCTTGCTGTTCACTGGAACATAGAAGTCACCCTCTACCATGTAGGCGTTGGTATCAGCACCCATGCGCACGCTGCTGTAGCTGCTGCCACAATCCTTGTTGACGGCATCCTCGTAGTTGCTGCACTTCATGGTACCAAAGTTATCCTGACTGACGGCCTCAGCGTAATAAGTACAAGAGCGGCCATGAGAGCACGCACCAGTAACATCAAGAGGGCAGCCAGGCTGGGTCTTGCCACCGTTGGGATAGAAGGCACCCTTGCCAATAGGTTTAAGGAAGCCCAAGGTGCCGCCGTTGGTCTGGATAGACTCGACATACCAGGCATCAGTAGAGCTCAAACGTTTGTTGGGCTTGTTGTAGTTGAACAGAGGTAGAGCAGGGTCCAAGCCAATGATGGTGTGAACTTGTCCATCGGTGTTCTTGCCAGTATAGCCGGCCACATGAGCGCCCAGACTGTGACCAATGACGTAGGTGGTGTCAAGGCTCATGCCATAGTCGGATTTCAAGAAGTTGATCATCTTGGCCACTTTCTTGCCAACAGCGCTTACGGCAACAACCGAGGAAGCATAGTCTACGGAGCGTGCACGGGCCCAGTCTACGATAATAACATTGTAGTCACCATGGCTCAACCAGGCATTACGAATATCCTTATTCATGCCAGCTGTGTAGCTTTGAGTCCAGCCGTGGATAACAAATCTGGTGGGATGTCCAGCATTGAAGTTGGATTTGTCAACGGACTTCCTAGTTGCAGTAATCTTGGTGCCCTTAGTGGGGTTAGAACTAGTGTAAACGTAGAATTTAACAGGCACAGTGGACAGACCACGAGTAAAGAGGAATTCATCGCCTTCTTCTGATGAGTCATCATCATCATCTTCGACATCCCATATACCAGATTCGTCCTCCCACTTCTCTTGTTCATCGATCCAGTCCTCAGCCACATCCATATCAATCCAAGTGAAGCTGCCGTCTAAGTTGGGCACATACCAACCATTCTCTCCATGTACGCGATCGCCCTCCTCCACGGCGAAGGCCGTTGCTGTTGAAGTAACAAAAGGATTATGTGGTATTGAGTTAAAAAAAAAGAAAAAATCTTATGTCCTACCGGCAAGGGCGCAGAATGCTAATAACCAAATAGCCTTCATGTTGAAAATTCTACAACTGTTTGCATATTTGGGGTAAGCTTTGACTTTTATAGGTCGTTCAAGAGCATGTTATCGCTCAGTTATCGATTAAATCTTAATTATAACTTTGGACTTTCGCAGACTGTTCTATTTTGGTTGGTGAAATTAAAAACTTTAATGGAGGTAGACCCCTTTGGTGCAATTCTGTTAACTGAAGTGATATATTTCTTTGCTATCAGTTTTCCGTCGGCCATTCATAATATTGATAATCTTTATACTATTGCAAGTGCCCTGTCAGCGGTATTATGAGTCTCCAGCGTAGTCGTTATCAATGCAAATTCTTTAGCAGTAGAACTTTAATCTATAAAAAAGAATTGAAGCACTTGATCGTTTAATGCGTAGAAAATTTTGGAGGTAGTAGCCTAACAATTTGAACTTACTATCAAAACAAACTCTCTCCTTACTATAGCTTTCGCAATAAAGAGCTATCAACTTTTTTTCGAGTAGGGGGCTCCACTCCCTGTTTGCTGTGTTTTCTTGAATTTCCCTGAAGATTAATAATCTTCGCAAATCAATCCGAACGAAACAATGTCCCATAAATATGTCGTTTTATGTTCATTTTGTTTAAAAATTATTTGTATTCTTTTTATTATATAGGCGCATAAATATATTTGGTCTGTTGTAACTAATACTTTTATACAAGGTTTGCTTTTTTATATTTCCGATCTTAGTATTTTTAGTGTGACCAGTTGTGATTCGCGAATTTGGTAAAAAAGTGTTTTGAGCACTAAAATAGTTAGTTCCTTCTTGTCTTGGAGTAGCAATTAACAAGTAAACATTGTCGCAAGGTGATTTTTTTCTTGTTTTCGACAAGGATTATAAAGAACGGAACTTTGAAATACCCTGTACCACATTATAAGGCAACTGATTATTCGCATCAATGATGCCAAGTACTCGCTGGAAAAAAAGCCCAAAGCGAAAGGACTGAAGATGGATAAAACATATAAAACAGATAAACAGAACAAATGTTTTTTTTTAACTTTGGAATTTTTAATTTGTAATTTACACTAGCTTACAAATTTAAAAAAATTTTAATATCAACAAAAACAAACAAAAAAGTGGCTCGCTAAAACCGAAAATGAAGTCAAACATTTTTTTCATGTAACGCATTTCGAGATATTTCGAAAAACACATTTTTCGAAATTAAAAAAAAAATTCTCTACTTTAAAGCAAATATCTCTGGTTGTACTAAACTGATTTTGATTATTTTTTTACGAAACTGTAGATAATTGAATTACCCATCGATTATGTTAGAAAAAAAAATTTTGTTTTTGACTAGGACCACATTTTCAACAAACAGGATTGAGCTGACTCGTTCATACCCGTTGCAGGCTCTTGGCCTGAAAGTTATCTGGCCACCTAAAATAAATAATAAATCCAATTAAGACGAACACATCAAGCTCTTTTGCAAAAATGCTTATATTATTTTTCATTTTTTTCCAAAACTTTTGTCGAGTTAAACTCGAGTTTTGGAAAAAAAGAAAAAAAAATCCCAAATAGTGGGATATTTTTTTTTATATGAAGTTTTGTCATTGTCATTTGTAAGGAGTCCAAATGTCAAGTTTCGTTATCCTAGCTCTTATAATCTTCAAGATCTAGGTGTTCATATAGACAGACGGATCATAATGGAGGTAACTTTAAAGGATCTGATATGTCTCCTATCACATACATTTACACAAAAAAAAGTTAAGATTGTTTCAAGAAAAATATTAGGATCGACAATCGTAAAACGTGACGAATCGTGGACATATGCCCGATCCAAAATAGCAATCGACCATATGGCGGCTTCAAAACAAAACAAATCCGATAAAAGACGTTCGCTGCGGAGCAATTTAAAGCTAATAGTTGCTTGTCATCGGGAAAGTGGCCATGTGGAAAATTTTCCGTTTATGCAACGTTGGACTGTTCATTCTAAATGTTTTTGGTACAACCACTTGTTTGTCAGAAGTTTCTTGAGAATGAAAGAAAATCAATGAACGAATGTCATCTAAGTCGACATGGATTTGGAGCAATCGAAACATTCAATTAATGGACCTTTCACGTTACACTTCTGTCTGAACTTCTTTTAGCTTCTATTTGTTCCCGAATATTTAAAACAAAATGGGGAGTCAGTTCTTTGTCAACGCCAGAAGGAGTCTTCTAAGCTCATCTACGAGATACTCACTTCTAGGTGGTAAAAGTGCTTCGAAAATTATTTGGAGCGTATGCAAAGCTTGGATGTATGAATTTTGGCTGAATTTTAATGGAGAACACTCCCAAAAAAGCAATAAAGCGTGCTTTAATGATACTTAATTGCTCTTTGACTGTTGGGGCGAAAGTAAAAAAGTCAACCTTTGCATACCATGAGCATTTTTGTGCGTATATAGCTCTACTGTGACTAGAAATTCTTTAGCTATGATAACATCTATATCAGTGTGTACATAGTCCAGTAATTTTATTAATGCATTCGGCTGTGTAGAGAGCTTTTCTTTCAAAAACATTGAGCTTTTTAATCTATTGAGGACTTATGAACGACTTAACCGCAATCTTGAAATATTACCTTTGGAAATCTGTTTGATTTTTTTTCATTTTTGAACTCTTCATATTTCTATACCCCTAACAATTTGTAGTGGCAAAAAAGCGCATATTATTAATACTTTAAGATACTATTATATTTGACTTGTTTGATTCAAATCAGTGACAGGCTGCTCAACGAAATCTTTTAAGTTGCTCAAGTAGCGGCTTAAGATACTCTATTCAATTGTCACTACGGCAACTGATAACTTGATTATCAAAACGCGCACGAGCCTATTTCTGAGTTTCGGATCGTTCCAGTCGAAAGGTATAAAATCATAACAGCCTTATTGGGGTGCACAGTTGACATTATGAAGTTGACTATTTGCGTACTGTTGGGAGTGATTGCCTGTGGTAAGATTTCAGCTACTATCCACTTGAACTTGCTACTAAATCTTTCTCTATGCTACAGCTACCGCCGGCACTAACCATCCTGACAAGGGTTGGCTGGTACCTCTGTACAAGGGCGGCTTCAAATGGGTCTCTACCGAGCAAGCTTATGAGGAGCAGGCTACCATTGAGCCACGTGCTGCTGAGATCAAGTTCTACCTGTATACCAATTCAAATCCCAACTCCCCTCAGCAGCTTTATAATGGCAACTCCGGCACACTGTCTTCTTCCCACTGGAACAAGAACAACCCTACCCGCATTATCACCCATGGCTGGCAAAACAATTACCAGGCTGATGTTAACCAGGATGTGCGCAGTGCTTTGCTGGCCACCGGTTCCTACAATGTCATCTGTGTGGACTGGAGCGCTAATGCTGAAACCATCAACTATGCCAGCTCTCGTTATGCTGTTCCCGATGTGGGCGCCCAACTCGGCAGCTTTATTAACTTCCTGAAGGGACAAGGCATGTCTTTGAACAACCTGCATCTCATTGGTCACAGCCTGGGCGCACATGTTTCTGGCTTTGCTGGCAAGCATGTCGGTGGCATTCACACCATTATTGGTCTGGACCCGGCTCTACCACTCTTCAATTACGATGATTGCTCCTCCCGCTTGTGCAGCTCTGATGCTAACTTTGTTGAATCTATTCAGACCAATGGTGGTACTTTGGGTTTCCTGCAGCCCATTGGCAAGGCAGCCTTCTATCCCAATGGTGGCAAATCTCAGCCAGGCTGCGGTGTTGACGCTAGTGGTGGATGTGCTCACAGCCGTTCCTACATTTACTTTGCTGAGTCTATTCGCAAGAATGATTTCCCTTCGATGAAGTGCGGCTCATATGAGAGTGCCGTCGATAAGAACTGTGGCTCTACTTACAGCTCCGTGCGTATGGGTGCTTCCTCCAACTATGGCATTAGTGGATATTACTATGTGCCAGTGCACAGTTCCTCACCTTATGGTATGGGCTAAACTATGTGATGTAAAAAAATAAATTTGTAACCCACCGATTTATGGATATATTTTTGAAAAAGCAATTCGAGTGTTTTGATTATTCGTAACATTTTTTTGTTGATTTGGAATGCACTATCGTCCAAGCCAATGAAATTTAGAAGTAGCTTACCAACAATTTGAAAAACCATAAATTGTTCTTGAAAGCCGTAGCCGTTTTTAGGAACTTCAGCAACGACGTGAATAAACATAACATCGAGGCATTAAGGCAAAAGTGCCCGACTAACAATGTGAGCAACAACTATCAGGTATTCACAAGTGTCACATGACGTGGTTTGCCCTTTGTTGAAAAATAGATCACGCGAGAAAAATTACTTTTAAAAAAATAAAATTTTGTAGTGGACAAGATGAACTCTTCAAGAGATTCAATTGATTTTTTTAATTCTTTCGAAAACTGAAGATGTACTCGTGGTCGTCCAGAAGAAGCTTTTGATGAACTTTCGGCTGACCTTAGGCACATATCACTTGACCTGTAACTTGCAGTTAGTTGGTATCAATTGAAGCGAATGGTTGGCACAGTATATGAGCGATGAATGATATTTGGGAGTATAACAGAGAGGGTGTTTAAAATTTTATTGCATCTTCTCTCAAAGTACACATTGGCACTACAAAAGGCGAGCGTTTTTTTTAGCAGGTGAAACGCCACAAAAGACTGTTAAATTTACCGTCAGTGTTGAAAGCTGCTTCCAAGTCCTCAAGGGAAGAATTAAAAGGCTTGAATGATATTTAATATTTATTGTGATTGGTTTTAAAAAAAAATGTACTCTTGTCTTAATTTCAAAGCTTGAGTTTTCAACTAAACGTCTCTATTTTCAAAAGTGGCAAGAATTTGCAGAAAAAATTAGAAAAACTACAGAAATAATATTGCTCCAGCCTGAAGCTCCTAGTATGTATATAAAATATTTCATTAACGACTTAAAAAATAAGTTTTAAATCTATCGATATTGAATATATAAAAAAAAAAATTAGTGTTTTATACAAAAAAAATATTTTTCGGTACTTTTAAAAGAAAGCAAAACTAAAGTACTCACCAACAGCTGCGACTTAACAAACTCAGTTCTTTTATAATTTGTGAATTGTAGCCACCAATAAGTAAAATCCATTTTAACATTCATTATCGGGTTTTCTTTTTCTTCGTCATTTTTGGAGAAAATTAAACAGTTGCTATCAAAAATTCCTTAAAATTATTTTCGAAAATTTTACATAATGTTAGGTTTTTATTTATTTTCAATTTTAGATAAGAATTCATTTTCTATAATCTTAAAGCGTGATTCTGCTTATTGTATAAATGATCCACTGAATTATCAGGCAACAGCTCATAAGGGACGGCTGATTGGCCAGAAAATTTAAACATTATCCATTATCCCAGAAAAGCCAGAAGAGCAAAGCAAGCAAATCGTTTTTCACAGAAGTTGGGGTTCAATTACTTGATTATTCTCCCGAAAGTCCAGATTTGTATATTATAAAGAGAGAAACATAAAAAAACAAAAGGCCACAAATAAAACGAAAGAGAACCGATAGGCACTAATGCCTAATCAAATCCTGTTCGATTTGGTCCCAGACCGGTCTGTGTCTGGTAGAAATGCAAAAAGGAAGGTATATTTTAATTTTCTTTTAAATTTAAGCCGTGTAAAATATAACCATTTATTATTTAAATGCCAAACCAAGCGATGTCAAAATACCACTACTACTCAAAATACTGCTAAGTTATCTTTTTGTGGACTTAATTAAAATACCAAAAATTGAAAATATTAAAAACTTTAAATTTTCTTAGAATCTATACCTTTTCCTACTATTATAATTATTTTTTCTAGCGTCGAATTGAAAATACATAATAAATTCAATAAAGTCAATGGTATATCAAAATAATAATGCCGACCAGATAGTAAATATACAGCGTATATAAAGAAATACTAATTTTTTCTAAAACTAGGCGGTTTCCCCATCTATTGGATTTTTTTTATACTTTTATTAAAAACATATTGATTTTAATGATATTTAGAAATTGCTAGCGCCATCTAGCGGCCTCACTAAACAGAAAATAATTGACCGGGCGTTGATTTTTTTTTTTTAAGTAACTACTGTACTAAATAATAGTTAATAAAATATAAGTATAACAGCAAGTTTCGACTGAAACCTACCATTGTGTTTGACCGGGCGTTGATGACGTCAAAAAATTGTTTTTATAATACACATAAAATGTTTCGAAATGTTTTGTTTGAGTTTCTATTCAGCGGATAAAAAGATAATTTAAAAATATTTAAAATATCGATCTTTTTAAAAAAGGCGGCATCATCGACAATAGGTTTTATTGCAGGTTGCCCTTATGGTTGCAGTATATAGTCCATATTATAAAATAAACACACTCTGACTTTTCAAAACGATTCCCAAAAGTTGAAAAACACATACATGTCCCCTCCTAACAAGAAATGCCAAAAACTCCAGACTATTATTGAGTTGCAAACTTTAAATTCTTGTAATTCAAATAGACCTAAAGCTCTTTAGAGATCATGTAAAGGCTTCAAACAAAAAGTTAATCGCCTTGATTCGTAGAATTTATCCATTTATATCCCTTTACAAAGGGATTACATTGGAAGAACAAAAGGTTTATGTTTACCTAGATCTATTTTCCAAGCGATAAACTGAAATGTATATTTGTAATGTTTTTTTGGTAGTTTTCCTCCAACTATTACTTATTTCAGCTATGCTTTGTTTTTTGTTCATTGATATCTATCTAGCCTAATAATGAATATGCTTAACAACTACAAAATGTCAACAAAAGAAAACTAAATAAATTTAAATATAAAAGAGATAATGACTTTTTTTCGAATTCAAATATTCCGCGTCGGCTATATGTGAAAAAATTTAACTTTCATTTAAATTTTAGAAACTTAGTGCTGCCATTTTAAATTGAATATCTTTGCAATTATTACGCATACGCACGATGTGACAGCTTTTCTCTTTTAGAGCTTCATTATATTTTCAACACGTGTTAACTTCATTATATTTTCAACACGTGTAACTCTATCAATTGCATTGTCATACACTTGAAGTAATTATTTAAAGGCTCGATGATTTGTTAGGTTAATTTAACAAAAATATGTTAAAAATATTTGTAGCATACTTTTAGGCAGCCACTTGAAATTGAAGCATTTGGACTTCATAAAGCATACGCACTGTGTTTCGCTTGCATTGTTTGTCATTGTCATCATTTTAGTATTTTACTGCGAATCAATTTCACCAATTTGATTGTTACACGTTCGCAGAAATAATTTAATTAAAATTGTAAATATTAACATCGGACAGCTCGACATTCGCCATGCCACAATAAACCCTTACAACTTGGCTCTAACCACAGCATACACACACACAGAGGCCCCAATTTAAAATTGCTCCATTCCCAAACTTATAAATATCTTATGAAGTATCCTTTGTGCAAACACCAAGGGAGCGTTGTATGGCAACCAAGTTTCAATGAAATTTAAATTAATTGCATTTGCAAAAGTGTCACATTTCAACGGCACGTGTCAACTGTCTACATATATAAATTGTTTTGGAAAACCGTTTTTCATTCGATTAACCAAATTAATACATACAAGCTCCATATGTATATATATATATATATATATATTTTGCTTAATTTATTAAATAGTGGATTATGTCATCAAACATTAAAAATTATGTAAGCTATTATGTAGAAGGCATATGAAATCATTTAAAAATGCAAGAGATGGATGTTTTTATTACAATTTCTTACATAGCAAAATATTAGGTCAATGTTCAGCAACTTTTTTAAGCAAAAAATTTAGCTAATGTCTGTCTATTTTTCCTTTCCCATCTATATTTTATTTTATACATATATGTATACAAATATTATTTTGTTAGAACATTGTATTTATATACGCATTTTATAAGTTCAACTCAATTTACTTTATGAGTAAAGGCACTTTGCTTTGTAATACGAGTTGACAGTCCACAAGATAATAAAAATTTAACCAAACACTTGAAAGCTTATTACTGACAAGGCCCAATTATCTGTCAAGGATGCTGTGGTATCATATGGAGATGCCGCTTGTAAGCTGTCTCTTAAATGTTTAGGAAGGCGCAACACTTAGCGCCCAAGTGCCACGTCCCGTAGAGCAACAAACTACAATGATGTTGACTTTTGTGGTCGTGACCCGGAATTCTTTGTATATGTATATCTGTATCTGTATGTGCATAAGACGTTCCTCATTAATTATAATTATAAACACGCTGATATATGTAACCCATATAGCGGAAGCAGAACTGACAGTCATGCTAGTAGCATCCTTATCAAACATGCTCACAGATAAACACTTATCTTTTGGCAGCAGATGTGAAAGATACTCTGTGTACCATTTAAGTAAATAGCTGCAAACAGGAAAATCAACAGAAAGAACTACATGCTAGCTATCATACTATACCCAGACCACACTTACATAGCTCCTCCTTGTGGCAAGTCAAAAAGCACCAGCGCCGCGGGAACTCAGATGCTGACATTCTCAAAGGACAACCGCTGAGTAACTATTTGACTAACATGCCAATGACTTTTGGTGGAAAAACGTGGCTCACATGTAACACATGCCCACTAGGAACTGGAAGTCGAAGCAATCTTCTCAAAATTTTTTGGTTTTTGAAATAGATTATTCTTTTGTTTAAGGGATATCTTAACTTTGAAACATTAATTCCAACGGGCAAAATTATGGCGTGGATAAATTAAAATTGCTTTCCAAGTGTATTGCAAATTTTTAAAAGTTTTTAATTTTTACCAATATGATCAATATTAACTCAAATATCGATTGTCGTCTGTCGTATATCATTACAGACACCAGATCATAACATAATTCCGATTCAGATGCAGTCAATTTAATTAAGTCAATATTTTCTGACATGCTATTAAATCTAGGTATTTGAATCCTGACGAAGAAGGTAATATGGCAATATAAGTTGGATTTGTAAAATTTTGTTCCTACTCGCAAAATATGTAACACATATATTTTAAAATGCAGCGAGATTGGAAAAAATTTGTAGGTAGTAGTAAAACATTTTTTTCACAAAAAAAAATTAAAAAAATTGGTTTTTCAAAAAACTTGAGTACCCGACAGATGTGGTCCTGCTGAGCTTTGGCTTGGCTGTTATTTGAAAATTTAGTCTAGTTTTATTTATACGAATTAAAAAAAAATTATCGTAGTACTTAGCAGCTACGGTAAAATTTTAAGTTGGATGCAGTTTACAATTGCGATCAATTCTTTATATTAAAAATTTTCTTAATTGCTTTGACATAGAATTTAGTTTCAGTGGAACATTTTTTTTTAATTCAGCAAGTATACAGTTTAATTTTTAACGATTTCAACACAGTCATGCGCTTATTCTAGGTGTATTTGATTAAATAGGGTGTTTTTTTAATATATTTATTCCTTTGCACAAAAATACTTTTAAATAAATGTCAATATATGGAGAAAAAAAATGATTTAATAGACAGGGTGGGCCATCTTTTGGTTTGGTTTTTAAACATTCATAATTCCGAACATACTCAATTTTAGTCATGGATCGTTTAATAACCAAACAACGTGTAAAAGTGGTACAGGTATACTATAAAAATGGTCGTTCTGTGAAAAAAACATTGTTGAGGCCAGTGTCGATGAGTTACACCTATCTAGGACCACTTTGCGTCGAATTTTGAATGCAGATCTGCAGTTTCAAATGACGCAAAAATTGAAGTCCCCGGACCATAATCAGCGTCTTTTATTCGTTCAATGGATGTCAAATAGCTAGATGAGTTTTCGTGAAAAAAGTCAACGAAAATTACGATGTTCGCTTACGGCCTGTAGAACAAGCCGCGGCGGCCGTTTGAGCAATATTATATTTTATACATAATTGAATTGTTTCAAACTTTCATTTGCTACAGTCATTTGCCCAATTTTGTTGTAAAATATACGAATAAAATGCAATTAACAAATAAACCAACAGATAACCCACCCTATAAAGTAGACTGTTTTTATTTAATCATCGTGATGTACTTTGATAAAGATAGCTCAGAAATCTTTGTTCATTTAATTATTCATAAATATTATTTTAAAGAAAAAATAAAAAGAGGATTAAAAAATTTTAAGCTTTAAATTTTAAAGCAAATTTATTAAACTTATTATTTTGTTTTTTTTTTTGTTATTAAAAGTAAAAAGAGTTCAGGCAGTCTGTCCTTTGGTTCTTTAGATTGTTTAAAAACCATTAATGTATATATATATATGTATATTAGACTAAAAATAAATCAATACATTGCTGTATAAAAAAATAGAAAAACCCTCAGGAAAAAAACAAATTAACATAAGGTAGTGTAGAAATTATATTTTTAGAGGAACATATATCCTTAGGACAAAATTTAAAATTTTCGAAATCGAACAAAACATTGCTAAAGATGGTAAAAAATGATGGTAAACTTGATAAGACATTTAAAAAAAAAAAATATTATTATAAAAAGAACGCCTAAAATTTTTCTAATGCCTATGCAAGCTGACCTGCCGTTACCAAAAACTGATACTAGTGATGAGAAACAATTCTCAAAATTCCAACAGTGTATCTTTCTCTTTGTCAGCACTTGACGTTGTATATTCGTACATTTTGTTCTGACCCCCCTGAGATGCAAGGTCAAAATGGTCTTTTTGTGAATTTTGGTAATGATTCGCTCTGTTTGGCTTGCCACAAAATTGTTTGCCGTTGTTCATTTTACCTTTGTGCTATATTTACATACAAATTCGCGAAAATTTGTCTAACATGAATTAGATATAGCCCGAGAATTGGCTGGAGGTGTGCCTGCCTGGATGCAAAAGGGGCCTGGAGCTGGCGTCTACCTTTTTGAAACATATTTTGTGCGGTCCTTTTAAAATTGAATTTTTGCATAAGTAGGCGGCCGCTTTCAAGCGGCGTCACTTATCCTTCATGCTGCGTCCCAGACATCCTTCCAGACCCCATTCCCTGCCAGACCTTAACTCTACTCGTTCTTTTGCCTTTTACTCGTTCAGCCTAAAAGCACGCTAAGTAAATTTGCATGCAACTAAGCCGGGCAAATCTGATTTGGCCCTGCCTCCTCCTAGCGCCTGCCAAGGCTCAACCCCATTTCATTGTCATTACTTTCTATGTAAATACATTATTTACTTTAGGCATATTTGTTTGCCTCCGTTTTCTTGCCACTCAGCGTCCCATGCCCCATGCCAACAACAGCCGCGTGGTGATTTCATTTTCGTACGTGATTTTACATCATTCGTTTTGCCCCACATTTCTTTTTTTTTTCCTTGTTTTATTAATGATTTTTTATTATGTTCATGTTTTATGTCAAAGGCAACTGATTCTTCCTTGGCGCTGTGCAGGATACTTGCTTGGGGCTAGGCTGTCCTATCCTGTTTTTATTCCATGCAGCAGCGTATAGCATCCGGGCTGCCTTTGGCGCTTCAAAAATTATTCATCGATCTTATGGCTCTAATTTGAAATGGAAATGGTTCTGCCCGCTGCCGAGGCTTGCCATTTCATGATAATTATTTTGTTTGGCATTCTGTGCACATTTTTCATGTGTTCCCGATATAAATTTAATGAGTTTTTCATTAATAGATGCCCTTTGCTCAGCCAGAATCAAAAAACATAATAATAAGGTCAGATTGGGTCACTTGCAATATTGATATGGGGTTCTATGGCCTACGACTCATAAGCTGTACATTAGTGCAGCTTCAACTTATTTGCAAGTCAGCTTTTTAAAAGTAAAAAAATAAAATATTTATTTAAAATTAAGCTGGCAGTGTCAATGACTGCTTAAAATGTTATAAAAAGGCTTGTTCGTCGTAAAATTTGGCAGGATAATTGATAAATACACAGGAACAACAACAACGACAATAATTAAGTCACCCACACAGGCAAACAAAATACGCAACACATATATAACACATGCGCACATATGCTCTCCAGGAGCGGATTCAAAAAAGTTGAGTATGGGCACAAATTTACTAAAGAGAATTTTTATTTTAACAATTTTATTATAAAATGCCGCTCTTTTAAATACTTGTATAGACAATTTAAATAATTTTTATACACCAACTTGACCAATTCAAAAACCCAAATTTTACGATTATTTTAAGTTTTTTATTTTTAGGTAACTTATTATTTTATCAAAAGAAAATGTTTTTATCTCAATTGATTATTTTTTTATTTAAAAAGACTGGAAAAAGCCAAAAGTCATTTTATTTAAAAAGATCTAGACTGCTACTTTCATGACCTACCGAACTAAGAATACGATAGAAATTTCTTAATTTCTCATTTATTTTAGGGTGAATTTTAATGCACAACGCCCACATTAATACAGGCAGGATGGCAAGTGTGAGTGGTCTCCAGACAATTATATGTTTTGGGGCACTTATCCCAAAAAGTATATGAAGGATGAACCCAATTTTGTAGTTCTTCGACTATAATTGGCGCTATTAAGTCTTTCCCTAACAAATATACGAACTAAAACTGAACATGGGCAAACGTACTAAATATATAATTAGACTTAAATAAAATATATTTATTTAAAGTAAAACAAAAGCTATAGACAATTATGTAAACTCGGTCTTAGACTTAGAACAGGGTCCCGAACAATACCTGAAAGTTTCATCAGCTTAGTATTTGTTTTCAGCATACGTCGTTTTTGAGCCGTACTAATTCGATCATATATAAAAAAAATAAATTTATTTTAATTTTCTATTGTTTAAAAAAATATATACATTCTAGTGTGTTAGAGCTTCCAAGCTCTAGTGTTACATCTATAATTTATTAAGCTATATCAAAACATTTGTTTTTAAAATTGGCAAGTTAATCTGAATAAGGTTTAGGGTCTGTTAGGGTTTGGTTTTGGCAATGAGCGATTATGGGTATACTGAGGTATCTTTCTTTTTTTTTAGATGTACCATTCCGCACCAATGGCTGGGTTGCAAGTATCACATATCTATATATTTAAAGACTCTACTTCCATGAAGGCGCCCAAATGATTTAGTTAATGAGTCATTCACATTGTGATTTCTGGCTCAGCATCTTGAACACCATTCAACTCAGTTATTTTGTTAGGTAGATTCGCTCCTGTCACCCACACATACACACTTCTCTCTATGTCTAAGTCAAAATCCCAACCAACCATTTATATTGTGCGTTGAGATAAACCATTTACTTGCTTCATATCCTTATCATGAAGTAGACACACACGTGCACACATAGGTATTGTGTCTATGGACCCATTCCAATTCCTTTGTGAGGGCATCAAAGATGTCTGTCAGCCGGTATCAGTGTTCATTCGGTATTCATTATATGAAGATAGGCGCCACAACATTGAAATGAAGCGAAGACAACGCGTCGGAAGGCAAAAGTTTTAAATGACTTCTTTTCATATTACGTATACGTAATGTATGTACGATATATTACCAGTCAAGTCATCAAGTCGTCAACTTGTCAAGAACATCAAATTCATCTTTGTATTGACACTTTTGATTTCATAGCTGACACAGAATTTCGTTGGGTTTTAATTCCCCAAAGGCCATCAATGCTTTCAAGTACTTTCTTAAGGCCTTTACAATTGGTTTTAACTATAAATTTTGGGTAATAATAAAAGAAAAGAAAGTATAACTTTAATAAGACGTGAACTCTTGGGGTGTAGAGTAACGAATGTTATTTTTTGCTAAAATTAATTTTTCTTTTACACGTTCTATTTATACCCTGTACCGTATGGTACAAAGGGTATATTGTGTTTGTGCAAGCCGAAAATGTATGTAACGTACAGAAGGAGAAGTCGGAGACCCCCCAAAGTTACCTAAAGTATGATCAGAGTGACTAGAGAAGTCGATATACCCATGTCCGTCTGTCCGTCTGTCCGTCTGTCCGTCTGTCCGTCTGTCCGTCTGAACGCCTAGATCTCACAGATGGTAAGAGCTAGAGCAACCAAACTTTCAGATAAGATCCGTTATTTATCCATAGGAGACAAGTTTATTTTATTTTTTTGATATCGGGACTACATTATATAGCTCCCATAGGGGTGTTTCAGAGGACCTCGAAAAAAAGCAAACGTTTTAGATGGATAATTCGTTTGCTTATGAAGATATCATAACCAAATTTGGCAATCGGAAGTTTTTTAGAAACCCCCAGCACTCTACCAAATTTTATCAAAATCGGTTGACTATATCATATAGGTCCCATAGGATCGATCGGTCGAAAATTTGTTTTTTGTACAAAATTCGTTGTGTTTCGTTTGTTTGTGAAGATATTGTAACTAAATTTGACATTAAGAATTTTTTTATAGTTCCCAAGCACTGTACCAAATTTGATCAAAATCGGTTGACTATATCATATAGCTCCCATAGGACCAATCGGTCAAAAAATCGTGTTTTGTACAAAATTCGTTGTGTTTCGTTTATTTGTGAACATACCGTAACCACATTTGGCATTGAGAAGTTTTTTAGAGTTCCCAAGCACTGTACCAAATTTGATCAAAATCGGTTGACTATATCATATAGCTCCCATAGGATCGATCGGTCGAAAAAAACGCTTTTTGTACAAAATTGGTTGTGTTTCGTTTGTTTGTGAAGATATTGTAACCAAATTTGGCATTCAGAAGTTTTTTAGAGATCTTGAACACTGTACCAAATTTTATCAAAATCGGTTGACTTTATCATATAGCTCCCATAGGGCCGATCGGTCGAAAAAAAGTTTTTGATTAAAAATTCGTCTGTTTTTGGTTGTTTATGAAGGTATCATAATCTAATTTGGCAATCAAATGTCTTTTGGTGTTCTTAAGCAATTTACCGGATTTGATTGCAAGCAGTGGTACAGGGTATCCCAAAGTCGTCCGCGCCCGACTTTAACGTACGCCATCTTTTTCAATATATAATTTAATTATTTTTTTTTATAATTTAAGGTCAACTGGCAATACATTTTTACCCAGAATCCTTTTATATCTATATTATATAAGTTAGAAGAATTAAACAAATGAAGGGAAAACTTATTTTTAGTAATAAAATTCTATATGTATTGAAAATAAGATTAAAATTTCTAAAAATTTAGTTTATTGATATCCTTCAAATACAACATATTTCGTTTACTTCAGCAATTGAGTCAATTTATTTTCTAAGATATAGCGTTGGATTTTTATTTTTACTTTTAAAATATTATATTTGTTTTGTAAAAGAAGATTATTATTGTGTGTGCTTATTTTCATACAAAAACTAATCAATTGAACTCTATGTAAATTCTAAAATTAAGAGTTATTGAGGGTAATTTAAATAAAGCTTTACCCACTTGACATCACAATGGGTCAGTAAGCTATAAAGCAGTCCCGTTTCCTTAATTATACAATACTGACCCCATACAACTCTAGTAAACATCAACATCAACATCAACAAAGCATCTCCCACGTGCCAGCTGTCGCACATCCTTCTTTCCTTAACCCCCTTGTAATAGATACAATAGCAAAGCAAATATTAAGTTTGCCAGGAAACCTCCAATTGTATTACTCATATTACTTCAATTGGTTTTTCCGCCATTTAGTTTACTCATTGAGTTCCACTTGTGCTGAGGTGAGACTTGTGTGACATGATTCAAAAGGACATCCAATAATGAACAACGCAGCGGGAACTCATGTCTCTGCATCAGGAAATGTGTAAAGTAAATGAAAGGAATAGATTTTTCTTTTGTTTTTGTGTTTTGAGCTGAACAAGTTCTCCATTTATGAATGCCTTCATTCATATCCTTTCAATCGATTTAGTTTCGTTCTTGTTGAATTGAGTGTGTGAGTGTGGCTGACAAGTTTACAAATAGTATTGTCGTTAGATTAATATTTCTGTTTTTAAAGCAGAAATTAACGCAACTGTCTGTAAAATGCTTTTCCATTGATATTTTCAAACAATTTCCAGGTAGAAGAGGGGTGGTGTTGATATTCCCATAAAGGGCAGTCCCAGTATTAACAGTTAAAATCCTTAAAGCCTTTAGACCCGTTAAAACCAAAAAAATACTAACTTTTCAACACCTTAGTGTTGTATGTCAAAAAAAGAATAAGATTTGTAAGTATATTTAAAAAATCGGATGCTGGAAAAAAAATCTTTAAGGTGCCTTATTGAAATCTAAAACTAAAAAAAAGTGGTTCAAAAAAAATTTTTTTTTTTAATTGTATTTAAACAAATTAAAGTGAAAAATAAATAATTTTTTTTTTAAATGGTTGAAAACAATTTGTTTTTTTCAAAGACCTCAAAGGATGTCTTTTAAAACATTTATAAACCGCGACTGTAGATGAATCTTGGATCTATATGTACGATTTCAAACTAAAAGTCTGAATGAGTCCTTAAGCACGAAGAAAATGCAAAAAAATTGTTTTTTGGATGAAGTTCTTCGAAGCAAATGGTTTTAAAAACTAAGTGGTATACAAACATTTAAGTTCAAAACGAACCATCCGAACATCTTATTCTTCATTAGAACAATGCGAGCTCTGACAAGCTCCTGATTCGACACCCAATAAAATTGCGAAGTCTACCTCATTCAAGTGAACGCATTGATGTTGTAAACTTTATAAAGCATCTTTCTAAAATATTATTATTTTTTATAATGGATACACCATTGGCTCAAGTCTATACCAGACTTGTGCAGTATATGTCATATACAGAAAGAGGCTTGGCAGACAATGAGTTCCATACAAAATATTCTCGGTCCCTATGAACACAACAAGATTAAGATACCACAAATTTAAAAAATCGTTGAATTTTACTGAATTTTAAAATATTATACATAATAAATTTATTTATAAAAAAAAAATAAAAACTTTTCAAAACAAGGCACATTTACAATATCTATGTGGAACAAACTCTAATTTGAATATACAAGAACGAAATGGTAATGCTGAAGAGATGGTACCTACATTAGGATGAATTTCTTCATCAATTGAAGTTTTTCTACCGTTTTTATGGAAAACTTGTAAAGTCTTTGACTCATGAAGAGTTTCAGAAAAAAAATTAGAGAATTTAATCCAACCACAAATTGGTGACTTCTTTAAATAACTTTCAATTCCTGTTTAAAGTCAAAAATCAAAATTTGCAGCAGGTCGTATTCGACTCAGATGATAAGAGCTTGAACAACAATTCTTTGGGTTTAGACCACTTATTATTTCACAGGAAATAAGTTTCGACGTTCAATTATTAAGTTCGCATAATAATAAAAAAATCACAGCATTTTGGAGCAAAAATTCTTTTATAAATACAGATATCGTAATAAAAAAAAAATATCAAATATCTATCTCACCATCTTAATATAATATTATTCACATTATCAGGTGATGAATAAAATGATAATGAATAATAATGATTGCTCTATTGCTTCGAAACATAAAAGACAACCCTCGTGTAGCTTCTATTTCTTTGTCTCACATAAATCTGTCGAAAAGGCATACACACAGCGCACAAGGGGGAAATGGAGAGGACATTACATAACAAATTCCAAAAATTTCATATCAAATCAGAGCAACATTTAGTAGAGTTCCTTAAATGTCTCTGCATTTTGATTCTGTGGCAATTGACACGGTTAACATTTTATATTTAGAAGAGTATTCATTGTTTTGTATCTTTGACTCCTGAGTATGAGAGTGTGCCACAAGCCACTTCTGATACATTAAGCCCCTTGGATAGATAGTCTTATACAAGTGTTGCCTAAAAGTATGCAACACAATTAGTAAAAAGTAGCTCGGCTTTGGGGGCAATGAAGTAGCTTAAGATACAGATAACATAACCAAAGTGCAATCAAAAACACTTAAAATTTTAACATCGTGTATTTCATTCCACTTGCAGATACATTGACTGGGATGCTGCCTCTTACTCTGTATTTGCCTGGGATTTATTTCTGACTATTAATTAAAACCACAAAAATTTGTTACGCAAGGACTCCCACACACACACCCA
Source organism: Chymomyza fuscimana (assembly GCA_949987675.1). Lineage (NCBI taxonomy): Eukaryota > Metazoa > Arthropoda > Insecta > Diptera > Drosophilidae > Chymomyza > Chymomyza fuscimana. The sequence goes on from OX465088.1 coordinate 85,314,653, forward strand.
CACCCACACACGAAGCGGGCCAACTTCTGGGAAAACTATCAGTAACAGAGACGTTCCCTACGAAAACAACCACAACAACGTGCTCAATCGGAGCAGACTTTGTCTTCTATTTTGGCAAGGATTTCGTTCACTTAAATGCAATTATGCTGCCAAGCACAACAAAGCCGGAGACACTTACGACAAACTTTTGGTTTAGTTGTAAGACACCAGAATCTACTTAAGAGTGTTTTGGATTTTACTTTGCCAAAAAAAGGAAATACACTTTAATCAAGTCTGGAAAACTTTTTTTCCATTAAAGTGTCTGCAAATGGAGTTCAAAGGCGTGCTCTGGCACAGCCAAAGAATGGCCAGCCTGGATAGAACAAACTTGAACGATGAACGTTTCTACTATATAGCGCCACAGCAGCCTTTGCTGCAAGGCGCTGATGACTACCAGGATGCAGCAGCAGCACTGCTATACAACGAAACGTCCACCATGCTGACCACCCCAAGTGAGGAGGTTAGTTATGTCACAACTCCCAACTGGGATCTCTTCAATAACACGCTACCGCAGAACTTTAGCTGCGACAATGCAGAGACCGAGGATGCGTGGTCCAGTGTTTACTTCAAAACCGCCGTTTACCTGCTCTACATTCCGATATTCATCTTTGCGCTACTCGGCAATGGCATTGTATGCTACATTGTCCAGTCCACGCCTCGCATGCGCACAGTAACCAATTATTTTATCGCCAACTTGGCACTGGGTGATATATTGATGTCTCTTTTCTGTGTGCCCTCCTCCTTTATCTCGCTGTACATACTCAGCTATTGGCCCTTTGGAATTGTGCTGTGCCATTTGGTCAACTACTCACAAGTGGTTTCAGTTTTGGTCAGCGCCTATACACTGGTGGCCATCAGCATAGATCGTTATATTGCCATCATGTGGCCATTGAGACCGAGGATTACCAAGCGGTAAGTAAAATAAAAAAAATTTTCATAATTCTTAAATTTTTAGTAATATTGGTTTGACTGTAACATTGAAACCAGTGGCGGATCCTAGGTGGGTTTTCTAGTCCGTACCCTCCCCCCTTAAGAATTAAGTTCAATGTTTTATTCTAATATCTATTGAATAATAGGTAAAGTAAAAAGTTTCCGGCGTTCGCTTTACTTAGGCGATGAAATTAACACAGGAATTGTCGATTTAGTCCGTTTTGTTCATAATTCCCCGATTGAAGAAGTCCTCATCCCTATCGGTAAAAAACCCTGACCACCTCACTTTCACAAGCCTCTCTTTACCATCAGGAAAATTTTCCAAATGAGGTAGGTGCGATAGAACATCCCGACCAAACTCTCGGAGCTTCTGACGCATCATTAACGATGTGTGAGGCCTGGCGTTGTCTTGATGGAACACAACACCCTTCCTATTGGCCAATTCTGGCCGCTCCTGGTCGATCACTTGCTTCAATCTGGTTAGTTGTTGACAATAAAGGTACAAATTGGGTGTTTGGCCATGTGGGAGCAGTTCATATTGGATGAAACCCTTCCAATCCGCGGACCACGATCTTTTTCGGCTGTTGTACTCGTATATGGCTCATTTTTCATTGCCATTCACTATCCGCTTCAAAAATGGGTCTATTTCGTTACGTTTCAGCAAAAAATCACAAGCATCAATTTGGTCCAAAAGGTTTTTTTGCGATAATGCGTGTACCACCCATTTTTTTTTTTTTTTTTTTTAAATAGTTAGGTTCTCTCACAACAGAGAGTGGGCACTGCGACCTCAAGATCTATTGTACCTTACCCATTCTTTTAGGACAAAAGACCATCTGCCTCCCTTATGAAGAGCAGTAAGTCTTTCGTTGGGATTCGGCGTAGCTGAAACGGGGTGATCCGTTCAGCTCCCAAATGTGTGACTCTGTCCCACACTATTGCTGGACAGTCACACAAGATGTGTTTGGTCGTCTCGTCGTCTTCAAAACAAAGCCTGCACTCTGAGGAGTCCGATAGACCCATTTTTTGTAAGTGATAACTTACAGTATGGTGCCCAGACAAGTAGGCTACCAGGAACCTTAGGTCTGCTCTACCAAGACCTATAGTTCGGTTTGCATCCGAAGGTGAGACAAGCACTTTTGCCTGTCTTAAGTGTACCACCCATACATCGAGCTTTTTCTTGAGACCAGCCTTATGCAAATGGTTCCAAACGGTTGTCTGGCTAATCTTTAGTTCCAGAGCGTGGCCTATCTTCGACGTCCACATTACCAGAACAGAAACGTTAGCTTTGCTGTTGTATTTGAAACTGTATTGGGTCCATAAATAGTACAAATGTTGGCCGCCTGCTCCGCCTTTTCACCTTGGTCGTAGTGGTACTGAAGAATGCATCGAATTTTCTCTTTTCTTACCTCCATTTTAAAACGCTGTAGTTCAAAACTGGCTTCACCAAACAAAAATTGACCCAGACCTTAAGCGTAATCCGTGCCTGATTGAAACTATCTATATTAAGTTTACTCCCAGTCCAGAAGTTCTTTATCGAATAAATAAGTCTATATCTTACGAGTATATATGGCAAGGCAATAATTTATGCTTTAGTTAAATTTATTATCGAAAAACTACAGGATTCCTTTATGGCGACAGAGAATACCATTTCGGTTATTATCTCGAGAAATAATCCAGGTCGATGTATACGTTTCTAAATAAGGGTATAGTGGTAGAAGTATTCTTATTTTTGTCAATTTTAATTATAAAATGTTAAAATGCTATGGATGGGGCAGTTTTTCTGTCGGTATGTGAGTATTGAATTATCCTACAAAAGGCATAAGACTAATTAATTAATTTCGTAATTTTATGACGTCACACATCCAGGGAATTTTCTATGTCTTGTTGAAACAAGTAACCGTTCAATCAATTGGCACACTTTTCTGGGCAGACCCAATGGACCAATATCCATCCATATCGATTCCCATGAGCAGTATCGACTCGAAAAAATGATCCAATGATAGTTTTAAGGTTAACGCCAGCCCAATCCCTCGCCACCTAGTGTAAAATGGGCCTTGTCATCAATCGGTGTGAAGTGGATAAATTCGAAACCACCTAGCATCAATTGCTCAATCATCTAGTACGTACAGTGGCCTTCCCGAGTCTTCCTCAGATACCAATTTGTTTGAAGGTTCAACTTGGGACATAAAGGCTATGAGTTACTTAAGTGGGTTCGTGACTATTTTATAAAAGAAGCTTCCACTGCCCTACGGTTGGAACATCCGGCTTTTTCTTCATGCTAAGGCGAAACCATGTCCAATTAATAAGGACACCAACCACCACCATCAAGAACTCACATCCTTATCTTCATCTGTATCTACACCTGAACAAAAAGCTAAGAAGAAGCCAGAATATAAAGCAAGCCACTGTAAGTGGCAAATTGTACTGGCTCCTGGACAGATGCAGTAAGCTGTTGATATTCAACAAAATCACGCTCTACAAATCGAAATTAACAGCTACATGGACGTGTGGTATTCAAGTTTGAGGGAATGATAGCAAAAACAACACTGCAGAGACTCCAAACACTACAGAACAAAGCTCTACGCTAAAGAGCAGATGTCTCTTGATATTTCAGAAACACAAATCTTCATAAAGCTCTTGGCATACCTTTCATAGGTGATATCCAAACCCACCTTGGCGGCAGATACGAAGAAAGGTTAAAAACGTTACGCAGTTCCCTCCAGTGTTCAGTGGCTGTTCCGAAGTAAAGTATTCTGTGTCTCAGTAAATTGGAATTCACACGATTAAAATGCTGAATATTTTCTAGCTTGTTTAAATTACAAATCGCGCTGACGTTTACCAATGTCTGGGTTGCGAATTTTAATTTCAATATTTTCCGATGGGTCAAATGTAATCCGTATCGAAGCCCTCTATGTCGTAGGGTTATCTGGCTGAATTTTAACTAAAAATTTTTCATTTTGTGAAGCCTTGTATCCTGCTTGTTCAATACCTATGCCATGCATTCCTATGAAACTGAAGCACTAAGCACCCTGTATCTACGTGCAGCATCCAATTTTAAACATTGTGAGGTAAGCAGATCCCAGATCTTTCATCATATCACACAACGGATCTGACTACTTCACAGAAGAGTTTATATTTTTTGCTGAAAGGTACATTATTCCTACTAAACAGGCCAAAACGTTCTAAATTTCAATCAATAATTCCGATTTTAATATTTTCGTAATTCTTAAAAAAAATTGTAAAATTCTTAAAACAAAATTTTCGGCATACAAGGCATTTTAGGCTGAGGCGTTACGCTTTCTTTGTATGGTTATGGTTATGGAAATCTGGCAGATATATCGTTAAGGATAAAAGGAAAAGGCTTAATAAAAAACCTTGCCTAGTATACACTATGTATGAACTTCAAAAAAAAAAAAATAATACCTCTTACCATAAAAATGAAAATCTTAAGTGATATCCTTTCGGATTATCTAAACCTTGATTGTTGATAAAGAATTTCAGCTAAAATTTCAAAATTGCCTCACTATTTGAGTCTTTATAATTGTTGAAGTCAAAGAACTTTTCCTACCAAATACTACAGATAATGGCAAGCTGTAACTACACAATCATCATGCGTTAAAATTACAACCACATTGTAGACGTTGTCATTCCCTGTGGGGCTCCATTTTTTAATAAACGCGAACTGTCAGCTGTCACTCTGTCATAAGTTATTCTTTGGTAACCATTTTGGACAGAATTCTCATATGATTTCGCTTGTTAAAGTTGTAATGATTTAGAATGCGAATTTAATCTTTTTATACCCTTATTATGCGTTTGTTGTTATCTTATTCCCTTTCGTATCACTATTTCTTGATTTGAATGCGAAGAAAATATTTTGCGTTCACTAAATATGCCCCATACCCATAAAACATATATCTAAATAAGAAATTGGTCGCTTCCGTGACTTTTTAGTCGGCCCACGTATTTGAGCAAATAGCCGAGTTTGGCAAACTATTAGCCCGGCTGACATACTGCTTAATTCTGGACATTTTTGCTGCCACAGTGCAGCTTAGAAACCACTTGACGTCTATTCCGCCTTTAAGGATGCCACTCAGCAAAACGATTGAGCCATCAGAACACTTCAGCGTGCTTTCGATTCGCCTCCCTTAATTGTTTCCGTTTAAATTCGAGCAAATTCGCGGAAATCTGCTTAAAATATGTATCTCCCTTTTTTTTTAGTCAGCATTCAGTGTTAAATCCGTACGCAGATTTTTGGCTGCCAATTAGCGTTAAAGTTAATTGAAGGAGCATAAAACTAATTGAAAACATGGCGGAACGCGCAGTTCATATTAAAGTCAAAAATGGACGACGCCTTTAGCTGCCCCTGACTCTTATCGTGCCACATTGCCGTTAAGTGGTCGCTGGCGTATTTGCATTTGTGCCACTTTGTTCATTTGACTGCCTCCTTGAACTAAGCGTTCGGAATGGTCAAGTCCCCGGGGGTCTCCGCGCACAGGGCGCACGCAATGGATGAGCAGCGGAATATGGAATATAGTAAAAATGGAAAACCCGAACTATGTCGCCACAGCCAAGGCCTTTTTAGCACGTACGCGGCACAGTGGTGTTAATTGGTTTAAACAGTAATCCAAGATAGTTGGTCAACAATGTTGCTTCGGTTCTTGATCGCAGCTGGTGGGAAAAACGGAAATACAACAATACAGTATGGCCGCCGCCATTTTGCAACGTCAATTTGCTTTGTAACGGGATATTGTGTTTTCTCTGCCGAGTTTTTTCGGGATATACTCGTACAAACACACACACACACAGTGAGACGCTCACTACTTAATGGCAGTTTAATATGACCAAGACTGATGGACGGAAGCCAATGAATGGCGTTATTTACGTCACATGAACTCTCACTCTACCGTGTCACTGTGTGTGAGGACTTTTGTGGCATGCGGCAAATATTTGTGCTACATAAAGTAAATAAAGTTGATAATTATTCAACGTGGCTGTAATTTACGCACACGCAGCCACAGTACGCACCCTTAACACGGACCCGAACCCGAACCCGGAGTAGTGTCTGTATGGCTCTTTGCCAAATTAAATACGGACTCGATAATGCAAAAGAGTGTGTGAGTATCTGTGTTTATGAACGTATGAGTGAGTGTGTGTCTGCTAGTAAGACGCTTGCCACGCTTGACGTATGCGCAATGTGAGTAACAGCTTTAGAGTCAACCATCAGTCATACGACATGTTGTGCAGAATACTCGGGTCGAATACAGGGACTTCCGTTAAGCGTATCAAAACTTTTTTATTCCTTAAGAAGAGTTGAGTGTGGTATATAGTTGATAATTTTCCGAATAGATGTATTTATTTAATTGAGATTAAAGTTACAACTTTAACAGTCAAAGATAGTCTGAGTCCAAATGAGAATCCGTCGTGGTGGTGCTCTATAGTGGAATACCCTGCTCAACATATTTAATTATTTTGCATTAAAATTATTTTATTTTTTAAAATTATTTTTTTTAAAATTTCGACCATTTTTGAATATATGATGTGTTCAAAGTCATCAACCATCAAGTTAAGACTTAGAGGCTGAAAGACCCTGTATTTAGCAACTTGCAATTTTTATAAGAGCAACTGAGCGAGTACACGTATATGTTTGAGTATACATGTGTTAGTGTGTGTGTGTTTTTAAATAAATTATAAAAAATAAAATCAAAATTATTTAAAATAAACTTATGCACTTTCTTAACCTTTTTGCAATAAATTTTATGCTTGCAGGTATGCAAAGTTTCTTATCGCCGCCGTTTGGTTCATTGCGCTGGCCACAGCGTTTCCCATTCCCGTGGTATCCCGTCTGGTAATACCATCCCAATGGTACGAGCAATGCGATAGGTAAGTATGGTTCCACTTTTCTCAGAGAATTTAAGTGAGTTCCTCCATGTGTTGGTGGCGTAAATGTAGCATGAAAGAGAAATATGGAAATGCGTGACACTTGTGAAAAAATGTTGCTCATTCAAGTCAACTACAAAATCTTTTTATGGTGGGTTGTTTGGGTTGGTGCATGATGCGGCTCTATTTGTTTAACGTTTCGCCTTTTTTTTTTTTTTTTTAGAGAAAGGATAATAAATTGCACACACAAAACTGACTGAAGATGTGTGATTATGCCAAGTGTACGCTCCGGCAAAAGGAACATTTTTATAGAGTGTCACACCACTGTGCTTCGCTGATATCTTTATGTGCCAAATTTTATGTGTACAAAAGTTGAAAATCTTTAAAAAACTCTAAAGTTGGTAAAAGAGTCAAATATTTGTATGGGTTATGACTGTTTGAATACTCTCTATCTTTGCTATCAGTGAATACAATAAATTCAATTTTACTTTTAACATTCTTAACATGACTCTATATGTAAGGCTTTGCTATAATTGAAAAACGCTCAACTAAGACTGACAACTCTGGCTTTTTTAGACAGTTTTGCATCATTGATTTATAATTTTTTAACTCAATTTACGTTAAGAAGTGTTAGGAAATTTTTTATTTATTTTTATTTTTCGAAATTTTGGTATCTTCTAATATAATTTTCTGTTCTTATAAAAAAATAATATTTGAAATATTTATTTGTTGGATTGTTGAAAAAATAAATATAATTATAGTAATAAACAGTTTTTTCTTTAGAAATAATATTAACAACTCTCGGAAGTGGCTTTTAATAGAATTTTAAAAATAATTATTGTGAAATCCAAGTAATTGTTGCGGAGGCTACGATGTTCTATGATCCTCTCGGTGTATCTGCTGAGGAAAATTGAGATCTGATCTTTTAACGTATTCCAATTGATATGAGAATATATGACCGAAACGCTATCGAACATGAACAAATTTGTAATAAAAAATTTTGTTGCAAAATATATTTTGGATTTTGATCTTGAAAAATTCGTAACTGAAAAATATTTCAGATAAAAAGCTTTCGCTCCACATTTTAAAATATATATTGTTACTAAGGATACTAAGGGAATAAGTGTTTATGACATGTTCAGCATTCAAAAAATTAAATTTGAGTTGTTAAAACTACAGGGTGCTTCGAAAATTGTAAACTATTTGTACATCTTGAAATGAGCTAAAATTATTTATAAGTTCTCACTTTATATTAATCATAAACAATTTTTCCATTAAAAGTGATTTTATAACAGGCTAAAAAAATTTTTTTGGGGAAATGGCAGCGATTATATAGAAAAAGTCTCCCAATTTTTCTTCAAATATATTCGAAAATTAACAGCTTTTCAATATTTCTAAATTTTATAAAATTCGGCTAGTATGCTTTAAAGAAGTTATCAATATCGGAATGAATATCTAAAAGTTGATGATTTGGATAAATTTTGGAAAACACAATTTTTTATTTTTTTTTTTATTTAGCCAGAACTGACTTTGATGTCTTTAATTAAATACCTTAACACCCAAGTGTCCGCTTCATGTTACCTTGGGGGCAAAGTTCCAAAGGTTCAATAAAGACACCTGTCCAAAAACTTCACCAAACAGATATTCGACTTTTCTAATGGACATACCCATACATGTATAATATAATATAATAAATAGATTAATAATAAGTAGAACAACAAAAGCCAAAACGAATATTCCATCAAACCCTTGACTACATTAAAAAAAAATAGGGCTCAATTTTATTTTAAATTGAAACCTCCTTATTAAAAGACCTTTTACTTATGCTTAAATAAATTTTTAATAAATTTTCCGCCAGTTAGCTCCCACCCTGCTGTCTTTTCTCCATTTTACTCAGTGCTCTCTGTTTTCCATCACGAACGTACATCTATTCCACGAAAAACTCAAGGCTGCCGCATCTCATTTTGAGGTATTAGATTAGGTTAGAACAAAGTAACCCTCTGCAAGGGTATGGCTACGCTGTCAAAATCGCAAAGTCAAGAAGTACAGCGGAATGTGCGTTTTAGGCTCGAGGCCTTCTCGTTCGAGAGAACTGCAAATAAAATAAATTACACACTTTGCGCTTTTCATTGCTACTCGAGGATGAAATGACCCGCAAGGCAGTCGGCGTGCCGCTTAGCTCTAGAATGGCATTTGTGGCAGCTTTGGAGGACCTCTTGCCTCGAACTTGATGCCTTTTGTACTCATTTGATGGCATTTTATGCAAACAATGAGTACTTTTAACACACATGCAAACAAATGAGTCATCAGCTGGAAGCGTTTTTTTTTTTTATTATTTTTGTTCTTTTTATTTTGTTTTTTATTTCTTGCAGTTCCGGCAACAAGCCTAGGCTTTGAATCCTTGGAATTTGTCGCTCATTGTTATTCTGTGTCTATCGCATACAAGCTAGATATAACTATAAAAGTTGTGCCTAATTAGCTTCCATATGTATCTCAACCCGTTGTGGGACAAGGCTCTATTGCAGATACGTTTTGCAAAGTTTTTCGCCATGAAATCTAGCACAAAAATGGGAAAAGTTTTTATTAAACCAAGTCATCTTTGTGTATATTATGTATAACATGCACCATGATAAATCACCTTGTATAAAGTGAAATTGTGGCAAGAGACATGTGTGAAAATTGTCAAGGGTGATGCTTACGATGGGAATATTTAAATTCGTTTTTTCACAAATTTCAATCTTCTGACGAATATTCGTACAAAATGAAAAATGATTTAATATACGAAGCCGAAGAAATATTTTTTTTTGTTGGTTTTTACGTTTTTATAACATGCATTTCTAAAGTGTTTTTTGCTTAAAAATATCTTTATTTTCTAATCGGTATCAGCAATTCCGTAATTATTTACAAGAAAGTAAAATTTATTAACATCTTCAAGTTTCCTTCAAATTTTGATTTGAAAAAAGTCTTTTATGTCGATCAAAAAACCAGAAAACTTAAACCATTAAACAAATCTGAATATAAAATCATTCCTCTATTAATGAAAAGATAAAATTGATTAGATCCACCTCCAAATTCTGGCAATTTTTTCTGGCTTCAAACTGCTTTCATTGTTTTTCAAAGTTTTTGGAAAGATTGCTCTTGGACAGAATTGTGGCTGTAGAAATCATATCAACGATCCTCCCAAATCATCAGTTCGGTTTCCACCCAAGAAAGAGCACACGGAAATAGGTTAACCGTGTGGTGCAGCACGTACTTGAAACATTTGAGGAAAAAGAACCCGGTTCAAGCACGGAGGGCTTTCATAGAAACTCAAAAATACTCTACACTCTTTGCAAGTTGCAGTAAAGGACATTGTTCTTGCTCCTTTCCATTACACTACTTTAAATTTTGAAATCATCATCAAATATCTGACGGGAACCTGCAGCTTCTTTTATGCTGACGACTCGGTCATCTGCTTATACTAAAGGATTTAAGAATTTGGAGATGTCCTACCGGGGATGCTTGATGAAATAGCATTGACGGCCAGGCGGTACACTGTTCAGCTGAATGACAGTAACTCTACATGTATTATTATTTACATTTTGGGCTGGTCTGTGTACCCTGGGCATGATCATGTTCTTGCTTTCACCATGAGATACTCTGGAAAACTTTCTCTTAAAAATAAATAAAACTGGGATCAACTTGGCACCAAGTGTTCAAAAAATATGCGGAATAAGTTTTTACGTAATTTATTATAAATCCCTGGTATGTGTGTAATCAAATTTTTCACTCGACCTTAACATTCCTTTCGTGGGCAAAAATGCCCGACTAACAAAGTAAGCAGAACGATCAGCTGTTTAAAAGTGTTACATTGTTTGGTTTGGTTTTGTTAAGATAAGTTTTTGTGAGAAAATGATATTTAAAGAATAAAAAAAAGAGTTTTGCATATTATTCAGTATAAAGAAACTGTCACTTAATTATATTGTTAAAAAAATATACTTTTCACAGTTGACATCTGTTTAGTTTTCTAATGGCCTATCAGCATTAAATACTAACAAAAACAGTGTGAAAAATATGATCACCATCAAAGATATTTTCACATTTTACAACACTCTTTTTTTGTGAAATTGCCCTACTTTTTGTAGTCCAGGGTCTGGGTCGGGCGTAAAATTGTATCAAATTTCAAAATCTTTAAGCTTAGCTGCAGGCCATTTTTCTGTGCCACTGTTCCCCTGAAAATATGCAACATCACGCCATGATTCCATTAGTTCTTAAATCGAGTCTGGGTTAGAGGAATTTTCAAGAGCTTAGCATAAAACTGAATTTGTGTGGATTGTCATGACATGTCCAGATATTTGCTTGTGAGTGAGTGTGTGTGTGTGTGTGCGTATCTGTGGGATGCGTGTGTGCGTGCCATGAATGCGGTCTATATGGCTGTTTGTTTTAGGAACACAATCAACCAGCATATTTCCGCACTGACTAATGCAATTCTCTGTCTTGTTTTATTGCATGCATGGAACGTTGTCATCGTCGTCCAACACATCGCTCCACATACTATCTGTGACGTCTCGTAACCAACCATCAGATACATCTGTCGCGAGGAGTGGCCCTCAAACGAGCAGTATTACTACTATACGCTGGCACTGTTCACGTTGCAGTTCGTCGTACCCTTGTTGGTGCTCATCTTTACGTATACACGCATTGCCATAGCTGTTTGGGGCAAGCGTCCTCCTGGGGAGGCAGAGAACTCGCGTGACCAGCGCATGGCGCGTTCCAAGCGTAAGGTAAGTCTCAAGATATATATGTATATACGAGTAGCACAAGCTCACTTAGAGCTTACATTTTCCACGATTTTGACCGCAAAAACTAATTTAGCTGAAAATGGATTTGGCAAGTAGCCACCAGTAACAAGCTGTATCCTTTGGTCAACCATTTGTGACGTATGATCCCAGGAGTTGACGTCACACGATTTTGCATTGCGCTTGCTTTTCATTGGAAAAATTCTTAGAATGCATAAAATGAAAATCTGTTTGGAATATTTTACTGTAAGTTGTGCACTTTCCGCCTGAATACCGATGCTTATTGCATTATACAAAGGCATCTGGAAAGTTTTGCACTCAAAGCTCATTTCCTTTTTATTTTTTTGTTGTACTTTAAATTCTCCAGCTACAAGGCCGAGTTTCCTTTATTGCTCCTTAAGGCGAAAAACAACTAGGCTGTGGGGTGGTAAAATAATTGAGGATTTTTAAAAGTGAACTGGTCCGTAACAAAAATCAATTTATCAGTGTCCAGTGCTTGGGGTGTTGAGCTATTTGCTGGGACAACCCTGGCTTCCAGCCCTCTAAAAGGTTTTTGTGCTAAAAATAAGAAAACGAGCTAACAACAGTTTGGCACGCTATTAACTGAAATAAATTGAAGAATAAATTTCAGCTCGCACTCTATATATTTAAAATATGTGATTTGGTAGTTTAAATTATACATATCACTTCAAAAATTAAATATAATTAATGAAAAAATAATAAAAAAAATTTTCAAAGTTTTTAAAGTTTGTATTTTAAAATTTCTTTTGATGCTAGAAGCGTTTGTTTTAATTTCAAGAACTTTGCTTAATTTGAAGTGAGGCTTTTAAAGTTCTCAATACAAAACGACTGCATTTTATTGGAAAAGTTTCACAATTTTAATTTTCAGTGTTATTTTAAACGTAATTGCACAGCTAAGGTCCTTTTGCCGCCATTTTAACAAAAAGATTTTATTGACCTAAATGCTTTCGAGGATTTAATTAATCGTGGTTTTAAATGTCGGACTCATTAGCATTGCAAGAAAGTTTCAAGCTAAAGCATCTGAGTTTGGTGCAGTAACCAGTGCACTTGAAAACTGGCTATATCTCTAAAATTTAATTTTCATATTTTTCGATATTTTAGAAATGAGTTTGGTATTGGCCTAAGAAACTGAAGTAAGCTAAGAAGTAATAAGTATTACTTTGAAGTCCACAGATACCTATTTCAGATACCATTTTATTTAGATAATTGGTTTTGGAAGAACATATTTGTGGGTCGAGGAATTTTATTTAAATTTTCGTGGGAATCGGAAGACCATTGAATAACCAGAATTTTTGCTTTAGTCGACTTGCTAAAGTGTACTGATGTGTTGTACTGGTCAGGAAATTATGCAAATAGATCCGACTACTCATTATGATGATACCTAAATAAAAATAATAGAAAGAGCAGCAGTTTAGAGTGATTTTTCTCTAAAAAAGTAAGCATAAGTCAGAAAATCCTGACCAAGTGTCTGATGTCAACATACAAAGATCTTAAAATCGTGTAAAATCTTTGTTATTCTTGTTTATTCTTCTTGACCATCCTTTTCTACATGAGCCAAGAGTACTTGTACAATTTAGCTTAAATTATAAAAATCGAAAATGGCCAACTTTAAGTAGTTCAACAATATTGCAGTTTTTTTTAAAAAAAAAAACAAATTACAAAATTCAACATTTTGAAATATAAGTTTTTCATAAAATTGTTGTTATTTGCTTGTCATATAAAATGCCATTAGTCAATTTAATTGGACTCAGTCAAAATTGTTTTTTGAAATTTGGACAATCGAATAAACATGCCTGAACCTGTTAAAAGCATCTAATTTGCTTAATATATCTTATACCATGAACTCACAAGGTCGTGGTTATTAAGATTACTTCGTTACCGCAAATCCATCCTCATGTGAGCCCAATCATCAATAAAACGTTGACAAAAAACGTTACCCTTCTATCGTAAAACCTTTTTAAAGTTTATCTGCGTTAAGTATACGAGTATGTCAAATATGATGGGTTTGTGTAATGGGAAATTGAAATTTTAAATAATATACTGGCATGACCGGATTGACTTTTTTAAAAGGTGGGTCTCATTTTTGCTGACTGCCTATTTCAAAATTATTTAGGAGTAATGAAAACATTTTATGAAAAACAAACTATTCACAGAGTCAAAAAATACTTGTACATAACATTTAAAAGCAATTAAAGATATTGGTTTATTGTTTTACAATTTAACTACGCACACGCAAAATAAAGTGCTTCAGGCCACGAGCAATCATAGACTGACTCCTTGATCTTCTTTGTATGCAGTCTGAGCGTGTGCTTGTGTGAAAGCTCGTACAAGCAAGAAGCTTTGTGTAAGTTCTTATAAATTATGTGTTGGTGTAAGCTTTGAGTGAGTTCTTATAAACCGCAGTGTCTGATGGTAGTAGAGCCTACTACAATGTGGTGCACATTTTAATGGGCACTACCATTTTGGCGTGATGTTACGTTTGTACAATAAAATAAAGCAAAAAAATAGGTAATTTAAAAAAAAAATGTTATGCATACTTGCATAGCCATTAGCTAGCGCTTTATTTAGTACAAAATATTACAACAAACGACATTAACATTTAAAAGTTTGGCGTTACGTTACAGAAAGTAAAAGTGGGCTTTGACTTATCGAACCAAATCACAAATTTCTGCGAACTTTTACGTTACGTTACTTTTTCCCTTGAAAATTATAGGTAATAACTTTTTTCTAAAACTCCTAAATTCAAGAAAATCTATATATAGCTTCAAAGCCATATTTCTCGCCATCTTAAAACTTTAACTTTTCCTCTCATGAATACATTTGCACAAACTTACAATAATAGTAATGAAACATTAAAAATTTAATTTCGAAATGTCTAAAAAAATACACTACTATAAGAACCACACCATTGACATCATTAAATAAGTTTTACCTCGCTTATCAAATTCCTACAATTATGCTTATAATTTTCAAGTGGTTTAAACAATTTGCGTTTTTTTGAAGATGCTAATGGTTCTGTATATCAAAATTGTAATTGTTTTTAGTTTATTTACAGAATCTGTATGTGATATGTTATTTTTCGAAAAAGTTTTAAAGCGCTACTTCTGAAAAACTTGAATAATTGACTGTAATTATGCCCAAAAGCCAATATAATTTGGAATATGACTTGTGGTATAAAAAATATTCCAGAAGGTTGAACAAGCAACTGTTACTGTTAATTCACCTATTTTAATTCTCCATAAAAACTAGTGGCTATATTAGATTTAAAAAATGTGAAACTTTTAATTTTATTATATGTTTATAATAGCATATTACGTATACACCAAGGTGTTCAGTTAAGTAAATTACCAAGCAAGCCAAACAGCAGCACGTCAATTAAGTTTAATTTAGCAAAAAAATTTTCTTTTAATTTGTTGGCAATACCTTTTAACAACGCGATGACAATCAAATTGGATGTTGACATTCCCAATCCGTGAAGCAAAACCAGGTGATTTGTTAATTATCTCGACAGACGATTACAAAAATATTTACCAAACAACAAGGAAGAAATTGTCCACCGCCAAAAGGGTAGCGATTAAAAACGCTGCATAGATAGAAATCCAAAAATTGAAAAACATAAAACACAAGATGAACCAACCGACGAGTTGTTAAGCCAAAGAAATCACCAGTCATTAGTCGTCTTGGTTGTCTTTCGATTTTGGCCCCGTTGTTGCTCAAAGGATGGCAAAAGTTGACCAAAGAGCCGGCGGGCCAGTTAAGGCAACAACGAATCGAAAAAAGTGAATGGCTTTGGACATTATTGGGACAGTGACGAGCAATGGGAACAGCCAAGCGGACAAAAGCAGATTGTGGCAGAGATGCGGCAGCCTTTGGCAATCATTGGGACACAAATTGCATGGCAGTGGGCGCAACTGTTGCAGCTGCAACAACAACAACAGCAACAACAAAAAATAACAACTGCAACTACAAAAAGGAGCAAATCTTGAACATAATCTACAGTGCGTCGACGTACTTCCAGTGCCCCCCAGACTGTCATCTGAATTGCTTCTCTCTCTCTGACATTTTTCTTTGTTTCCATTCTGCTGACGCATACGCTCCATTGACTTGGCAAATATGGCGCTGATAATTGCTTCGAAGTCAGCGATGCATCTAACTGAATGTTGTACTTCTTTCGGGGATTGATGGACGGACATGCTAGCTGGCGGATCATAAATTGTCATGGACTCTTAATTAAAGCTCACAAAAGATGCCGCAATTTTTAGATGTATATGAATATACATATATAACTGCATTAGCAGCTACCTGTAAACCAAGTTTTTACTTATGGAGTAGATCTTTGCCAGCTGCAAAATGGCAATATATAAATTTTCACTTTAAAAGGCTTTCTTCGGTGCCAGCTGTCCACATGGCAACAAACACCCGCAGCAATGCATCCATGCAACTGGCATTTATGGTACACTTGGAGAAAAAGTTAAGAATAAAAAGTTTTGAAATAATATATGGATTTGATATGATTAAACAATTTTAAATCGTAAATCCTCTTAAATTCTTCAGCGTGCGGAAAATGGCACGAGTATATATGGCTTTATGATCCCCACCATGACTTCTATGGATAAGAACCAACTTCTTTCGTGCATTTTACCTTTAAGAAATCGAATCTCAGTACCTGTATGAGTGGCCTGAGCTTTTTTTTGTGTCAACTTACCACAAAGGAATCTCGTCCCTTCTATCGAATCCAAGGTATGGGCAAAGTGCCTACACAAGGCATAACTTACCTACCAGTTAAAATTACTTATTTGTCACATTTTTGTGACATTCCGTTCACCTTGAATATCTTAAGATCTGCTATGCTTTCAAATTTCTGATAAAATGTCAAGTCGAGTTTTTATAGCAATTTTGTTATTATTTCAGGCTAAAACAATAAACCTTTTTTTTTAAATGAAAAATATTTTATATTATAAAATTTGAATTTATGATCTTCATTGAAAAAAAAAATTGTGCAAATATAATTCGCTGAGAAGATATGTCTTTTCAATAAACACTCGATCTAAATATTCACTTATCACCAACACAATAAATAATCGAAATTTAAAATCAAAGAAATCAATTTCACTTATCATCGCCTACAGTTTTCTGTAATTTGGCTTCAAAAAGAAATTTTTGCTGTATTTTTAAGATATGGGTATCCATATAACCAAATATACCATTTAAGTATACCATTTGTTTTTGTCAGTGTAGCGGCAAACGCCTTCTATACAATATGAAAATTCCACAATTCAATTGGCAATAAAACGAGGAGGCTCGTTTGACGACTCGTTACGTGGTCTTTGTCCACATCGTCACCCGCTATGCGCGTCATGCAGCACCGCAGAGTCAGACAATTTCCTGAAACCACAAAGTGATCAGCGTGGCGCGACAAGGTGGCATCTTCAGATTTAACCTCAGCTAGTCTGAGCCTAGGCCTCGGATGTCGTTGGCAACATTTCAAGCGGCACACGTACAAGGCACCAAGTACAAGTTGCATGTGCCGCATAAATCTTTCTCATTGACTATTTATTTTAAACTTAAAAAGAGTTGCATGCAGGTGGCAATAGATGGGGCCAGCGGGTTGGGAACCAGCTTATACGCTCCATGATTATGTGAACATTATGCGCAATTTGGCATGTTCACAATATCGATGTTTATTTAGGTATATATGTATGTATTTGTATATATAGGTGTGCTCACTCTTACCCACTTTAACCCACTGGCTAACAGACAACTCTTGGGATCCTCTGTGCCTTTAGCTGTTGATCCTCGTTAACTTTGTTTGTGGTAAACGCAAATATACGTAACCTCGGTTAATCCAAATTGTTGCCATGTTGCGGTTAATGTGATGACTTGGTTATAAAGTAAAGTTGTTTGTAGGGTGACTTAGTCCCGAGCAAAGAGAAATGAATAATGTTTTTTAAATTATTATGGTTATTAGTCTTAAATACAAGATTTTCAAGTTGAACTTGAGGTTTGAGTTTTTTTTTGGCATGACAAACTTAGTTGAGAGAAAAGTTTGAACAGTATATTGGTACACTGCAGGAGTAGACTACTCTTAGAGTATCATTCCTTTGAGAACCAATTAAATCTTTTTATCGACAATTTATAGAGCTATGACGTCATCATACAACAGCCCATTAGCCATCACAATAGACCTCTGGGTAATCTTGGTTTCGCTCAACTCCAAGCAGGCTATTAAGCCACGCCAAACCTTACCTTCCATAAAATTTAATAAAAAACGTAATTTTTTGTATTGGGTGAAAATAACACAATTTAGAAATGTTTTTATTTTTTTTATTTTTATATGTATTTATTGGCAATCAGCCTACTTAATACTATAAGGCTCCAATATTTAAATTATAAGGTTAATCGCTATACACTGGTGTTATGAATGATATTAAATCTAAAAAATTATTTTACAAAATTAACTACAATTATACTAAAAAAAATTATTTACATGATTTACAAAAAATTTACAATTTTTACTGAATTTTTCGGTTCTTTAGATCCGAAGGGTGTAATCTTTTTAGCCTTCGCCTTGGTCTATGACCCGCAAGAGCGCAGGCCAACGAATTTGGATGGGTTTCCAATCTAGTCTCATACCTCCCGCTCAGATTGTTTATGGTGTCCCCTGTGAAACTTATCTTAAGGTCTTTATGTAGATTCCTATTCCTAACATACCATTTAGAAATGTAAGGGTAAAAAATCAATCTTACTTCCTATTCCATATAAAAAATCATCTCAAACTTCAGGCTGACCGTGAGTCCGTCGAACGTTATCCAATACTCACCAAATTTTTTACCTCATATATTCAGGACCTAAAGTTCTAAAATAATCGGCAGGTCTATCTCCTGGTACTTTTTAAGCACTTTGATTCTGCTTAAAACACTTACGTTCTTGTCAACTGCACATTCACTTAAGCACTTTTGAATTTTATTATTTTTGTACACTAGGGGCTTAGCCACCTGCTCATTTTCATAGCCAACTCCCAATCCCATTTCTCCAAGCGAGTATATTTTTTTTTGTGCAAAGCCCTGAGCAAAACAGATTTATTATTTTTTTAATCGCCAAGTTTTCACTTTCTTATTTTTCCGACCATTAGTCTTTGTTCTTAACTTACATATAATATTTAAGATTTCACGCGATAAATTTCTAAATACCTTTTTGTTAAGTCTGCAACTTTTCTTTAAATTTTTTTTTATATCATTATGTCTTCAAAATAAAACTTACCTTCCACCAGTTTAAACCATGGCAGAAGTAAATTATTTGCTGTTGACGAAAACCAAATAAGTTCCATTATTTGCCAAAAGTAAAAAAAAAACCAGAAGCATATCGATCACTCAGCTGATGCGGAGTAGCTTCCCCACTTTATCACCGATCGGTTGATACTTACCTCATTGTTTTAAACTGCTCAACTTAAGAGCTGCAGGGCAGCTTCGAGTACAAGACAATGGAAGTTTTACAGTAAAGTGTGCTTTTTATGTCTTATTGTTTCTTTCCATATAATCAGGATATTTAAATCGGTTAAACAAAACGAGTGACTTAGTATTTTCAATTGTTTTGACAAGAGTATTAAGCATTTAAGTTTTTTTTTTTTTTTAAAATTTTTTAAAATAACCAATTTTGTTATGAATCATACAATTTGTAAAAATAAATGAATTTTAGAGTATTTGCAAATACATAGACAAAAAACAATAAAAAATTTTGGATTAAGAATTTCTTTTTGGATATCAAATATCTAGGGGATGAGAATAGTGGACCTAAAAAGCTGTTAAAATGTTGGCACTTACACTAAAGGCCTATTCGCAGCACGCAAAAAAATGAAAAACTTCATATAAAAAAAATGGTGGCGAAAAATTCCGATTAAAAATGTTTGACGATGGGTCGCAGACAACACAACAAAACAGTGTTAATTTTAAAAATGCATCACGTTAGATGGCGCCACTACTTTACTAGGTGTGGTAACACTAACAACAGCTGTACATATATGCACAATTTTTTTATTCGAAATGGCAGGTAGAAGAAAACGGTGTGAATCATTTCCAAGAGAACAAAAATGACGCTTATAAAAGCAGTACAAGCTCACCCAGTGTTATGGGATAAACACACGAAATGCACTTTAATGCATTGGTGAAAAAAAGTGCATGGGAGGAAATTGCTAAAATGTTAAATAAAGATGGTTTTTTTTTGCAGCCGACCATTTTACAATTAGTGGTAGGCAGTCATACACGCATTGTTTACATTTGGTAAGGTTTGTTTTATTTATTTCTTTATCTTATTTTGCGCGCTTAATTTTTGTAAACATAAAGGAGCTGATTATAATGTGAGTGTGGCCACATTAACCCAAAGTATCGGAAAAAATATCGATATATACCGCAAAAAAAAACCATAGCTCGATTAAAAATGCCACTTTGTCTTACTGTGCACACACTGGTGGCTCCATATGAAATAATATGAAAAAAATGCCATATGGAAATTTTCATGCTGCGTAGACCCCTTAAGACAAAAAAATATCTTAGTTTAAGTACCAATTTGCTTAAAACAACATTCATTCCGTTTCGAATTTTTCGGTCTTTGTGCTCCTAAAATTAAGAAGTACTCTTAATTTTAGCTTTAAGACTTAATATTCTTACAATGAGTACGAAATGCTCGTTGAGACTACTTCTTCTTAGAATAATAATAACATAATTATTAAACAATAGGGTAATATGTACAGTTTAATGTTTAGGAGTATAGGGCAACTATAACATAACAATAAATATATAATTAAATCTAAATAAAATTACAAAAATCATGCTGGATGAAAAAAGCCAAAAAAGCCCATATGATCTGATAACTAAAACTTAAAAACTAACTTATCCTAGAAGCGGGGAGCAAGTTCCCGGATATGATCAAAGTCTGATGTAGCTTTTTCGACTGTGTCCCTAACCAGATCAACATTAGCAAGGCTGTGTAGTCTTTGCATACACTACTTAGAATCGTTTTTATTTAAATTGTAATATTGACAATTTCTGCCTTTAAAACACTCTACTATTAACCGAAATTGTTCTTTAAATTATTCTAAGCAATAATAAATCGTGTTAAAATAAGAGTCCGAGGTCCAAAAACCTCCGACATCGCAGGGTTTCGAAATAACCTCAAAAAACCCCATACAACAAATAGCTTTTTTTATATGCTTTCTTAGAAACCTGCCGTGTTGGAGTTTTTTTTCATCGGAATTGGATTCAAAAAAAATATAAACACGTCTTTGAAAACTAAAAGCCAAAAAATATTGTTTGGAGTTTTTGGAGGTATTTGTTTTTGTTTTTCGAGCTTAGTTCAATTTTTAAAGTTTACTTTTTATTAATTTAATAATTTTTCATATAGATTCATGTTTTTTAAAATTATTTAAAAGACTCCAGAAGCTCTCATTTTAGGATTGGCTTTACAAGATTGTGGATACTTTATTCAAGCGCAAACAGTTTTAATTTTAGTCCAACATTTTTCTCTAAGTGTACATGTAACATATTTTTATGTAAATTACTCGCTTTGAAAACCGATAACAAAGCGAATTCCTACTCATTCTTTTAGTTCTTAAACTACTCGTAGCTTCTTTGAAAATAATAGCCACAAAATATTTCCCCATCATAGTAACTCAGCCCATCTGATAAAATCATGATAATCAGCCATATTGCATACCAAATTGCCAAAATTATATACATTTATTAACATGGCATATTGTGTAAGCAAAATATACTTAATATTGAATAATGACTATCATAATAATTGCTGCCTCTTTTGTATTATGCAAAATTCTGCCTGAAATTAATCACCTTCACTTATAGCCGAAAAATGTTGGAAAACGTAAAATGAGCAATTTTCGTGTCACTAAAAATATTTTTGCATTTTTGCAAACTATTTTCTTTCTGACAAGAGATTTTTTCTTTTAACTCATTGTTAACTCGTAATTGGCAGTTGACGTTTAAAGACTTTAACAAATATGCTAGCCATAAGTCAATGACAGGCCAAGTGAGGCCTCATAAAGCCCAAAAAGTGACCACAAAAATTTACTTACATAAAGTCGGCTGTTATCGACTACAATGTATCCAGTGCATGAGGCGGTGCCCAGATGTTGGATACCCTATAGCCTGTTTTATTTACCTTGAACATTTTTTTTTGTTTAACAAGCAGTTTTTAAATGGGTAACTAATCAAAAGTGCATAAGCCAAAAGGATCTGTTATTTTTAACCGATTCGACAATGCACATTGAGAGTAATGGGCAATCTAGCGAGGATTATCAAATAGCAAAATATAAATTGGTGCTAAAATGGTTTTGAATTCGATTATCAATGTACCAGAGGAAAATAGATATGGCCCAATCCGATTTTGGTTTTTATGACATTTACATAGCAGTCCGAAATCGTCAAATATGCTATATATCTACCTGAAATATTTTTAAACGTAAAATTTTATGGAGATTGATAACTCAACCATACAAAAAAAAATGTTGTGTTTTGGACGCCCTGAATCCGAATCGGCTAACAGAATTGGTCCAGCGGATCTAGGTTCTACCGTAACCTCAAAAATCCCCTAATTTTTTTTTCGGGATTCAACCAGGGTCCAACGTTAGGTTTTTTTGTTTTTAGAGTCGCTGAGTTCGAATCCGGAGTCCTTAGCACGTCCTTACACCTTAGCACGTCGGGTTTTTGAGATAATTTCCTAAATTTTTTGAGGTTATGTCAGAACCCTGATGTGCTGGGGTTTTTTTTAACCTCGTATTGGAATAAGAGGAATTGGATCGGTTGTCGCATGAAGTTTTTGGGGTCACTGAATCCGAATGCGATGCTAAAAAATGTGTTATTGAGGAATGGTATATTATTATATAATATTCTTCCGCAAGATACCGAAGCCAAAAGAGTTCGTGTATTCACTTTTATAGATTACCAAGCCAGAGCAAAGCCGCCTCCCAAGTTTATTCTTGAAAACATAATTTTATTAATAAAGAATTAAGGTTTCAATGAAAACCTTTGTACTAGTTTAACTTATGCTAAGTATAGATCCTTTCTCAAAAGGGCCGTAAGCTGAACACGCTGAACCAAGGAGTTGAACAGCTTCTCTTTTCGAACAGCACTATTCTTAGCTCCTTTTGAACTATAGTACAAAGATTTTTCGTAAAAAAAATATTACAATCATGTTTCGATATTTTGTTAAATTTGGTTCTGACTCAAAACCCTCTCTCTCATTCTTTAAACTTTCCGATTTCTTTTTTGGGAAACTATATATTAAGATTTGCTTGATCTTCAAATAGTATTCTTATTTGGCTAAGGATAAAACAAAAACTTTTGAGTTGTCTTACAAGCTGGCTTCTCTCTGTTACATAGATTTGGATAATGTACATATACCCTTTTTCTCTTAGTGTAGGGTACAAAAATAAAAAATTTTATAAAATGCAACAAAAGTAGCTTTTAAAGAAGCCGCACGAAGAACAAAGTGCAGCTGACAGACCAAAAGAGATACAAATTTGAAGATAAACTGAGGCGAATGTTGTTTATATTGCAGATGTTGCAAGGAGAATCGGGGTGTGGCGAGGGGCATTGAGTTGGATTCCGTTGGATGCAACTAATTGTAGGCTTTTACGCTGTTGTTGTATCTTTTTATATGCCACAAAACGCACAAAGTGCGCGGCAAGCACAAAGTATTCCGTTAGTGTGTGTGTGTGTGAGTGTGCGTGCGTGGGTGTGGATGAGTTGAATCAACAAAGTCAGACAACGGCAATGGGCAAGCCTGGGAATCCTCTCACTTTTTTCCCTTGCACTTACTACCATTGTCTATGTGAGTGCAAATGTATCTGTGTGCAGGTGATGTACACGATAATGATGTTAATGATGATAATGATGATAATGATGATAATGTTGATGATTGTAATGATGAAGATGTGACCAAGCTGCTGGCTGTATGGGTTGCATGGAGCTGGTTCGTGGATATGACACAGATTACGTAACCGAAATTAACATTTTAACACAATTCAACAGAAACAGACGACGACGTCAACGTTGACGTCGACGCTGTAACTGTTTCCATTGCAGCAGCTGCATTATGCTAAGTTTACACTGCGCTACGGAGCGTCGTGGTACGGCACGGAAAACAGAAACAGCCATTGCATTGGCACATCATTTGGTGTCACATAGTACTCACTAGGACAGTAGCTGACACGGTTTCTTGCCACAAATTGTATTGCCATGGTGTAAACAGCAATACTTTGTCACACTGTGCCGACCAGTAAAATTTATAATGCACCTCCGCTTGTAGGGTAAGGTTGGTTAGTCCTATTGCGTTGACTTAAAGTTAATTAGTTTTAATTAAAACAATGATATGGCCATTTCTATTTTGGCGCGAGGTTGCATTTCTACGACAAAATACAACAAAAAAGAAAAATATTTTAAACAAAAAAATGGTATTAATCGGCTTTACATAACCGTTATAACCGAAAATGTGTGACGTCACGAAAAATATATGCGATTTCTAATCTACTTTTCTTCGTATCATTTAAAATAATGTTAGTTTATTTTAACATATATTAATATATGAAATAAATATGAATAATAATATATATAAATAATCATTAAAAATCATCTTTTTAGCTACATTTTCAATTTCATAATTTAAGTTAAAGTTTAAAAAGGCTTTAAAAAATATAACGTCAAAGATTAGTTTAGGATAAAAAAGAGTTTTGAAAGGATTACAATTTGGCACACCCACCTTTAGAATAGAGTCTTGGCCATTTTTTGTATTGTCTGAAATTTTGTGATACAAAACTTTAGCAACTTTCTGTGCCGCCGATGTAAACACTTGGTGCCGCAGTGTGGCCCAGTATAAACCTAGCATTAAAGATAGAAAAAAAACCAAATGGGAATCTGTTGCCAGTTGCCGCCATTTGCTGCCTGTAACGCCTTTGTTTGGACTTGCCCATGTCTGGTCAGCTCATCAGTTTTGCTTGTGGCGTGGTACGAAGAGGCGCTCCATACACCTATGTGGGCTTTTGTTGCCAACTGACAGTTGTTGCCAAGTTGCAAGTTTTCCAGCTAGATGTGGCAGCAGCAGCTCATCAACAAATGTTACCAAAGCTGCAGAGGATGATGATGACGATGATGACTAATACCAATACCAGGAGACTAGGTGTTTGTGTGTGTGTGTGTGTGCAGCATGTTACGCCTCTTGGAGTCAATTATGCAATTAATGCCTCATACACGAACAAGAAGCAATCGCTTAACAGCATCACAATCGAAATGATGCAAAATTTTCAATGGGGTACGGAAATGGTCATCCAGCTGGCATTTAGCACCTCCCTCCTCTTGCAATTCCATAGAAGTGTCGTCTGCTGCGTTGCGCCATGGGCGGTCTGCCGCACCGCCTGTGGCATTCAGTTTGACTTGACGAGGCAATCGCAGTATTTGACAAATGTCCAATAAAAGCAACACACCAGATACCAGACTCTAGGCACCAGATACTATTTTCCAGTTGGTTAGTCCATTTGCTGTCCGCAGATTGCAACTTTGAGATGTCTACTCTGCATGTCAGCATTTTTGTTGCATATACCTACCATAAGTATCAGTTGTGAGCATTGTTATGCACTTTTTTTTTATTTTTTCATCTTAACCACTTTTGGAGTTTCAGTCTCGTCTGCTCTGCAATTAGGAGGCCATGATTTGGCATAACCATTTGTAGAAACCATCTTGGTTATGGCTTTATTACTATCATATCATACCAGTCTTTGAAAATCTTTCTATAAATTGCTAAGCTAAAGTTTAGAAATTGAAGAAAACTTTTGTCGAATACATTTTGAATATGCCTAGAAACAAAGATGTAAAAAATATGAAGGTTTCCCCATGTGATCTTTAGGAGATTTCGGATTTTAAAAACGTAATACAATTTGAATAATCTTGTAATTAAGAAATAGGAACCAAGCAGTTGCTTGAGTTGGCAAGCCATGCCGGTCCAGAATGTTTCTCGTGTGGACCTTTCTGTGTGTCTGCAAATATTACACTAGCATTACGCAGCTCCGTTTTCCGCCAGCTCATCAGCTACTTCGTTCCCGGGAATGTTTTTGTGTCCCGGGATCCAACTATTGGGAGACTTAGTACCATTGTTTGCGGATTGACTGTCCGATACTACAGTTATGTCTTTGTCTTTATATGGTACTTCATATCTATGTTGATGTCCACATATCGACCTAAGCACACACTTCTATCTCTTGTAGAAATATGCTGTTGTGCATACCCGGAGCTTCTGAAAGCTGCGCTCTCGGTCCAATGACTCCCAGTCCGGTGCCGTCTTTAGTCAAAGACACGTCTGTATACCACACAATGGTCTGTCGTTCCATAGGATGTATCTTCTCTAAAGTAGTCAAAGCAGTGTTGCGTTCATTTGAGTCCCTATAACTATATGGAGCAGAGTTAATTCCATGTGGTTTTCCAAGGATAGGTTCTCATGGCTCCTGTACACAGGCAGACACAGGCCAGACTGTATACCTTGTTGATGTCATTTTGGACGGAGATAATTTTTTCCAGATCTCCTCATGCGACAACTCCATAGCTGATTATTGACATTATGACCATTAAGTATAGCCAGCGTATAATCTTGGGCGATGTTGCACATGATTTGCCGGCAATCTTTATATACATATATAAAGCTCAAGGGCATTTATTTGTCACGTTTTCAATATAAGTACAGCTTTCTTAGCAATTCATCAATAAGGTAGCTCCATAGTAGTGGAGACTGAGGGTATTCCTCAGTGGAAAGAGCGAAGTTTTGGTTGATCGACCTGCTAGTTTTGTAAAATGTAGTGGGTCCTGTTTTAGTAGAGTATTTCTAATGAGGTTGTCCACAACCCTTTATAACGTTTTTTAATAAAAACTATGTTAAGCTAATGAGTCTAAAGGTCTTTGGATGGGTCACATCCTTCTTTTCGGTCTTGACCATGCAGACCATTTTAGCTCTATCCCATGACTCGGAAACCAGAGTCCCAGAGCCAGGCTGCTGAATATTTCACTCCTTAGATGACCTGTCAAACCTGTCTCTCAGGGTTCTGAGATAATTAAAAAACTGTTTTCAAAAACCTTTAGCAGGTCAAGGTCTGCGGTCACCTTCAAATTATATAATTTTTGAGTTTATGTTTCCAGCGTCTCTTCTACATAAGTTCGTACAAACTTAGTACAGCCCCTACCTGAATGTGCAAAAATGTATTTACAATAAATATAATATAATATAAAAATGATAACGGTATGAAAATGTTTAGTCCACATATCCAAGAGAATAAACAAATTTCTTAGTGAACGATAAAGTGCAGCCGAGTACGAATCCCACTGATTAACTCTCCCCCTCCTATAAGGCTTAAATAAACTTGTGCAAGTTCTGTGGGAAGCCACATAAATCGCTTTATTTCTGAAATGGCCAAATGGTTGACCACAAAGAGTCAAGTCATTGCGGAGGCAGCTAGACAACAGTCCCGTCCCCATGACTTGCCACGTTTTTGTGAAGGAGCATCATGGTGGTAGTAAGCATTTGGACCAGGCTACAGTAGTTGGCTTTTGGGTAGACAGCTGTCGCTGCATTTGTTACATCTCCTCATTGTATTTTTTTTTGTTTGTATTACATAAAGAAACATCTTGCCTTTCTGTTGGCCGGTTAGCCTCCTCGCCAAACAAGTTTATTCTACTTGGAAAAGTGAAAGGTATTGGCAGCGAGTATTATAAGAAATCCGTGTCAGTGACGCACTAAAAATGCTAAAACATTATACGTATGCGTGATCTTACGGTCATTAATGACGATGGCTCAAAGAAGATATCCAATTGCAATAACAAATCGAGTGAGGGGCTCAAAGATTTGGCAAATTCATAGTGGAGGCAGTTCAATGAGCAAATGCCAATGTGATGGAGTTCAAGAACATATGTGGAATCCATGATAATATTGGACTAAGTTATTACAATACATACGCAATGTGTATTAGGTAAGATTTTTTGAAAGGAAAAGTTACAGAGTTTAAGCCGACTGACTGATGGTGGTTGTGGAAAGACCCAAATGGTTCTACGTTTTGCATGAAAGCTTCTTGCACTTGGTATTTGTTTGTGGGTACAGGCATTGTGATCAAATTATTTATATTTCAGAGAATTCAAAATTTTAATTTAAAAACTAAAAAGTTCTTTAAATATAAATGTAAAGAAAAAGACGATTCTAAACGCTTTGTTTTCCCTATTGAAGTTACTTATTATTTTTTTTGTATTTGTTCAGCCGCAATATTTGAGAATCAAAAATTTTGTATTCTTTCTCACTATTTTTATTGCAAATTGAAACGTTAAAAAGATAAAATCTCCATACCAATTTGTTATCATATCATCACTGCTTTGTTTGTTTCGCAAGGCTTCTAATTACGGATGAATCTATTTGTCGTACATATGTATGCCTATTAAATACTTAATTTACGACCAACAAGATTACCCAACTAACTTACTAAAATATTTGTAAATTCAAAAGCTTTTTTATAAAAAGAATGATAAATAAAATATTTCTTCTATAAAATAATCTTATTAAGGATATCCATCATATATGTGAGATATACAATTTCGAAAAAAAAAGAAGAATCGACCAAACAAGAAAAATGAATACTGAAAGTTAGAATAAGAAATAAGAATGCTTCCTTCATGTTTCTAAACTTTATGCTAAAGCTTTTTCTTTTGGCCAATAATTTCATAATACTTTTATTTCATAATGCTTTCTAATCACAGTTTTTAAAATGTTCAAATGATTTGGGGTTGGTTTTAAAATAAACAAATAAATTTCATTCAAAAAACAATTGGTGATGCTGAAGCCAAACCAACCACTATGCTTCTTCATAATTCAAATTCTTCTTTTATCTTGTTTTTCAAAAGATAACCCCATTTATGTTTGTACCTTTTTTTTGAAGACTGTTACAAATTAACAAATCTTAATCCCAAAAAATACAAGTAATTGTAGTGTCCAACTTTATTTCAATTTTCCAACCGGTTTTCGTGACTCAAAACTTTTTTGGCGTCTTTTAAATGTTGTAGAATCATTTTTTTGTTTTTATTTTGGCTGACTTTTTGGCGTATTACTTGTTTTCTTGGAAGTGATACAAAAATATAATAGTTTGTTTTACTTCATTATGGTTAAGAGATTTCAAGGATGGTAACAATAGACACCATTATCACAAAAAAATTCTTAAAAAAATGATTAAGCCATGCCCGCCTGTTTTTCAGACGTCACTTTCGGCGAAAGTGCTTTATTATGGTTGAACTTAATCTTTAAATTATAAAAAAATTTAAAGTTTTAAATGCAAATTTTCTTACTGAACCAAACTGCCAAATAATAATTTAAATAGGAAGTTTTATTAAAGAGCTTTAAATTTAATCTTTTTTGGCCATGTTCGAAAAACTTCGAAATACAATTTTTAATCCAATATTCATCTTGGATTCTTGTCTTCGTCTCAAAATTGATGTTTGATTTGTCAAAGAATCGACCATATGCAAATGTAGCTGAAAATAAGGTTAACAAACAACTCTCAAAAGCACACGTTCCATAAAACCAACAAATGTCCCAACCAAGTAAACTATTAATTAAGTTCATCGAAAGGTAATTCCATGTGCTCGAGTCTCCTCCATGTGGTATCCATGTGTACCTTTGCGTGTTGACTTGCAACTCCAATTACATTACGCAAAGCAGTTAACAGAGTCTTTAGCTGCACCTCATGCTGGTTCTAATAAACCCTTAATTACAGCAATACCATCCATCCATGGTAATACGTAATCGCTTGATTTATGAGTACGATGAATCGCTTAAAGTGCAGTGGAGAAGACACAGAAAAACAAAAACAAAAAACGCATTGTAAGCTTAACGGGCCAAAAGGGCGGAACAAAAACCAACAACCTTTTTAACCATGAAATAAAAGGTGGCAAAAGCAAAAGCCAAAATAAAATACGAAAATAAAAGCAAGTAACAAATAAACCAAAAGTTCAGCAACTTTGGTATCCATTATTAAGCTTTAATTTCATAGTGGCTTTTGTCCGGTACTCGGTGCACTTCTTCTGGGGCTGCTGCTGCTTTTGTTTTTGGCCAGTTTTTATGGAAAACATTTCGCAGTGAATTTAACCGTTATGTACCGCTGCTGCTTCAGCTACAAAGAGCAACAAAAGAGCGTAAATGCTTCAAGCAGTGCAGAGAACAAGTTGTTGTAATTAAAAATGTTAAGCTCCGAGTGGTACAGCACTTTAAGCCGAAATTCTGTGCACACAAAGTTCAAGCAGTTCCCCCAACCCCCTCGATTCATTAACACCACCTAGCGGGAAGAAGGGGGTCTCCATCAATGTGGTTACCCAAAATTGGCAACTAGATAAAGTATTTTTAGCAAAATGTTGGCGAAAGTTTTCACTTGTTACTCATAAAAGCGTCGAAGCGTCGAAAACCTTTCCGCCCATGACAATAATTAAAGGCGCTAGGTGGCACGTGTTGAGGTTACGTCACGCACAGTGGATGAAGTTTATTGAGTGTGGTGTGAAAATGTTAACAATAAACATAATTCTCAGCGAATAGATTAGGCATGACCTTTTCGTTTAGAACAGTTATAGTAGATCAGAAAGTAAGGTGATATTTGAATTTAAAATGCCGCGACAACTCATGGTTTTTGCACCATGACAATTCAACGCCTCACACTGCATTGATTCTTCGTGACCATTTCGCCAGAAACTCAACCCATATCGTTTCATAACCTGATATGGCCACGTGCGACTTCTGGCTATTCAACAAACTCAAAAGACCGCTCCAGGGATACTGTTTTGAATCGATAGAGCAGATTCAAGCCGCATGGAAGATAGAGCAAAGGGCCATCCCGGAAATCGATTTTAACAAATGTTTCGAATATTAAAAAATCCGTTGGCGTAAGTGCATTGTATCAGGGGGGGATTACCTTGAAGGCGATGAAATTGATTTAGACGAATAAATAAAGACTTTTCGAAATAAATTTAAAAAAATAATCGAAATATTTTAATCTTTTTGTTCCATACAAAATGGAATGGGAACATCAAAATCATTTTCTTCAAAAAGGATATCTGTAACTTATGGAACAAAGGGTATACAAAGTATGTGCATCATACACAAGGCGACGTCGGAGACCTACCAAAATTACCTTATCTAACTAGAGAGTTCGATATACGCCTGCTCGTCTATTTTTCCGTATGAACGTCTAGATCTCAGAGGTGGTAAAAGCTGGAGTAACTAAACTTTAAGATAAGATCCCTTTGTGTTTTGTTTGCGTATTAAGATATCGTAACAAAATTTGTCGGTCAAAAGTTTTTAGAAGTACTTGAGCAATATACCGAACTTGATTGCAATGTGATGAGGGTATTTCAAAGTCGTCGGACCCGATTTTGACGGACCTCATTTTTTTCTTTTCTCATGAATTTGTCCGACGATATTTTAATAATTATTTAGCTATTTCCCCCCACAAGCTCGAACAAAGACATTAAAAGATATTAGAAAAAAAAAATACATTTCAGAATCTCTTCCATGCACATTTTTGATTCCAATCCGGACTATGAGTTATAGTTCCACTTATCGGATATAAACGAGAAACGGCAATTCTTAACAACATGATTGACGTTAACGTATTTTAATTGAGACAACCTTATTTTTTAAATACGCCAACAATGTTTAATGTAAGATGTTTCTTTTTGTTTCAAAAAAGTGTTTCGACCAGGATGGTGCTACGTGCCACACAGCAGATGCCACGATGCACATTCTCCATACACAATTTGAGGGGACTTGGTGATCTTTCGAAAAGGTTATGTAAATTGGTCACAAATTTATGCATTTTGACATTGCAATACTGGTTTTTTTTTGGGAGGTTTCCGAAAGGAAATAAAAGCAGAGACGTTGCAGACCATTAGGTCCTTTATCAAAAATTATCTCCATCAAAATCTTGAAAATATAGAGTTAAATCATAAAATCAATCTTAAAGTCCATATTCTTCTAAAAACAAGAAAAGGCAAGTGCGTTTCAATTTATATGGAATTAGGTTTTCATCTTTAAACTAAGAATTTTGAATTTTTTGAGTAAAGAAAATTATAGGTTACCTTTCCCCTTATTATGTTGACTTGTATTTGCGGGTTCCTCACCTGAGTAAATCACAAAACAATAACGTACTGTTTCAAGAAGAAATAGTGCATTAGGAACAGATTTTAGAGGCTTAAGAATCAATAATGTATTATACGAGGTAGGTCCGATAAGTACTTAGCCTCACCGCTCGATGGCTCTACTATCGTAATAGAAATTACGAATGTAGTACATTCTCTACTGTCGAAATTTTAGCCGAATCGGACTAATAGTTTTGTTTTGACCGTGTGTGGAAGCGATTCCCAAATTTTCGTTTTTCTTTTATAGTCTAAGTACTTATAGGACCACCCTCGTACTATTTCTAAACTACAGCTTTAAATTTTTTAGTAGTTAGCTGTTAAGCTTATTTATGTCTTATAAGCCAGCAAAATTTAATTACCTATATGCAAATAAAAATATAGCATAATAGATTACACTCGTAGACGTGGAAGGATTGTAATCCCATTGTTTCCTTCTCCCCTAATAAACTACATTGAACCACTGTGCACTATTATCCAGTAATCTAAATATCTACAAATGTTTGAGTATATGGCAACACTTTAATTTTGTCATGGACATAATTCAAAATGATAAGCCAAATTTAATAACCACTCCATTATACGTTTGCTTCACATGGCCGAATGCCCGACTGGGCCAAGGAGTTGGGTGCGTCAGAAACCGTGGCCAACTTTTTAATGACCAAAGTAGTAGCAGCAGCAGAGTAGAGCAAAATCAGACACAGCAGCCGGAGCAAGTTAAGTTGGCTTCGTTTTGTTGTCGGTTTGGCCTTATCTCTTTGTTGGCACTTTAAAGCCGTAATTAGTTTACACTTGCGGTAATTGCGGCATAAATCTTCAACTTCAACAGTGTTGTAATATCAAAGCCACGCACACACTCTGACATTTATCAACACTAACAAAGGCACCGATGCCAAACATACTCACATGGTGAGTCTGTCTGTCTGTCTGTCCGTCGGTCCATCTGTCCGTGTTGACTTTTAGTTTTGTTTTCCGCCATCCGCCATCCGCCAACGATTCCCAGAGCGCACAACTTTATTTTGCCTGCCTTTTGTGCATCCCTCCGTACCCGGTAAAATGATTTGTTGTTTTTGTTGTCTAATGGCTCTGAGCCATCTCGTGCTCGTTGGAAGGTTCGCCTGGTACGTGGAACTGTTTTCGTGGAGAGCTGGGAGAAGTGCAAATTGTCTGAAGCTGGTGTAAATTGGTTGCAAGTTTGCCTGATCCTCTTGGTCCTCTGGCTGTTTATTATGGCACATTGTTGGGTAATTCTCATGTAAACAGTGCCACAGTAAAAATAAATTTGTATCTGCCAAATACCAAATAAAACACATTGTTATACCCCCCTCTGGATAACCCTTCTTATTAGCAGCATATGAGGAACAGTTCCCTGTGGCCTTTAGATGTTGATTCTTAGTATTGTTTTGCACTTTCCTTGTTAGTCGTTTGCATTTTTCAACATTCTAAAGGAAAAGTGTTGAAAGTGAAAAGTGATGGAAAAAAAGTAAAAAAAATTCGTTATGGGCGAAACTGAAGCGGAACCCAATCTAAATCTTTAAATTTTATGATTTTTACATACCTGATAGAGCTATAATTTCTCTCGTTGTCCTTTTTTTTTGTGAAATTTCAATTATACATCGAGTTATCTATAAATAAATATTCGGATTCAACGGCTCCAAAATATATAGTAAACATGGTCTTATCTCCGAACCTGAAACTCGTAATAAATCATAACTTCAAAAAACAAATTTTTTTCGATCCCAGTTGTCAGGCGAGAATTTTTATATTTTTTTGAGGTCGCTAATTCCGAATCCGAGGTCCAAAAAAAGGCCAGAAAGTCGGCATCTGAGATATTCTCCAAAATACGTTTTTTTGAGGTTATTTCAGAAATCTTGGATGCTGGGAATCAAATCCAGCCGCTATGGGATTCGACGGAACGGAAAACTTAATGTCATTTTGTGGGCGGGCACATTTTGTTTCGTGATACCATCTCTAAAGTCCAGTACCAATTAATTGTATCAAATTGGAAATATTCTTTGGAATTGGAATAAATGTTCGTTTTAATATTTTTCCTCTGCTCCAAAGCATTTTGAGTATTTAAAAGTAGAGCGTAAAAATCCCCAAAAAATGAATGAAAATATATTATTCAAAGAGTGCAATGATAGATTTCTTATATTTCTAGACTCTATTTTGAATTTATATTAAATGTCTGATCATTCATTAATAAAATAAAATAATTTAATTCTTTTCTTGAGATTCAACGAGAGTTGACGGAAACTTAATGTAATGATGATGGATAAATGATTACCTAAGAACTCAGTTATCGGAAACTCGATAAATCATCGAATTTTGGCAAAAAAGAATTCCGATTATGGGATCGATTGAAAGTTTTACGTATTTTTGCACAGATACATAAGAACAACCCAGGATTCTACTCAGGCAGCTGAGTTTAATTTAAATTCGAAGTGCTTTGAAGTATATGTTAAAAACAGAGCTTTTTCAAAGATAATGTAAAAAAAGTGATAAACCTATGTATATTTGTTTTCGCCTAGGAAATCAAAGCATAAATAATTATTTGGTTAGGCTTCAAGCTATAATCGAAATTTGGCACTCTCAAAACCAGATTGTCCACAATTTAAATGAAAATTTAAATTAAATAGCCAAACAAGCGATGTTAACAAAACGTACAAAAATTGGCTGGGAAAATTGATTTGGCTTGCAACCAATAGCTAAAAAAAAGAAAAAGAAAGAAGAAATAATCAAAAAAGCTTTCTCCCGCATAGCGGATGAAATAAAACAGTCGCAGATGTATCTAGTATCTACGCGTTACAAGATACAACGCAAACAGAGGCTTTAGTGCTCGTTTGCTTAATTAAAATGTGAGTAGTTTCCGTAATGGATTTGGTAGATGATTGCAGGTGCCAGAAGCTTATAAATGAATTTGGAAATATCATACGCAATATGATTCGAAATTGATTATAAAGATTTTTGGATTAATAGGATAAATTTAATTGGCGGTGATTTCTTCCTGTTGAGCCAAGGAGCTTTTCACTTTTCACACGAACGCGTTTCTTAAGTTAGTCTGAAGTTTATTTTAAGATAATAAGATAGTCTTTAGTATTCGATTTATGAAGATGAAGATGCAAATGTTCAAGTTTATATAGAAAGAAATGCAAATAAAGGTATAGAATTTAGGTCTGCTCTGGAGCTTTTGATAGTTCACTCGCTTTTTACAAAATTTTTCTAGTTTTCTTATCGTGTAAATATTAGAATACCTTACAACTCTTGAACAGAGTCACTCTATTTTGAAATCCAATTACCAGGCAAAGTTTATTATTCCGTTCAAAATATATGAACTCTTGCTAAGCTTGGATAAGCGGATACGGATTTGGTCCAAACAATAACCGAAATTCCTCATATATTAATTTCTTTCTTATTGGACGCAAAGGTGGAGCTTTTTTGAACAAAGGTTGAAAGGTTGAAAATTAAAAACCTCTTCATTATATAAAGATTTTGTATCACGGGGCGGAAGATAACGAGTGAAGCAAACAGGAGACTAGGCAGAGGTTTTCTACATCAATTGTTATTTTATTATCAATTAATATTTCAAATTAATTAATATTTTAACATATTGTGATACGCTTTAACAAATATGGTGAAATTGATTATTAACTCGCTTGTGCCCAGTCTTAAAATTAAATGGTGTGGGTGTAAACAGGTTAAATTTGTTACGGGGTAGTGGGACTTACCATATACCATAAACATAACCATAACCAAAGATAAAAAATAATTTGTATTTTTATGTCCAAATAATTATGCATCCCGAGCTTAGTTTGTAACCGGAAATTTTATCTCAAGTTTGATTTTCAAGATTTGCAGTGGCGGATTCAATTGGATCCGCGCCTGGAACCTAAGTTACGACTCCAATACCTGAGTGCTTCACACGCCAAACGTCCTGAACACTTCCCAATTTCTACAGGGTTCAGTGAATTGAGAATGTTAGTATCACGCCTTCCAGTCTTTAAAATACCTTCCACCAACATAGTTTGTCTTTGCCTCACTTGCGATTTTGGAAATATGAAAATTCATCATTATAAACGTATTCGGACCAAATCATACCGATTTGAAGTTTAATGCCAAAATAAACTGAGATGCAAGGAATTTGATGGGTTTTTCAGCCATTAAGACAATTGCCAGTGCTGCCAACTACTGCAGTTCACCTGCCAAGGCACAAACAAAGTAAATACATTTGATGCACTCAGTGTCGCATATCTGACAGATACACTATTGTCCACTGATGGCATGGCATGCCTCCCTGCTTGCGCTTCATCATACATGGTCTGCCATTTGCTTAGGGGTCTCACGCGTGTGCCACATAAATACTATACACAACAATGTAACTGCTGCTCCAACTGCTCCCGCTGCGTAACCGTGCCAATTTGTATCCAACAGATGCGTTCGTGCAAATGCTAATTAGATACTTGCGCTTAAATGAACTCACAATGCGAGCATTTAACGCTTTCGTGTAAAAATTAGCTACTTGACTGCCAACCGGGGACTGGGACTCCGAACACAAAGCTATCAGACAATTGCATAAGTCCATGACGGGTACAATCATTGCGCTCATCGGAGCTAGAGTTTTCTTATGTCCAGGTTGCCATGAGATACATAGTTGTTTGCTATGTGAACTTAAACCAAAAAAAAAAAAACAAAATAAATAAAAAGTGAATAAAATATAATGCAAATGTTTGCCACAATTATTTGGTATTTTCGTCAACTGGCGCCGCCACTCAAATAATCAAATAAGGAAGCGCCAACGCTTCAAACCTAACCCACTTCTCTATTGACAGGGTCCACGATCTGCTCTTTGTGCCACCCACTCTCTCTAAATCTTCGTCTCTGCAGATGCAATTGTTTTGACTGCTGTTAGCTCTTCAATGTTTTCCCGCTTGGCTACTTTTAAAGGGCAACATGTAATGCATGGAGTCCCAGTCTCAGTGACACTGGAGCTGCCGTCGCCTCCATTGCCTTTGCCTTGGCATCGGGTTGTAATGTCGTGGTCGTTTTTAGCTCCCTCTTCCTATACACTACAAATAACAAAACGTTTAGTAAGTTTTTTCGAACATTTGGTAACGCTGTATAGCCATGGATGTCAAAGGACAGTAGGGGCTCGCTGGTGACTATAGGCAATACCAGAGTGCACAGCTTTCTTCCGAATACAGGCAAAACAAAAGTTGTACATATAAAAATGTGGTACAGTTGAGGCGGTGCCCGACAGTGGAATACCCTCTACCTTTTGTCTCGAAAAAATGTTTCCTGCTTATTCCTTCTAAGAACTTTCCAATTGGAATTAATTTTGTTTTTGGTGAAATTCGATATTTATACCTATAAGTTCCGTAAATTTTTTCCGATTTTGATGAAACTCGAAAGTTACTTCAAAGAATTTATTTAAAGTATATGGGGTAAGTTTCAAGTTGTTATGTTGAGGGGTGTGGGAGAAAACACCCGCATCGATAAAATTTGGATGTGGATTTGAGGTGAAATTTGTATATTTTTGACTATAACTTTGCTGTATTTGTCCGATTTTGTTTATTTTTTACACACAGATGCATGTAACCACAACGCATCGCTCTGTTAAATTTCAGATGAAAATTTTAAACGGTGTGGCTAAAAACAGCGAATCCTCTAGATGGTAAAGTTTCGTGTGTCTAGCTCTTATAGTCTCTGAGATCTAGGCGTTCATACGGACGGACGGACGGACGGACAGACGGACATGGCTCAATCGCTACCCGAGGTTATGATAAGTATTTTGGTATAAAGGACTTGGGGTCTGCCACGCCTCCTTCTGTCCGTTACATACATTGCACAAATATAGTATACCCTGTACCTATAGGTACAGGGTATAAAAACCCTCTGAGCAGGTCTCTCTACCTAAACATCTCAAGATGTACAAAAATGATGATGTCGGCACGGTAATGGGTGGGATTTTTAGACAGGAAGTATTTGTTCATGGTAATGAATAATAATAATAGAATTTGATGTAGATTGCTTCTTTATCAACGCTTAGAGAACATCTTTGAATAGATTTCTTAACAACTTTTTACTATCTAGAGAAAAAAAGCAAATTTCTTATCCGATGATCAACGCCAGATAACTTTTAAGACTATTTAAATTACAGAGTAGAGGTGGGATACTATCGATAGTGCCACCACTCGGTAGTTTAGATTTCTCAGAAACGTTTTATTCATGACATTGTAAAAAGAGATCCTTTTAAAATTACATCTTAAAAAACCAAAAACGGTCCATTCAACAATTAACAATCATAAAAAAAATGATCTTTCAAGTAGCTTGTTTTTGTGGCAGAAGACAAACATGTCGACATTTCTAGGTTTCAGTCGGGTCCTATGTCCAAAACTATAAGGCCACTTCAACTGAACATCCATCCTCTCACTTTCAGTAGAAGTGGCAGGAGTGCATAAACATTTGTTGACTAAGTTTTGTAGTCCAGCACAGTCGGATCCCTGAAATTAGAGTAAATATTTGTTTCATTTTTTGTATATTGCTGCTACCTAATTTTTAGCGATCTTTTTTTTTTGTTTTTTGCAACACAAATTTTATGAAATTCGAAATTTAAGAGGCCAAAGTCATCTACTAGTCGTCTGTGGCAATCATTAGGGCTAATGCGGCATCGATTTTTAGTTTTTTATGCGAATTTTTATAAAAATTGGACTTACTTAAATGATTTTTGATGGTCTCCATCGGATTTGGTGACTCTAGAAGCGTCGGATTGTCAAAAAGGTTCGACGTGTTACCACTGGTTTTGTATTCTTTTTGACATGTTGCCAATTTTTTGCCCGTTGATTTGTCAAAAAAGTTTTTTACATACAAAAGTATACTATCGATATATCGAACAAAACCATCGATCGAGTATTCGTAAAATGAAATTATCGATACTATCGATAGTATCCCACCTCTATTAAAGAGCTGTTAACGTGGTTACTTTTCGGAAGATTTCCGGAAGACAATATTCACATTTCCCATTATCACTTATTTTTCTGTCATTCTCTGAGTAGTAATTATAATTTTAAACTCATTTCTAGCGAGTTATCTAAATTAAGTCTTGATTATATTTTTCTCTCTGTGTCCCTAGAGACAACATTTCTCATCGACAAATCCAGCGCAATTGAATTTAAGCAATAGGAGAAAGAGCTGAGCAGAGTTATATACCTTCTTAGTTCAGGTAATAATATTTTTCAATTATAATTATACTCGAGCTTTGAAATAAAGTTTGTGCAAATTTATGTAATACAGAAAAGAAAGCGCTGAAGAACCCCCAAAGCTATCTCCAAGAATAACCCAAACTTAAGATTTAAACTCCTTATGTGACTCGCCAGGTGAATTCAGCTAGCATATGTGGCAACCCTGTAAGAGAAAGTTTGATAAAAAAAAAAAGACACAGATTAGCCGTGCCATTTACACCTATTGTCTTCAATGCACAATTTCAAAATAAGATCAAAGAGAAACCAAAGAGAGCAAACTTTGCTTCTTACACATACACGTTTGCCTTTATTACGCTCACTGCAAATAAAAATATGCGTACCTTTTCACACCCATGCATAGTAATTTCAATCGGCATTCCTTTTCGCACTTTTTATAGCAATGATTGAAATTTTATTTTAGCGATATCCACAAAAATATAGATTTAATCGAAAAAATAACACAAAATGCACATCTAGGTGTAAATAGCTTTCGATTAATACCTAATTTGTTGAAATCGCGGAGCCTTTGATGTCACAAAAAACGGCTTTGTGTAATATACATATATATATGTACTGTAGAAGCATTTCGCTGTATTTCAATGCCCTTGTTTATTGAAAAAAAAAACAATTGTCTGCTGGGTGCGCTAGTATCCAATAAAAATATCAAAAAATTTTTAAAAAATGTTACCTAAATATTTCTTGCTAGTTGTAATAAAAAATCTTAATAAGATAAGGGTACACAAACTTCGTGTTCACGTGAGACGCCCTTCCGGTATCTTTCTTTTTTATTTTTTTTATCTACGTATGAGTGTGCAACTATGTATAAAGTATCTTGCATCTGTAGTTGCGCGTGGCTTGAGGGTTCATTTGTTGCAATCTCGATTTGCGGCGCTCTGGGCTCCATGCTTCATTTGTGCATTTCCTGACACGTTTTGTGACGTCAGCAGTGCAGCAGTGCAACAAACGGCACCTTCAAAAGGTTAAACGTAAAGTTTACATCTTCGACTGCAGGCAACTTTTTTTGCCTTGCCACATTTTTATTTTTTTCTTGTTTTTTGGCCATAGTTGCAACTGTGGCAAGTTCTGCAAGGTTAAATTTACAACTGATTTGGCCACTTGCGACTATTTTATGTTATTTGCGTTTGCTTGCAACTTAAGGAATTGTGCAGATGTTTGTGTAAATAACTTCAACTTGGCCTACCACATGTGGGACTGTCCACCAGACTGTAACCAGTTCGGCAAGTGACCTTTCCGTGTACGCTGCAATTTTCATAATACAAAAGTCTCAAATATCGAACATGTGGCAGGCAGCAGGTGCGTGCGTCTGTGTATCGGTGGCGCCGGAGACGTATTAGAGCCGGTCGTACTCCTCAGTTTTATCTAAAACTTGATTAGCTAACTTGCAAAATGTTCAAAAAATTGTTGTACAAATTGAGCACGCAAAATAATTTTCGGCATCCGTTCAGCCAGAGGCTTGAGGCTTGGAGCTATGTGCGTGAGTTGCCAATTACTGGGTAAGATGAACATAGTGTGGGGCTGTACCTCAGGCCGTCAAAACCCAGCCACTTACAGGTGTTGATAATGACTATTAAGTGTTGGCATTTTAGGCAATTTATTGGGCATACTTTGTAGACTACATACGACCTTGGCACACGCACATGAACAGAGGGACAACGATTGCAAAAAAAATAAAAAATCCAAGGAATTCTTTAAAAAAATTAACAGGCAATTTGTTAGGATGGAGACATTATTTTTAGGCACAACTTTTTGCTCATTACGTGCCCGCCCCGTTGTACCATGCAGCATATGCAACATTGGCTCATTAATATTCAAACTGACAGCGTAGCAACAACTTGCTTCAAAGTCTGCAAGTGAAATGATGACAAAATCAACAGCAACAACTATTTGCATTTAAAATAAACAAACAACAAGTTGCAAATGAAAACAACTTCACCAAAGCCGTCGAACATGTGCGTCATGCAACAGCAGCATCTACATGCAACATTAACAACCATAATAACTACAATGATATATCATTATCGAATTTTTCAATTTAACTTTCAATTGTCGTGTCTCGGCCGAAAAGTTTCCATGGGCCGCATTATTTACACCAACATTTATTAAGTACCTCTTTATAGCGAATATTTACTTTGTGGAAATGATTTTACGAATCATTCCATTTAGCTCCACTCAAATCCATAACAAGTTCTTATACTTTGCCTTTGTGTTTGGAAGATAGTCTATGATTGTCTTAAATCTAGAATTGAGTTAATTCGGGTAAATAACGACTCCATATCTATTTCAGATGATTTTTGCATTAAAACCCTGATACCATTAATTAATTATTTACTCTAAAAAGGGCAAGAATTGCAAATATTTAATTGTTAAAGAAAGTTTTTCCGACTTACACCACTTTCTCAGAAATTCAACAACGATTGTACTCTCAATATCCGATATATACATGGGAGCGCCCTTAAACATCTTCCCTTACTATGAAGATGATATTTATCATTTAAGAGACACAAAATTAAAATATTTTTCGAGAATTGGAAAGTCAGTGTGATACAGTGTGTTCTAAAGAACAGAAAAATAAATGCTTCCGACCCTAAAGCAACCTTTGTAACTTTTTGTTGTAATTTGAAAATTTTGAAACAAATGTTGAGCTCATAATTTTAATTTTTTATTTTTCAAATCAGTTAATTTTTTCAAATCAGATTATACAGATTTTGATGTTTTTAGTCGAAATTAATTTCAGCAGTTTCTGTAGAGCATTGTCTCAAAAGATCCTCAAGTTTTATTTACAATTTACTAAAACCAAACGAGATTTTTTGAAAAACAAATGTATTATCTCAGATATATTTTTCCAGGCCTTTAAGACGGATTTAGGGCAACAAAAGTTCGAACGAATGAAAACTTATTTAGAACTGAACCTTTTTTATATTTGCTGCTTTAAAAAAGCTACTACTACACAAAAATGAATATATTATAATAATTTGCAGTACCGTTCAACGCATTCGAGGACAGATAAATTCGATTTTTTAATAAGCTATAGGGGTTTGAAACTTTGATTGGAATCTTCTATTTGGATTTTATTTTTGTAGCTTTCATTATAAGGTTGTCATTTTCGTACAATGTATTACAATCTCAAAAAAATGAATTTTCAAAAGATGCCAAACGTTAAAATCGTGCGCGGACGACATCGGGATACCCTGTACCACCACATTGCAATCAAATCCGATATATTGCCTAAGAACTCCTCAAGATATTTATTTGCCAAATTTTGTTACAATGTTTCTATAAACAAACAAAAAACAAACGAATTTTGCACGATATATGATATAGTCAACCGATTTTGATCAAATTTGATACATTGCTGGGAAACTCTACAAAGCTACTAAAGACCAAACTTGTCTCCTATGGAATAATAAAGGATCTACTTTGCCTGCTCTAGCTTTTAAAATCTCTGCGACTTTCGCATGAGCTGAGAAAAATTGACTTTTTGTACTTTTTACAAAAATTCCCATTATTTCTAAATTTTTCTCCGATTTTGATGAATATCTACTAACTTTTTCGTAATCGATAGGACTTTAAGAGTTTAATAAAATTATTATTAAAATCGAATTTAGTGCAACCAGAGATATTTGCAGTTAAGTAGAGACACTTTTTTTCTAATTTCGAAAAATGGTTTTTTGTAAAATATCTCGAATCCCGTTGCATGAAAAAATTTTTGGATTTCATTTTCGGGCTTAGAATGCCATTTTACTACGGGAACTGCTAAAACATGTTCAGAATACCAACATTTTTTTTAAATTTGTAGGCTAGTGTAATATTTTTGAAAACATGAGATAAATGTGTTTATAACGATTAAAAACCGTGAGATGGACGATATGCGATAAAGTAAACACACTTTTTTTTTTGATTGAAAATTTGATTTTAGCCTGTTAT
Source organism: Chymomyza fuscimana (assembly GCA_949987675.1). Taxonomy (NCBI): domain Eukaryota; kingdom Metazoa; phylum Arthropoda; class Insecta; order Diptera; family Drosophilidae; genus Chymomyza; species Chymomyza fuscimana. Next base: position 85,357,688 of record OX465088.1, read on the forward strand.
TTTACTAAGTAAATAAATATTGATGATACCAAAAATGTTTGATTATAATTAATTAATTAATTTGGGATCCAAATATTTAATAATTTAGTCTGATTGGTTTTGAAACCCATTTCACAAACACGAATTTTTTGTGCGATTTGAATCCGACTTTTTAAATATTGTTTGATATAATCTTATATAATACCTTTTTATGCCAATTTCATTCAATTATTAATAATTATTTTTAATTATTTATTTTCTGAATCAACCAAATAAATCGCATTCAAAACTCAAAACGAATTTTTGGCAAACTTTTACGTATCAAATATGATCTATGTCTTGCATAAATGGTTCATGTCTCAGATAAAAAAAATATCCCTTGGTTAATTTAAATCGAAAGGTGTAGAGCTGTGCTAACAAAGAGTAAGGGAAATATGAGTAGACTGCAGAAAACTTGGAATTTGGAACACACAAAAATGAAAACGAGCAAAATTTATTCGTTGTGGTTTTGATTTTCAAGAGGATTTCAAAAATCTTCACGACTTTGCAAATTCCAGTTGGTCCGAATGCGGAACATTCATGGCAACCCGCCTTCGAGTAATTATACCAAACATGTCAGACAAAGAGTGTGCCATATTCGGCTTTTGGCATTTAATTTTTCTTGCTGTCGCTGCAATTTGAGCTGCTCCTCCCGTAAATAACCTTAAAATTCAATTGATATTTCGCTCCGCTGAATTTGCACGTGACATGGTACTCAGGTGTCAAATAAGAGATGCTCTGCCTCTCACTTATGCATATGCATATACTCTTAATATATACATAGTATATAGTACACCGTGTATACATAAGTTTGTAACAATTCGACTTGGAGCTTGGCCTCGCTCCAGTGCATTAATCTTGGAGCTGTCACTGCAACGACAAACTTCATTTAACTTCAACTTCAACTTGAGGCATATTTTGGGATGCGGGTCCTGCAGCAAACATTTAAATTAATTTCGAACAGCCAGAGCAAAAATAAAATACAAGTAAACTGTTAAAAAATAAAATACGACAGTAACAACAAAAACCACAACATCTTCAGCTCAAATGGGAAAGCGAAAGTTTTTTTGTGGTCGATGGGAATCTCAGACACAGACTCCAGCACCAACTCCGTCTGTCCATTTATCTTTTAGCTCAATTTACTGGCAAGTTTGGCCGCAGCTCTTACCTAATCGACCCGACTCTATAGGAGAGGGCGTTGCGGCCAACGGGGCGTATGAATGCCGCTCGCATCCTTTAACGCATTAGCCACGCGTCGCCATGCTCCACAGTCACCAATAAATCGCTTTGATTATCGCACCATTTTACAGCCGTTTTGGGCGCACTTTGGCTTTGCTGTGGCAGACCTACCTAACTTATATAATTCCATAACCAAGAGCTTGAGTGGACTGACTGGAATCTTTACACTCTTGTAGCTTATTTATTAAATTTTTATCCAGGCTTTTATTTGTTGTCATAGCCAATCTTTGTCTTACGGTTGCCTTGTTGGACTGTTTTATGTTCACAGGAAATATGTTTATTGGTTTTAATTGCTAATTTAGTTTGTTTTAAAATTTATATACCAAACATGATATAAAGTCCAATTGTGGGCATATTAAGTTCTTTCGAAGTTAATTAAGATGGGCAAAAAACGGAAAGTAAGAACTAAGAGCTTTTGCCGATCTAGACATGTCCGCCTGTCTATTTGTATGGAAAAGAATAAGAATAGGTCATACTGAATATTAACAGTCAAATGGGTAATAATTAAGAACCCTTATCCCTTATTAACAACTTCATAGATTAACCAAAGAATTGGGTTTTCAAACCTTCCCTTTTTGGAAAACTCATCTGTGATTTGTGACATGTGCCAAGTCAAACATAACGACAAGGTTAAGAAAAGCAAATTGTTTAAAAATCGTTAAATTCAAGTATCAAAATTCGTACACTGCACACTTGTGAAAAGTGAAAAATTTTAACAGAAATTCGAAAAAAAAAAAAATCGTATAATTGCAGTATGAACGTTTGTCAAGCTCGAAACTTTATTAAATATAGCTGTTACAGGAACTATCGCTAAAAAAAACTTTTGACAACAATCTGGGCAGTTTTTTTTCTTCAGATCGAACTACTCTGTCAAAAAGTTCCCATAAGACTGATGCGCAAGAATGTGAGTCTGGGTGAGGAAAATAAAATTCTTTCAAAATATCTCCACAAAAATTCGCTTTTACTCTCCGAAAAAAAGTGTTGATAAATGTTGACAAAGTTTTGTTACAAGTTTTTTAAACAGTGAATTTTATTAGGATTAAACTCTTCATTCTTAGCCTTTTCTGTTCTAAATCCTAGCGTTATTGTAAGATTTTTTTGAACCCTTTTCTTTGATGGCAAAAACCCATTCAAAATAAAATTATAAAGCGCTGGAAAGGTTACTTTTTTATCATCTTAACTGAATTACATACAAACTGGTTAATTGTATAGATGACCATATTCAACACCATCTATATTTTCTCTATTTAAAGGTTTTTATAAGCCATTCGATTGACATAAGTATACAGCCTCATGTAACCATAACAAACAAAAGGATGCCTACCTTTCTGCGATTTAGCCCTTAAACATCTAAAACTTGTCAAAGATATTTTAAAAAGTGTTTTTTTAAAATTTATGGAAGCTGGTATAATTATTTTATTTATGTATATAATAAATAACGTGGGATTTGGGAACGTTTTCAGGAAATTTTAAGGTATATTTCCGTTGGACAACGCTTCCGGTATATTGAAGTCCGTAATGCAAGATGAAGTCTAAACTCTTTTGTCAAAAAAGAATAATAATATTCCACTCTGCTTCATAAATAATAATTTTAACAAAAAATAGCTCTATTCAAGCACATTTATTGAAAGAAGGGCATCCCGTGGTCACCTAATTCGGTTTTTTTCCTTGCTGGTTTGCTGCAGCTTTCCACCTCATCATTGCTGCATCAAAGCCTGTAAACTGACGCTACTTCGAGCAAAAAATTGAGTTCTCAGCTCAAATTTCACAAACTTTACTTTCGTTTGAATTTTTGAAATTAATTGTCCAAATTCGTTATTTTTTCTGTTTATTTTGTTTCCTCATTTGGATTTTTCCCGCATGCGTTCTGGGATTGTCTAGAAAATTTTTTGCAAATCATTTTATTTTTACTTGTCACAAAAATTTAGCTTAATCACGTTTTTATTTCATAACGATTTTGTTAAATTTTTTATGTATTTTATGTCATATTGTATTTCATGTACGAATTTTTTATTGTTACTGCTTTTTATTTCTAATGACCTTTTTTTTTATTTTTTTTTGTCAAGTTTGTTAAGTTCAATTTGCTTGAATTGTACTCTTAGCAGCTTCTTGTATTTCGCATTTTTCTTTAAAAATTAAATTAAGTGCTCAACATCAATTTCAATAAGAACAAAACAACTTGCTCTAGCATTAAGAAATACCAAATCTAAATTAAAATGCTCGAAATTGTCTCCAAGTGTTTTTAGCAGAAGAAATTTTGTGGTTGACTTCCAGTAAGAGCTAATAAAGACATTACATGCTCCTCTCTAGCATGTCAAAATGGCAATAAGAACTTGATGACAATAACAGTGCCTACAATTTGTTAGCTACCATTCGGACCAGCGGACCTCAAGTGAAGACAACCTCTCAGTCAGCCAGCCATTTGGCAATTGAGTTTGTTTGGTCAGCCGACCAGACTTTATTTGACAGAGCACGCGAATAAAGATGGTAACATAAAGAAAACAAAAATACACTGTGCAAAATATGGTTGTCGTAATGCATATGATTTTAAGAGAAAATAAATATTTAGTAAATATGTATACTCAAAAAAAAAAAAAATTTTAAGTTTTTATATTATAGACTAGGATTACAAAAAAAATTGTTCAAGGCGACTCGAAACATTTTTCAAATTTTTTAAACAAAAAAAAAATTCGTATATATTCTAAAAAATTTCGAAAAAAAAATTGTTTACACAGGTCTACAAATACCCGGGTCAATCAGTGGTTGGAAAGCTAAGGTCATTTGCGAAGTAATTTGCTGCGAAGAATCCGAATACGGGGTCAGAATTGGCCCATCACGTCAGGATTTTGAGATATTTCAGGTTATGTAACCGACAAACGGCGTTTTTTCCTATTTTTGAGGTTATGTACAAGGTGTGGTCTGTCTCTCCAGTTACATCATTTAGTACCACTCTTACCCTTTAATGTAAGAGTTCAAGTACCCTTTAATGTAAGAGTTCAAGAGATCAATCCGGATTCGGATTCTATGCAGCAAATTACTTCGGAAATGACCCTTAGCTTTCCAACAACTAAACTATGTCGACCTGTGTTATTCAAGTTTAAAGAAAATTTGAAAAGCACTGTCTTAAATATTCAAAACTCGCAGAACATAATTACAAATCTTTTAAAGCTTACAAACCTTTTGTAATTAGCAATCAATTTTTTACTTTATAGCATTTTTTAAAAATTTAAAAACCTTCTGATTAGTTATTTAATAGTCGTTGAAAAAAAAGATTACCGGGTAGTTAAGACTAGATAGCGATTTTGAGTCGATTATGTCAAATAGTCAAGTATATCCAAAACTTGATTCCCCTAAGAATCGCACAAAATGCTTAACATTTTTTCTTTCAGTGCAGTAAATTCGTTTATGTGTATTTGACGGGAAACTGACCGTCGATTTGGACATTGCGGGACAAGAGCCACGCATCTTCCAAGCGCAATTTAAATAATTGTGGTTTCTTCTAACTGCTCACAGCTATCGCCATCATCTACAACTCCAGTGCTGTCCACATCATCGACAATGTTTGCTTGTTTCTGGCCGTTCTCCGTCGAATGGTTACATAAAGCAGCTGATAAAAAAAAATAAAAAATTAGGGGGATACTGAGGGAATGGGGCAACTCCATGTCTAATGACCATTTGCATTATCTTCTTCACTTGGTAACGTTCACAGACAAGTCGCCAAATTGCACGAAAGATTCGAAATGCGCGGCAGAGGAGCAGCACCGAAGATTGCTTTGACGAGTTGTTTCAACAGATATGCAAATACAAAGTGTACATATTTTTGTTGCCATTGTTGTTGCGGTTATTGTCTGAAATTTGAAATTCGGCCTGTGGGTTGCTTGTTCAGTGGGTCTTGACTTCTCGACAACTGAACGAAGCTGATGACGCCCATTAGAGCAGGTGTAGGAGGCGTTGGGTTGGTCACGTGTACCTTTCAAATTTGTTAGACCTCGAAGGTAATAAAAAATTACACATAAATGAGACTAAAATAGGTTCAGGAAATGTGAAAATAAAACAAAAGCTGCTACCAACACACGCCCCCCAAAAATGAAATTCCTTTGATGTGGTGCCAAAGGTAACGCAATAATAAAAACGATGGAGAGGCGCCAAAGAAAATGGCTTTTATTACTTAAGCTCTTAAGGCAGATGAAGCTACCAAATTTGAAGTTTTTCACTTGTGAAGTACGAAAAGTTGGAAAAGAGCGGAAATTTTTTGTTTTTTACTGTCAACAAAAGATGTTCTTAATAAATATGAAAATTTTATAATATTTGATTACGTAATGTAGACATTAATTAATCTCTTAAGTTTCTCAGAAGAGTTATGAAAAAATTAATTTATCTGTGGAGATTAAGATTATTTCTCATTGTTAATGGCTATCGAAAATATTTTTTGTTGTTATTGAAAGTACTACTAACAACCAACTTATAGCGAATTCGTACTGGAGAAAAATATTGGGTTTTCATTTAGAAATTCGTTATAAGCAGACTAAATGGAAGTATACTTGAAAAAAGTTCGTTATATGGGAGTTCGTTTTCGGGAAGTATGGGAGTACGATAAAGTAATATATGGATACGAATTAGTAGAAAAATTCTCCAAAATACTGTAACAATTTGCGTACATACAATACAAATCGACTTTATTATGAAACTGAGAAAAATTAATTTTTTCTACTTTTTGTTTTAAATTTCAATATTTGCAAAATTTTAAAATTTTGTTTAAATTGTCATGAATTATAATTATTTAAATTTTGGTCAATAAGTAACAATCAATTTCGAATTATTTTACAAAAATTTGCTTAAAATTACGAAAGATTAAATTTAAATTCATAAAATTCGATCAAAATATATTCATACTATATAGGAAAATATTCTATGGGAGAATTGTCTTGAATTTAAATATCTCAAAATTCACTCCAGTGTAACATATTTCGAATTTATTTTCAATTTTAACGCGCTATTTTGGCAGCAAAACAGCGGCTCATTTTTTTCAGCGTACGGTTTCTGTACATGCTTAAAGATTTTACGAGCTTTTTATACCCTTTACTATTTATACGGTGCACTATGGACAAAGGGTATATTAAGTTTGTGTAAGCCGAAAATGTGCAAAGTAAGATCAGGGTGACTAGAGAAGTCGATATATCGGTGTCCGTTTGTCCGTTTATCTGTCAGTCTGTCCGTCCGTATGAACGCCTAAAGATGGTAAGAGCTAGAGCAACCAAACTTTCAGATTAGATCCCTCATTATTCCATAGGAGACAAGTTTATTTAATTTTTTTGATATCAGGGCTACATTATATAGCTCCTATAGGCGTGTTCCAGAGGACCTCGAAATAAGCCAAAAGTTTTAGATGGATAATTCGTTTGCTTATGAAGATACCGTAACCAAATTTGGCATTCGGAAGTTTTTTACAGATCCCCAGCAGTCATATAGGTCTCGTAGGACCGATTGATAAAAAATTGTTTATAAAGATATCGAAACCAAATTTAGCTTTTAAGCTATTTAAGCTATTTTTTAATTTAAGTCTTTTAGAGTTTCCCAGCACTGTACCAAATTTTATCAAAATCGGTTGACTATATCATATAGGTCCCATAGGATCGATCGGTGTTTTGTACAAAATTCGTTTATTTGTACAGATACCGTAACCACATTTGGCATTAAGAAGTTTTTTAGAGTTCCCAAGCACTGCAGCAAATTTGATCAAAATCGGTTGACTATACCATATACCTCCCATAGGAACGATCGGTCAAAAAAACATTTTTGGTTAAAAATTCGTCTGTTTTTGGTTGTTTATGAAGGTATCGTAATCTAATTTGGCAATCGAATGTCTTTTGGTGTTCTTAAGCAATTTACTGGATTTTATTGCAAGCAGCGGTACAGGGTATCCCAAAGTCGTCCGCGCCCGACTTTAACGTACGCCATCTTTTTGTTTATTTTTAAAAATATCGCAACCAAATTTGGCAAAGAAATATCTTTTGGAGTTCTTAAGAAATATATCGGATTTGATTGCAATGTGGTGGTACAGGGTATCCAAAAGTCGTCCTCGCCAGACTTTAACGTAAAATTATACGAATCTATTTTGTAAAAATGCCAATTGAAAGTGGGTGTTGGGGAAATACATTTTCACAAAAGCTGGGAAAAATTGAACACCGTAATTGGTATAAAAGGAATATCCGATAAGAAATTCTTCATTTGAGAACGTACAGTAAGATTTTGAGAACGAGTGCTCTTAAGGAAGGAATAAGGCTTTAATAAGAGTATTTCTACTCATTTCAAGAATGTTTAATCGAAATACTGTGATTAAGAGTATTCTCTTCTGAATTTAAGAACAATAGAGAATGAAGAATTGTCAAAATTCGAACTTAAATTTATATCGGTTCTTTTTCTGAGTGTGCCATATAATTACATTTATATGAAATATTTCGCTACGAAGTTCGGACCAGTTATTAAACTGGTCTGTAAAATATATTCTTTTGAAGAGCTAGTTCATTCAAATCTTTTACTTCTTTTACTTTGAAATAGTTAACATCCAATAAATTCTATGCCCTGAACATAAGCAATTCACTGTGAGGCCCCAATCTGATACAGTTTAACCCGTAAATTCCCATCGTTAAGGCATAAATTATATGCCGTCAAGTCATCAAGCCATTGAAGTTGTAAAGTTCCATAACAAACACAATCCAATTTAGGATTTCACTTTGACTTCAATTCAAGTCGATTTCTCGCTTTTTTGCAAGCGTTTTGCTTTTTTTTGTTTCTGTTTTTGTGTTTGTTAACTTTTTATGTAGTTCGCAGGTTTTCAGACAATGGGAGGTTCGGACGGATTGTTCAAGCCCCCAAACCAAATGAACTGTTTGCAATTGGTTACTGTGAGCTGCAAACACTTTGGAAAAGTCCCCACGGCAACCCAATTGAATCAAATGCAATGCGAATTGTATTACAAAAAACAATAAAAAAATCGCTTCAAAGTGCAATAAAATTTTGACAAATGCAAATCGACGGGGCGACTTGTGCAGTCAAGGGACTTGGTGAAGTGGTGCTCGGCGCGCTATTCATTAAATTCCGAAACATCTTTTTATGGAGCAGCTGTTGGATGGATGGATGGTCATTAAACAACGGCGTCAACAATGTTGTGACTGAGATGCTCATACTTGCACCATAAGGTGGCAACACAGAGTGCCAACTGATGAGTTTCATACTAGTCTCTAATGGAGCAGCCCCTTGAGGCAAGGTAGGGCGTGGATTGCACTCATTCCATTTGTTATGTCTTTGAGACCCCAAGGCGCCGTCGCAGCTGGAATTCCTTTTAAAACGAGTTCATTTAACGAATATTTTCCAATTTGCATGCTAAATGAACAGTGCTGTCAATATCCAATGATTTCCCAACACTTGTAAATCGCTTTTAAGTTGTCTGGGCGTCTGATGCGTAAATTAGCACATAGCTGCTCTAATGATGACGCCGTGTCGTGTATTTCTTTATAAAATATTACGCATACGTCAGGTAGGCAGCTCTTCTTTTCAAAATTGCCTCGATTTTGCCTTTGTGCTCCACTTCATTTGCAATTATTTTTAGTGCAAACTCCGCCCGTCGTCGTTGTCGTCATTATTCCCATCCTCAGTCACTTTTAGCGTCGAAATGCGTTGTAATTCGCTTAATTGAAGTTGATGTCGGCGTCAAAGTCAAATCGCTGAAGCTGAAAAGTTTAGCCCACATTTGACGCCCGGCATCGGATCTGGGTCTGAACTGCTATGCCAGTTATGGCGTGTGCCATGTTAATGGCTTCAAAAGAAAAAACTTGTTTCTGTCGATAATTGGTTTGAACATTTTTATGAAATGTCAGAAAACCTTGAATCTTGAAAATGATGGGGAAAAAAAATGTGAATTATGTTTGCTTTTTGGACTAGTTCCGTGGGCTTCCGAAACAATGTTGTCTTGTTAGCAGAACTTGTATTTAAGGAAACATCGTGTTCAGAAGTTTTAACATGCTGCTAAATGTATGTCCATAGCTAATTAGGATCTGATATGAGGGGTGTGAAGAATTATTTTGTGCGTTAATTTCAACGTGCTTTAGAGAGATTTGATGTAAAGGTTTCAAAAAAATGCAGAGTTTTTATTCCATGATTATTTGGGTCGAAGTAGGTGAAAGAGTCACTAAAATTGTAACCAACACATTTTATTATAAAAAAAAACTATAAGCATTTCTTTTTTTTAAGTGTGTTCCTTAAAAAGGTAAATCACCATTTTTTAACACGCCATTTATCCATTCTTTTTATGGTGTAATTATGAATCAAATAGGGGAAAGGCTTGTAAGTTGACACACCATAGCTTTTTTAGCTACATATATCTCGACATTGAATACACATAAACATCAATGTGAATATACCGTTGGAAAGAGAAAAGAAAGAGCTCTAATCTACGATAAGCAAATCATTTGAAATTTATAAAAATAAGTATTTTACAGACAATTTCAAAAGAAACTTGAAAAACTACCAAAAAAGAAGGCTTGTAAGTTGTCACACCTGCAAAAATCGCTGCAAATTTGAGAAAACTGAAATAAAAACACATGATTGCTAAAATTTATGAAAATTTATTGATTTCAAATTTAACTGAGCATTAAATTGAATTTAAAAAAAAAAGAAAAATTTAACTTTCCAGAGAAGTCAAAATTGTGGTTTTTTGTGATCGATTTTTCACTAAAAATGAATTGTTATGGAAAATATTAAAAAAATATATCCGAAAAAGTCAGAAAAAGGCACTAAAAACAATTCAAATTAGTATAAATAACATAGAACAAGCTAAAAAGTGTGCCAACTTACATTTTTGTAGCCATTTTAGAATGCATTGAAACAAATTTGTCTATTCACTGCATTTTTTGATTATGAAAGTTCATTGAATTTCAGTTCCAGCACAAATATTTTCCTTGATTTTTTATTTTGATTTGATCACTTTTTGAGCGCAATCAAAAATATTGTTTTTTATTTTCCGATTTCTTTAAAAACAATTTTTATATTTTGTCCCACACACACTGCGTTTTTGAGTCTATTTGCTTCAAAAACACATTAATATTGCTTACGGCGTATTGTCCATCGAAGACAGGTGGAATTTCGGTATTTTCATTGCTGGAACATCAAAATCGACAAGGTGTGCCAACTTACAAGCATATCCCCTACATTTTGTGCAACAATTAAAAAAAAATATATATTACAAAAATTGTTTAATGTTTTTTTTTTTTTAAATTGTATGAAATAAATTTTTTTCTGTTAAATGACGCCAAAAATTACAATAAATTTAAATATTTAATAAAATCAGCCTGAAGGCCTATGTTGCTCTGGCTTTAAACTACTTTTGTTCCATAGAATTAATTCTAAGTTATAATATTAAATAAATAAATAACTTCTTGTTAATATGATAAAAATAATTGATTTATTTTGTAGGTAAAAATTAAAAAAAAATTCAACAAAGAATTTTGGAATTATTTTCATTAAATGATGTAACATTAGTAAAAATGTGTGGCGTTACCGTGCAATGTAAGAATTTCTTAATATTTTCATGTTTTACACTTAATTAATATTACTTACTATTGCCAAATACTCTTTTTTTTCTTGCATGTATTTGTGTTTTAATGCGTTTCATATTATTCTAAACATTTCTGTGCAATTTGATCAAAATCGGTTCACTATTTTAAATGTCTACCACACAAAAATTGAACCCGCGCTATCCTTTTTAGAGAGACACTAATAACGGACCTGCGCATTGCGTTACCTTATCTTTGTTGGATCATGATTTAGCAATGTAGAGTTTTTGGTCGCCAAGAAGTTGGATAACTTCAACAGCACTGTCATACGTAAAGAACAATTATATGATAACTACTCCATCCAAATGAACTTTACCTTCAAGTAAGCTCTTAAGCTTACTTTTTGCACACTGTCTAAACATATTCTTATATTAACGTTTTAAATCAGTTACCAACTGTGTTTAAACGAAAGGCGCCAAATCTCGTATTGATTTAAATGGAAGTGGACAGCCAGTGCCATACAACATCCAACTTTTCCGCCAAGCCAAAAATATTTTAAGCTCGTTTTCAACTATTTGCATTTCACTTCAAAGGCAACTCAAAGTGCGTTTTTCGTTCGCTTTTCCCAAATGCAAAACAGACAAAAAAAACTATTTGAAATTCACGTGTGAAAAGTGAAAAACTACTCAAATCCGCTTAGTTCAAAAGAGTATAAGCCGCAAACAATCAAAGGCCGCCAACTTGATGATGAACGCCGAATTGTTGTTCCCCCCGAAGTGGCCACCAAGCCGCATCCAAACATCCAAAAGACCACCTACATGGATTTGCCATTTATGTGGCATGTTACAGATGGTTAGTTGACCGGCTAAAAGACGCAATTTGGTTCCCAGCCAGACATGACACTGGCAAGCCCCTTGAACATGGTCTTCATATATACATATACTACATGTGCTTGAATCAAAAGAGGGTCAGAACTTGGAAATAGTTTCAAAGTATTGCAATTAAAATTTGTTTCTGCAGAGTCATAGAAAAGGCAAATGCCTCAATTTAACCATCGTGAGAACTTTATCAAAAGAAAACATTCCTCAAATAAACAGCTCGAAAGGACAACGAGGCACATGTTAATTTAGTCTATAGCAAGAAATAAAATTAAGTATGGCAAGGTCATGCAACGCCCTCTGGCGGCTGAATATTAAGCAGCAAACTAAATTATATGAATATGCATGTATTTCCAGAGCTAGAGATAGTGAATAAATATATAACACATTCAGTAAATAAATCTTTTCAGTAGTTTACTTAAATGGCAGAAGAATAAAAACAAGTTTTAAAGGGATTTCTATATAGCGAATTGGGTGAGCACATAATAGTGCTAAAGTTAAAGTTAAAGTGTGAAATTTCTGTTCTGTAAGGTCAATACTTTCAATGACCAACTACGACACCATTTAAATATTAAATTCAGAAGTAATCGGAAATGTAAGTGCTTTAAAATCTATTGGTGGTAGACATTCTTCAAAACATCGCATTCCTAAAGATTGAGGATGGTTGAAAGGTTACATACGGTTAGATAGCTCTTCTGCTAAGGCCGATATCAGCCCGGGTCCCTTGTGATGACTAGTTAAGAACAGATATAATACAAAGGTAGGGGATGGAGAAGGCAAGCGTGGTGTAGCTGGCTGGGGTACCTGGAGGGCGTTACCAGAAACGGCTAATTCGCAAGATTTGGTAATTTACTTTGAGGATGCCCACGGCTTCCTAGAAAACCTTTTTTACTGGATGAGTTCTCCCAGAAGGGTAGGGCACTCACGTGACTGGTGGATCTGCAACTCCTGTCTCCATCTTGGTGCTCTTTTAAGTAATTTGAAGCTTACAACTGTTTTACATCTACGGCAACATCTTAAAATGAATATATTGACTCAACTTTAGCTCAGATGTCTATTTGAAAGATGGACGTTATACCCCAAAAATATAGGAACGTGAATTTAAAATAATACTCTACGAATTTTCATAGAGTTATCGAAAGTTTTTTGCAAAATTTATTTTTCAAAGATGAACAAATGGTTAATAATAAATGCTTATAAAATTATTATGTATAAAAGTTTGATCTCCATAACGAAAACCTATATAAAATTAGTAAGTAAGTAATTTAAGGGGGCCAAGAAATATAGAACATGACAAAACTTAAAAAAAAAAAAATTCCATTTGGGGACATTTTCGAACTGAGTATGGGCCTTAAACTAAAACTCTCATAATTTCGAAGAAGTTATAAAATTATCTAAATAGCAGCCACATTAAAAGTCCAAGGTTAATGGCTTTTAAATTAAATTAAATTTAAACTAACCAAGTTTGAGTCCGAAAACCGCCAAAATTAAAAAGTTATACTCATATAGACCAGTTTTTTTTACAATAAAAATACTATATATACAAGAAGTATGTACTTACTACAATTTTTTTTTAATTACTATTGAGTCAGTGGCGTAGTTAGAGGGATGGGGATCAAAAGACTCATTTGTAAACAAATTGTCTGCATTACGAATAAGTTTACATACAACACCATGCATAAACTCTTATTAATAATCGAAAAACAATACTACACGCGGAATTTTTTGCATATTTTTTTTATTTTAAATTACATTTTAGACATAGTAAAATTTGTGTTGTATTAAACACACAAACTTTATTTTATTAAGAGAAGTTGAGTTAGTTAGCTTGACAAAATGTGAATTTGGAGGTGTTTCATTTTTGTATTATAGATAAATGTTTTTTTAAATCACTTTATCATTAATGAAATTTATTTATACTATGGTATTTCGCCATTTTGTGCAGACAATAAAAAAACCTTAGGGTATCTTTGAATTTTGAGGATTTTCGTTTCTCTTCGGACTATTTGCCTAAAAAATACGCTAAATGAATATTTAATGATAAAACATTTTATAACAAAACGTTACAAAAATAGGCGTAAAAATTTTAGAATAAAGCTAGCATTTGAAATTCTTTGGCCAAATATGCTGCTGCACAAAAGTATCGCAGTATGGCAAATATTTTCTCAAACGTTCTTTGGCAAACACCTGATAAATTATGTAGGTAAAATTTTTGATTCGTTTTTTCACGCATTCCTAATATTTTCAAAAAATATTATTTGTCCCTAATAAGATTTGTATTTATACATGATACATCGATCGTCTCTCACTCGCGTTACGTGATTAAAAAGAGACAGAGAAGAGTACGAGGTAATGGCGTGTTGTGTTTTTGTATAATTATTGGCTTTCTCAAATTTCCAAAATTAAATTATATTTTTTCGAAATAAAGTTTTCGGGCTTTATTGAATATCCCAATTCCAATATCATATATGAAATTAATTGAAATATTCATTACACGAAGCAAATATTTGACCCAAATTTTTTTGGCCACACGAGAAAAAATTTATTTTGGCAATGATTTAGTGGAAATATTTGATAACCACTGCAATGTCAAAATTTACAAAATATTTTATTTATTTTCAGCAAATATTTGCTTTGTGTTATTAGTACCCAAAACATAACAATATTGAACAGGTAGAAGAAGATAAGTTAGTTTCATGTGGTAATTTTTCTTATAGCTCAAAGCTTATTTTCCGTATGCCGTATTTACGGCATCAATAAATTTGACGTCCACAACAATTTTTGTTAATTCAGATTTTCTGAACTCTTCGTCTCATATTACTAAGAGACTTATAAAACGTAATTTAGTAATTTTTTTCGCTTAGGATTGTTCTATTTTTGTAAACTCATAATTTGCCATATAGAAATGAAGTGTTTAAGGTGTTCTGCTTTCAATTATTTTGCACAAAAAGTATGAGTTCCTTTTGAAGGTCCGTATGCAGCCGCCCAAATAGCTTCCAAACAAAAACTGAAACTTTATTTTTTTTATTATATTATATGACGGACTGTTGTAGAGCGTTTTGGTTCCCCAAACGGATTACAATAAATAATAAATTATAAACGATTTTGTAAACAATGTTTTACAACGATTAGTTAGTTTTGTTTGTGGCGGTAAAGCAAAACAGTTGATCATATTTTTCTAAAGAAAAAACTGGGGAAACTTTGGAAGCGAAGAGTTGCCATATATGCTACAAGTTATCGGTTAAGCCGAAAATGATTTAGTTTGCTTGGATTACTGTTGAAAAACATACAATTGAAGAACTGACTAATTAGTTTTGAAACAAGTGCCCAAAAAAGAAAATCTCTTACAGACGTGTCACTTTTTTAAGCGATTTGCAAACCAACCAAAGAAGCATTCCCCCGAGATTTCTGTGTCAGTCGAGTATAAAAAGTTTTGTTTTGCTTAAAAGCGTTTTTTTTTGGCTGCTGTGTACAGGCAGTATATTGGTTCAGTCGTCAATTAAAAATTAAGTTTTTAATGTTTTTTTATATAATATAACAAAGCCAGAAATGGCTTAGATTTGGAATTAGTTTAATTGAGGGAGATACGAAAACTTACGTACTTATCATATTTATTTTGGTGATAACAATGGAACGACTTTAAGGGCTTTTTATGCTAATACACAAAATACTATAATAAAAAAAATATTCGGCACTGCAAATACCATAAGAGATGTATGGAATTTTCCAATTACAGTGTGTCTAACAAGTTTATGTAGTTATTAATAATAGGTTACGGTATCTACGCCACTGAACAGAGTCTACTATGTTGCCAAGAGCCGCCAAAAGACGTTGACACTAATTAGCATTTTAAAAAAAAAAAATATCAAAAATTCAAGACGTCTAGTGAACAGTGAACAGTCGATACAGTCAAAACAGCAGCAAAATATAGCTAACAAATACTGGCCAACTTGTTGCAAATAATTTCAAGTGAAGCGCCTCTTAGCCAAATACAAGAGATGCAAGTTGTAGCATATCAGACATAAGTAATAAGCGTAAAGATACAAGTTTTTTTTTCGACAAGCTCGATTTGTTGCAGAGGAGACTGGTGGGGCGCCCCTACTGAACACAAAAATGTCAAATGGTAAATCGTTAAAATAACAACCAAGTTGCCAAACAGCCCCACAAAATATCGCAAATTATCAAAAGCGTTGTAACCAAATGGCCAAAAAAAAAAAAGTAAAAGAAAAAAAATATAAATAAATAAATAAATAAAATTAAACACTGAAACAAACTTATTCAACAATAAAAGAAAATTTACACGTTTGCTACACGCCACAACTTGCGCTGGCAGCGCCTCTAACAAGCAGGAAGTGCTGCTGTTAAGGGGCGCCACTTTGTGAAAGAGGGGGCGCCACCACTGCGGGCTGGGAAAGGGGCACACTCTTAAAGATGCCTCTCTCAGCAGCGACGCTTCGACGGCGACAACAATAACAACAAGCGACAAAAGATGCAGGAAGCAACAAATGTCGCAGTCGCTGCTGATGCCGACTGCGCTGCCTTAGGCAGCTACTTCCTACAAAATGCGCCACTGAAATTTTTCCAGCGCCTGGAGATGCGCTTCATTGCGTGAATTGACTCTATCTTTCAGTGTCAAAAGTAAACGAAAATTTGTTCAATGAGTTGGACAGACGCCCGCGCCAGTCGACGACATCTCCATCGAGACGCAGAGGGAGACGTAGTTGGAGACGGGTGCAAGGATAGCGCCTAAACTTGCTGCAAATAGTATTATGTAACCAATGCGCAGGGGTCCAAGTCCAAACAGACGTCCAGTTGGCTCAAGACATACAAGTATGTACTTACCAGATACGGATACAGAGACAGACTCAATCTCAATTGCCAATTTCTTTGTCTGCATTTCAATTGAAGTTCAAATAGCGCAGTTTCCTCTGGCAATTTTGCTGGTTTTTGGTAATTGTTTGAACAACCGTATTGGCCTGACTGGAATTGTGGATTTTCAAGGTCCTGTTGAGGAGCAGGCCGAATGTCAGTTGCTACTGGCTTAGACAATTTGATTAACTCTTTGTTTGTAGAGCTCTAACCCCAAAACAAAACACTGTTTTATTGAGGCCAACTTTTTCAATTCTTCAATTTCTCAAATTGACCTCTATATAACAGGTTGGCAATGCCTTTAACTTAAGGAAAAACTGGCAAGTTTTGCCAATTATTAAAATAAGAACAGCTATTCCTAATGTGCCAAATGGAGTTCATGGGATGCCAAGATTAAAAATCAGTCAAAAGCATTATTTGTCTAAAAGCAGCTTTATACGAAAAAAATCTATAATTAATATACTCGAGCTCAATCTGAAATATCTTCGTATTACGTAATTGATTGCCAAAAATTAAAAAGAAACTAAAGCTTAAGAGGGTACAAAAATCGAAGCAAGAACTCTTTGGAAACTACGTCATCCATCAATCAATTTCAACAGCTGAAAACTAAGATTTATTATTCATCGTCATCTAGCACATTTCTCCATATTTGGGTCTTCTTGTATTCATTGCAGCTGCAATTTGAAAGTTTGGAGCAAATTTTTTAACCTTTACAACGTGAGCACCGCCTGGTCGTTTATTACTTCCATACTTAAGCCTTGAATGCAAATTGAGCGAAATCCAAGTAATCCGATGCACTTCAATGCCTCCAGCAAATCTCATCAATCTGCAGCGCAGTCAGCGCCATTTGGGGCACGGGCATGAGGAGCGATAGCTTCCGATGGCATCATTCGTTTTTCGCCACGTTTGTGTGGAATCGCTTTGGTTTATGTCTTTGAAATTCGTTCCAATTCATTTGGTCATTTCCCACATTACAGAGTTGCAACTTGCTGGCTTGGTCGTGCCACAATTTATTGCAGCTACAAGTTTATCAATTGCCAACAACTCCTGAGCCGAGTAAGTACACGAAAAGTGGCTTGTTCGTTAGGAAACTCTTTTTTTTCGCCTCTATTTTGCATGCCACTCGACATTGCACAGATCCTGGTGTGGGCTAGGTAGCAAGTTGAATAGTTGTGGTACTTGGGGGGACTTGGAGTCACTTGGGCAACTTGACTTTGTTGCGCAAGCGCACATTTCAAGGTGAAATCGCATAGTTGGGGCAGGAAGTGCAGCTGCTGGGCAACGTTTCAGCATTTGGAAAAACATTTCCAATGACAGTTGATTGCAGTTGCGTTTTTAATTTCCATTACTATTGTATTTATGTTTATGAGTTTTTTCCTCCTCTTTTAACAAATGGTTCCAAGTTGTTATCATCTTTCTTTTTTAGTTTTTAATTCCAGCGATTGCGTGTGAATCGCAGATCGTCAAAAATCCATTTGCTCACTACAAGCTGTTAATCTACAAGATACAATGTGCGAATTTTATAAATTATATAGTATTATTTATTATTAAGTCTGGTCAACCCCTAAACTACCGAAATGTATTTTACAATTCATCTGAGTATTTTATAGCATAATGTAAATTGGCAAAACTTTATTAAATAAATTTAATGTTCATATGTGTTTTTTTGCACAGTTTTTAAATTTTGAGTATAATGATTCGCTATAAAAGCAATGGTATTTGTTTCGAATTGGGATCACTTACCAGCAAAACAACTTTGTCCTTCTTACACCCTTATACCATTATACTTATGCTAACACCCCTGACAAATTCTTGAATTTTCAATTGTTTTTTATATGCGAAACGGTCAACTTTAATCGAATTTGTCAACATAAGCCTCCCCAGCAACCACCCAACGCTACATGACCAAAGAACAAGCTTACTCCAAAAATAAATCTCCTTACAAGCCATATTTAATCCCAACAGCCATGACCTAATATTGATATTTCAATACCTCCTCACAACGAGTATTATCAAGTCACACATTAATCTCTTTTTAATATAAAAAAGTTTCTTTTCATATCCATCTATTTTAATGAGGAATTAAAATATGGGTCCCAGAAATTTATGACTGTCTATGGAATCGTTTTACTTTATCGTAAAATAAAAATGGAAAACAACCAAAACCAAAGAAAAAAAAGTTATTTATGTATTAATGAAAAATTTTGAAATTGCTTATAAAACAACGATTAAAAAGTGAGCCAATTCTATGCTGCTTTTTAGTGCTAAAAAATCATCCATAGTATTTTAAGATATATACTGCGATATTTTTTTCTAATTAATTAATTAAAACCAAATTTTTTTTTTTTTTAATTTTATTATAAAATGCAAATAAACAAAAATACATAAATTTTTAGGAATCGCAATTCTCAAATTTTTGATAGCCAATCCAGCCATATTAGCTGGAGATATTATAAAAGGAGCCCCAAGAAATGGTTAACATTACAGGGCATCTTTAGGTGAAGATTCAGATGTTATTGGATTCTCATAAGGGAGACCTTTTGCCAGCCTATTATGGTGCCTTTTCAGTCTATCATTGTAGTGAGTATGTTTATTTATCTGGAGTTCAACGGTTTCCAGGTTAAGGTCATGGTGCAAGGTCGTATATTTTTAAGTATTTTTTATATTAAATATTTTTTTACAACGTAAAATCATGACATGCATGAGTTTATTTCGAAAAACATCGAGGTATCGCTACTGAAGTCACAATTGATTGTATCGAAAGTTCCTTCGTGTTTCTGCAGCTCTAATGCTCTAGTAGAAGGTAGGGCGTAGTGTGTGTATTAACAAACAAACAAAATTTCAAATATTTTTTTATCGAATTCAAAGTAAGTTGTACCAGTGCAACCATTTTTTAAGAATCGTTTCCTAAAATTCTTGGAAATTGCAAAGACGCCCCATTTTGCAGTCCTCTGACTGAGTTAAGATTAATTATATAGGTTCCCAACTGTTGTACCTTTTTTGACAGATCTATTAGTGTAGGTCAAAATCTTTTTTTTAATTGGGGGGTTGTCTGAGTACTAACGCATCCTAACTGCTTACGCAATAGGTGGATTAACCAATAATTGCCAGATTTACTCTACGACGATTCCTTCTGAGTTCCTTTGATTCTAAAATACTTTATTGGGCAATATCACTTATTTGATAAATGATTGAAGCAATCGTCAAAAATATCAGAAAAGTAAAAATAATCTTTTAGCTTGTTTAGGGAATTCCTCTTTCTAATTTATTTTCATAGCAGCTTAAGGATGTACTTTATGACTTTTTTTACACGTTTTTTTCTGGAACGTATCTGCCGTGTAATTCATTCATGAGGCGGCGGCTTACCACAGACCATAGCAGCTAGCAGCACAAACCTCTTTTATAAGGTGCGTCTTGTGTTTCATATTATATTGGACACTATTTCTTACAAAAGTGTGTGTTTCAAGTTACAATTTTAAAAATCAACCAAGGTTTTGTTTTTAACCCCTAGAAATACCTATATTTTTCAAATAGATGCATTTCGGGTATGCGGGTTTCAAAATAAAAATCTATTGGTAGCCCCAAATAACTCACAAATAAAGAACAAAATTTTCAAAATAAATAGCTATATTGGATACGTTTTAGCAAAATTACATTAAAAAGCTTACCAATCGAGCTTGAGACATGGATTAGTACGGGTTTTTTTTTTTTTGAATACTTATTATCTTTCCATACACTAATTTTTTTCATCTTAAAGTCAACTGAACATTGCTGTACCCATTAAATAAATAAATAAATATTCGGGCCGTCACGCCAGTACACAATTTAGTTTATTTTTAAATTGATGCAATAGCTAAGTTTCCGATGAATGTTAAAAATAATTTTAAAATTTAAGGTTTCAATTTGAAAAAGAATTATGTAATGAGAAAAACTGCAAATTGAATCTTTTAAGCTGAATTGAGCTTAGCTAAAAGATTTCATTTTTATGCAGACCACCATTTTTTTATCTATAAAAGTTTTTCACTGCTTTTCAATATACAATAAATCTTTTGCTTGAACTTTTTAATCCCGCCATTATCTGTACTTTTCCATGTCAACGTCTCTTACGACTAAATATTAAAAGTAACGAATACCGCTTAAATAAATATAATTAAAAACATTGTGCTGTCGGATTTTTAATCAATTACAACAATTATTACACGCTCATTTATTCACCTCTCCTACACTGCTTGGCCCATCCCCGACGAATCACTTCAAAAAGTCCCATCAAATGCCGCTTAATATGATTAAAAAACTCGATGCGCATCCCATCGAAAAGGAACGAAATTGTTGACCTGAAAATTGGCACCTAATTGAAAAAGCGGCCCATAGCAAATTGTTGTTGCCATTTTTTTTTATTCAATTATTTTCAGTTCATTGAACGCTTAAGTTCAAGCGAATTTAAACCAAAGGCTGGCTCTTTGGGGGGCGTCCAAACGGAAATATCTCATTAAACCTGAATGCAATTAACCGAACAGCTGACTAGCTAAAAATAAATAAACATTAAAAGTCGTTAATATTGTTAACAATTAGTTGGCTTAAAAGTATTAAAAATATTACACTTAGTAGGCCGCCTGCTGAGCAAATGGCGTCTTTTATGAGTTTGTAGCCAATTATGTAAGTACGTACAAATTCCCGGCGCGTAGAATGAGTCATAAGACAAGCAAAGAGAAAATCTTTAAATAAGATAACAGCAATAAAAAATAAATAATCATAAAAACTATTTAACAACATTGCAAATCGGTGTTGGAAAACGAATAAAACATGCGTAACTTCCTTGGCACACTTTGAGAGACACTGTACCATCAAAACCCTATCGGTCCAATGGAGGCTGTAAACCGATTCAAATCATCTGTGATACGACTCTCGGGTTCTTCAAAAAACTGTCGAATGCAAAATGTTATAAAGATATCTGCATAAATAAGAGAATTAGGAATTTAAACTTGGCCTGCACTTGCTATAGCCAAGACAAGGTTGATAATTCACTGATTTTTTAAATTTCCGCGAAGGACCTTCAAATGCAACACTGCTCTTCTCAAATATTTAGAAAATTTCAACAAGAATGAAAAAAAGTGAACCATCTCCGAAACGAACAAAAGGTATGATAAATAAATACTACCTATCAATAATTTCAATGGTTAAAAGGTGGTATGCTAAGTTTCTTCGTTATCATGAATAGGGCCACGAATTTCTGTCTTACCCACCAAACTCTCCGATCTGGTTTCCACCGACTATTGTCTGTTTCCAAAGCTGGAGAAATAGTTGCATGGTAAGAGGTTTGATTCGAATGAAGTGGTCATTCCTAAAAGTACGGCTACGAGGTCCTTAAACAGACCTTTTAAATTGAAAGAAATAACAAATTTGTAAAGGTATTTTACTGAAATTAAACATCGCCCTATTGAAAAACAATATGTCTCAAAAAGCTCACTGACTTATAAAACTTTTCTCGCCGATATCGATTTAGGTAACTTTGGCGAGGACTCCGACATTGCCTTCTCTATTCTACATAGAATATATAGATATGTAAAAACGCAATGAACCATTTTTACGCTAAGGTTTAGTGCATTCAAAACATATCAATATATTCTTTTGACTATAGAGAAACACATAGTTTTTTTTTCAGATTTATTTTGGTGTCACAGTAGTTGGAACGATATTTGTTGAGAATTCCAAGGACATAGTTACTGACTTTCCAATAGTCGTAACATAAAAAACAAATTTTTTTTAAATTGAATAATAATAAAACTGAAGTACAAAAAGCTTTTTACTTTAATTATTACTTTGTACTAGTGCATTAACTCAACTTTATAGTATCAACATTTAAAGATTTTTCATTAGCTCTTCTAATCCTCACATAAAATATAGTTGTGATCAGATTGTTCTAAACCAAACCATTTTTATCGAGAAATTTTAAGAAGCGTTAATTTAGTTAATCAAGACCATTATCCAAATTATTAATTAAGAAACCACAACTTTTTAAAAAATTTGAGTAAAAAATGATCAATTATAATGATATTTACGGAATTGTAAAGATTCTACTTTGAGTAATATTTTTCATACTCGCTCTGACGAGTACGATAGAGAAATATTGAACCTTATTTTGTTATGAAAACTTTTCCTCTTTTATTTAAATACTTTGAGTAGAAAAGAGATTTATTAATTTTTTATTCTTTAAAACTCATACAATATATTTGACTATTTTTTAAATGGTTTTGCACTTCTGCCATGAGACCCAACTTTTCATTTGCCGCACATATATACATATATAGAGGTGGATTGTACTTTTTGATAAAATAGTATGAAACGATTAGCAAGCCAATTCTTGGGATCTTCGTTTGAGTGGTTTTAATAAACTCAAAAGAAAAATTGAGATGCTTGAAATCTGTTATTGTCTAAAGTTTTATATTGAGTTCAATTCTATAAAACTATATATATATATTATAGGATACTTTCTATTTTTGGCTAAAATAAAGGGATGAACCAAGCAATAGAATGACTAATTACTTATTACTTGGGAAAAGCATGTTTTGGATAACAAATTGAGCTCATGAACTAAGTTTTTATATTGGTTGGTTTATTGAAATTCAGTCGATTCTGTGATGAACCTAATTTATTTCGAAACATTGGCTTATTATCTAAGGATAGATTGTAGTGGCTATATTTGGTTAGTGCAAACAATATTTTTGTATATAAACGGTTAAAGGAAATAAGAGCCAAAAAACATACTGTTTTTTATTATAACTTATCTTTGTGTACAATCCTTTTTAAAGTGATTGAAAACTCCTGCAGCTTTTACATGCAATAACTAACATTTTTGAACAGTCATCAAAATCGGTAATCAGACCCAGATGTCAACTATAAGTTAACGCCCAAGAGTTTTCAAACCTTTGTTTCAAAGCATTTTAATATTGGTTGAGATCTGTGGAATTCAATGGATGTCTGGATGTCATTAATTGAGCTGATTTTGGAAACATGCGTGGAGCGCATTAGAAGTAGCTAGAATGGATGAAAGAATGTAGGTTAACAATTTGTTTCTTTGCTGTTTAAAGTTTTGTTCGCTCATGGATCCATTTATGGGAATTGCTGCATTTTTTTTGTGGTCAATGTGAAAACAAACGTATTCAAAGTTTCAAAGGGACGGTGAAAAAATGTCACCTTTTTTTTTGTTTTAAAGAAGAAATTGTTAAAATATTGAATATTGGTTGCCTTAATGATAGTGGGCACATTAAATGCCATAAATGGCCTAAAAAAAATTTGATAATGTTTCCCTGGCCAACACCAGTGCGAATCCCCTTATTGATAGACTATGATGCATTATCTTTACTTTGTATCTGGCAGTCCAATAGCTCATGATAATTTTTGCAAGCTAAACTGAAGTGTCAAGTTTTGGTAAATTTTATGAATAAGAAAGACCCTTGTGACTTGGCAAACTTTTTATTACAATCGAGATTAAAATAAGCACAAGCACATGCATAACTTTAACAAGATACACAGCCCATTTCTCATACGAAACACAAGAAAGCACACAATGGTAGAAAATGCTAGAAAATCCACAAGACGCGCACAAATTATTCAAATTGCTATTGTTAGGATTGCCTTGAGTTTTCTTTTGATTTTCACTTTCGTTCGATATGCATAACTTTAAAAGATCGTGAGCGAATTTTCTTGCTAAGAAAAAAAAGAAGAAGACGATAAGCAGAAGCTAAAGGCAAATCTGCACAGCCGCAGCAGCCGCTCGCTTTGGATGTTGAAGTAGGAGTGCGGCGTCAAGCAGAAACGTAGTGCTGGTAGAGTAACCGAAAAGCAGCTTAAAGAGAGCGAAAGTACATGGCACACAGAGAGACGGAGAGATAGAGAGCGAGCGTGTATGAGAGTGAGAGTGTAGTGCTGCTGTTGGAACTCTCGCGCACATCCGACAACGGGAAATTGCTGCGGTGCTGTAATAAGTTGATTGTGCGGTAATTTCGGTTTCACTTGCTGTCCTACACACACAAACTCAAAGCTCAAGTATAATCCCACACAGACACGGGCACAGATACAGATAGAGCTCATTATTAGGCTGCTCGCTGACCGCTGTTGGCCAGACGACGACAGCCTGGGGCACGCATGCGCACTGGCAGCTGCAGTATCTTCATCATCATCATCATCATCTTCGCCATCATCAACTTAGCAGTCAGCGTCGCAGTCGCAATTGTGGCAGCTACCACAGCTTTTGCCGTGTGAACCTTCTCCACGCTGTCTTAGTGTGTGTGTGGGGCACTGTCGTCTGTGGAAACTGTGCATCTAGTTGAGTTTTTGTATAAATTGATGATGCGGTTGCATTGGACCGTCAGTGAAGCATTTGATTTGGTCTAATAAACAACGGTGAACGGAGTCGTTGAGAGCCGAGCGCAGCAACAACTTAACTCTAGGATACGAAACGTGAGCAGCAGCTTAAGTGCAGTGCAGTAATACGTATATCCTAATAAACACAGCCTTTTTGTTTCTCCCATCCATCTCCAATTCTGTCTCTCTCTCTCTATCTCTCTCATCATAACCACTGACCCACACACTCTCACTACTATCACACAGACCCAGGATTACTGTGCCAGTGCAAGTGTGTGCGTGTAATAAACAAAAAAAAAACAAAAACACCCAAACGAAGTGAAGAACGCGTCCTTTAACCCGTGATAAGCGCAGCCATGAAAACCTTTATCCTAATGTCCTGTCTGGCGCTGGCCGCAGCGCGCCCTGAAGCAGGCTATAACTACAACAGGCCCGGTGGCGGCGGTGGTTCAAGTGGAGGCGGTGGTGGTGGATTTGGCGGCGGTGGCCACGGTGGTGGTGGCGGTGGCTTCGGCAGCGGCGGCGGAGGCGGTAGCGGTAGCGGCTTCGGTGGAGGTTCCAGTTTCGGCGGTGGACTGGGAGGTGGCTTCGGTGGTGGCTCGGGAGGCGGCTTTGGTGGAGGTGCGACATTGTAGCTCAAAGTTATAGCGCCACCTGCATACTAATGATCTCTTATTCACAGGCCTTAGCGGAGGTGGGGGCGGATTCGGTGGTGGCGGCGGCGGCGGCGGTGGTGGAGGTGGATTCGGTGGCGGCGGCGGCGGTGGTTTCGGCGGTGGCACCACACTTGTGCAGAAACACATTTATGTGCATGTGCCACCACCAGAGCCAGAGGAGTCGCGTCCACGTCCCAACATACCCGTGGGTCAATCACAAAAGCACTACAAAATCATCTTTATCAAGGCACCATCGCCGCCTTCGTACCAAGCACCAGTCATACCTGTGCAACCACAAAACGAAGAAAAGACACTGGTCTATGTGTTGGTAAAGAAACCCGAGGATCAGCAGGATATTGTCATACCTACAGCTGCACCAACACAGCCTTCCAAGCCAGAGGTCTACTTTATCAAGTACAAGACCCAGAAAGAGTCTGGTGGCATTACTGGCGGCAGTGGTGGTTTCTCTCAGACCAACTCTGGTAGCGGCTATACGACTGGCGGTGGTGATAGTGGCTTCTCTGGCGCTGACGGTGGCATCTCAGCGCCGAGCACCAACTACGGACCTCCCGGCAAGTCGGGTCCATACTAAGGCGTGCAAGCAAAGTAACACCAGACAAACCACAATCAGACACATTCTCGGCTTAAGCTGTTGACTAGTCCTGTCTTACGCTAACATATCATCCATAACCACAGCCAAGCCCACAATTACAACATTCTTACTTGAACAACCTAGACTTTGACAACGTCTTTTGAGACTAGACGACTTAACTTAAACGTGACGTTCTTCCGCGACTCTGGTCGCTTTTGACAAGCCCGACTTACACGAATTGTCTGAAACTGCAAGCTCCTTCCGGTACACATGGCTAGATTCTTCGATTCTAGTGTATATAACGTGGACATGAACCTTTCGTCCAAAACTTTTGTATATAAAAAATTTCGTAACTATCACTCTCAACTTTCATACTATCTCACTTCTAACTCTGTATGCTATCGCTCGCTCGCTCTCTCCCTCTGTATCCAAACATCTCACTCATTTTCCAAACCCAACTTTTGCATATGAGAACCTAATAGCTAATAAGTGACAAGTACCGATTCCTGCAAGGGAAATTTAATACTTGAAACTTGAAACGGTAGCAGAAGAAGGAAAACGATTAAGATGAAATGGTAAAAGAAGAAGAAAACGAAGAAGATAAGGGGTTGAGATTTGCTCCACACATACATATAAATATAAATATATTTTAATTATAATAGCTCTAAGTATTTTTATGCACAATTAAAAAAAACAACGGTGACAAAATTACGAAAAAAAAAAAAAAATACCCAAGTCTTATATTTTTCCCATATGAAAGTAAGCTTCGATTGCAATAGAAATTTTCTTTTGGCTGACACTTTTCTTTGAAATTCAATTTTTTTATCCTTTCGACTCATCCCTTTGCCTGGCTTAACTCATATTGCAATCCATATCGTGCGCATACATCCTTAGCCATATCCACATGCGGATTATGCCAGCCAATATGGTGTCCATAGCAACCCACCAACAGGCAGGCAGCACAGCAAGTGGCCCGTAGCCGATAAGAAAAGCCGCCCTTCGCTACTTTCAATTGGGACGCTCACAAAGGATTCACAAGCTCAACCGCCTGGCGCTTGGCAACCGCGTTGTTTATTTGTTTTCCCCATGCCAACGAGTCCCAGGCACATTTGTTTACCTCTGCTGGTTTCTACTACGAGTATTATGCCATGGAAATCGCTGGAATTGCAGCTAGCTGGTTATGAAATAGACAGCGAGATGTTGGCGATAAGGAAACCTGCCCATAAGGAATTAAATTCAAACAAAAAGTTGCCGAATCATTGCATTGGCTTTAAAGAGCAAAGTGCCAAAATTTGGCAAAGCTTAAAGCAAGCCGGGGAAAAAAAATTATCATTTAATTGGTATAACATGGCGTGGTCTATGCCACTACACTGAGAAAAATTAACGAAGCCTGGTAAAATATTTTTATGAATTACATAATTTTATTTATCGTAATGAAAGTCGTAAAACTGATGAAAAAAGGTAATGCTGTGTTTTTATCTTTATCAGATCTGCTACGGTTGTTTCGGTGTGAAAGCTCACAAGAAATTTTAATTTATTTTGTACCATTTATTTATTTAATTTATTTATATATATCATATATCTTATATAACATTTTTGAGTATTTATTTTTATACTCTCCGTTCAACATAAGTCAATGAAAATAAAGAGGTTAGTGAGGTAGAAGGCAAACTTCGCTTATTAAAAAAAACTATTTCGTTAAAAAAATGATTGATCAGAACTTGCTTGCATATTAAAGCAAGGTGGTATTTTTGTCGATTTTTGTTATTTTTTGTAATATTCAACGCAATTTAGTTGCGGTATTTTGCATTGAAGTTCGAACGGTCACACTACAATCAGCTACTTTTTGTTGTTTACAAACATTTATATATTAAATCAAACAAATAAAAAACAACGTTAATTGTCTTTAACATTTGTCTGAAAATGTTTTCAGATAGTTATGGAAATTTCCATATGACGTCGGAAACTAATTAACTGAATACTTTGTTTGGATTGTTAGAGCGCCACTTAGTCCCTAAACGGCTCATAATAACCTATAATAAATTGTAAATGGCCTTGTAAAAAAAGTATCCAAACGATTTTTCCTGTCAGCAATTTATTACGCCCATAACTTGCTGCACATTTCGTTTGGGTATTATTGCAAAACAGAACAACTGCTCCTATTTTTTCAGCAAAATGTTAGGACAACACTGTTTTGTTTATTTGTCTACGTATCCTTGTCGTGCGTGTTTGGACCTGGAATTTCACGACTATTTTTGTGATAAAGAGACAAGAAAAGTAATTCACTTTGTCGTGTAGAATTTCAGTAATGCAACAATGCAGAAGTGCCTGTCACAACAATCAGCTGTTAAAAACCGTTTTTTTTTTGGAAAAATTGCATTGCATGATAAATAAAGTTTTGAATATTTGTTTGTACAATCTACATATGTTACACCAATTGATTCCTCTAGAAATAAGTTACAACTTGCCTACTTTTCGTAATCAATGGGTTGAGCAGAAATGCTGAGTTTTTTTAAGTGTAGGTTGATATTTGACACTTTTGCTTTTCTGCTTTCCCGCCCGATGTTTCTGTGAATTGTCGGAAAATTGAAGAAATATTATATTTTGGCGTATGTGAGAGCCACTAAGTCCATATAATTCAATTTGATTTAAATATGTCGATTGATTTTCTAATTAAAATTAATTAAGTTATCTTTAAAATTTTCTTTTAAAGATTTAACGTCATTCTGTACAGAAATAGATTTTATTTATAGACGGCAGTAGCTATAAGTTCTGGAGGATTCATATTCGATCATTTTCAGTGTTGGTATTTTTTAGTAAAATGAGTGGTACTGTCTTATTCTAAAAAAGTCTTCCACAGCTACTTTTTAAAAATCGTTAATAATGGACTCTGAAAAAGATTCACATAAAAAACCTTTTGAGGAACCATGAACACATCAATTTCCATGATTTGCATGTATTTACATTGCAAAACACTTCTAAAAAATGATTACTCGTATCTTTAGCTTACACCTGCTTTAAGATGGACTTTATTTCTTAGTGTACAATCATATTATTTAATTGCTCAGATAAGGCGCGGATTACTTGGTTCATGCATTTCATTAAGCATCTGGTTTTATTCACGTTTCTTTCATACAATTAAGTTTTTGCCGCAAAGTTTTTGCAGTTTTCTTTGGTACAAAGAAATTAATTATATATTTAAACAACAAGAAAATCGAAAAGTTATGTAAATTTCATTGACAAACCAAAAAAAAACGGTCTAAAGACAAACACGACTGACGACTCTACAAAAGTATAAAAATTAATTTTTTTCGACTTCTCTTATTTTGTTCTTGCCACCATTTGCTGCACTCTGGACGAACTCCTAACTCACTTAAAACTAATTAAAAAGTTATTTCTCAACATTATTTTCATAACTGAGCTGTTAAGTTGGTTCTTTTCTAGTCCGTTTTTTCAGTCATATATAGTTATATGTATTTTTTTTGTGACTACCCGCACCTTTTAGTTTAGCTTTTTACAACATTGTTAATTTATTCCAAACGTTTTTTTTTTCTTCATTTGTATGCCCTATAGCAAAAGAGTCAAGCGTATTGTAGATTTGTGCAATCTACAACATCGCGGTGTACATAGAAGATGGAGTATTTTTTATATTTTTATCGAATGAAAACTTTAAAATATACCGATAACAATTTCGGATCCCTTTTCCTATAAAATGCATTAATATTCCACTTTCATTCATTAATAAGTACTATATAGCTAAATAGGCTCTTGGAAGCCCAATAAAGAACGAAACGTTCACTTTTCAAAACATTTCCAACTAATTTTTACAATGTAACAAACTTGAGGCAGATAACTATTTTATTTGGAAAAAGTAGCTGCAGGGCATCCCATCGTCGGGAACAGTACCAACTGACTCACATTTTCTTTCCATGGTTAGCCAAAGCCAATAGCCACTTGGACTCCCTGGTGTTTTTGTGGTATCGGATGAAATGTGGTTAGCACCCGCACTTACCCGCAATGTCCATTTTAATTGAGTTGTGTGGGTTTGTATTTTTTTTTCTTGCAGTTTTTCTTAACTTAAGCAAACACCTCAAAACAATTCGACTTTAAAAACTGCCTGAAGAAGCGTCCGTTGATATTGTCAAGGGCAGGGAGGGCTTAAGAAACGCCCCTAAAGTTCAGCTGGACAAATGAACTGTGAAACCTAACTGCCAAATTTCGGCCTTGGGCCGTAGTGCAAAAAACTTAACAAATGTCTTTTCGGCAGAGCTTTGTGGCAATTATTCAAGAGTTTTCAATGGGTTTGTTAAGACCCAGTCAAGTGCTGTGAACGTGCGAAATTGTTGAAAGCTAATCTTAAAATGTTGCATGATACCTTAAAGTAGGACTTCGCTTGGTCAAGAGAAACGTAGATATTTTATTTCTTAACGAGAAAGTTTGTTTTTTTAGATAATAGTTTCTATCTCATAAAGCGTTCAAAATAAAAATACAAAAATTAGTTTTCAAAACTTTAGTTTTTAAATTTAGGTCATATCTCTTTTATTTTGTTGCTTTAAATTAGTGATAACAACCAGGGTCTGGTGGTGATTGCCACAAAAAAAAAAAGTTACTTCATCTTTGGACGTGGCAAAATTTTTCTTATGTATTTCGACGCGCCGAATCCGAATTCGATTGCAGAACTGCCCCAACGGGTCTAGGTTCGATCCTAACCTCAAAAAACACCACAAAATTTTGTTTTCAAGACCAGTTATCCGGCAAAGTTTTTTTATATGTTTTTCAGGTGTCTGAGATAAAATACGAGAACTCTGACGTGCTGAGGATGTTTGGAGCTTGGATTTGTATTATGCAACACCAAAAACGTGGTGTGGCCTGCGAACCTGAAAACCCTTCTTTTTTTTTTTTTGTGTTATAAAACACCAATTAAAATCATTTTCGAGTCCTGATGCCCGACAATATTTTTAACACGTTTTAGGTCCCAGCTCGTCAGGTTATTTAGTTAACCTTCCAAATTGCCCTTTGTTTTGAGGCTTAATTCACCCTGCATGAAGTTTAGCGACCTCAAAAGCATTAGTTAAACATGGAACCGAGAGACTTGAATTTGGTCTTTCAATTTTGTAAGTTATACAATATATTTTCTAAATTTTGTGATGAAAAAAGAGACAAGCAAAAATTAAAAATAAAGTTCAAAATTTTATGAGAACCACAGATTCGCCAAACTCAAAGAAAAACGAATATCTTTAAATTTAACCAGTCGTGGGTGAATCCCCCGTTCATTACGCCCTGTGGAGAAGCCTGATAATAACGATAGGTTACTAAATTTTTTACCAAAAGAAGACCAATATCGCTATCATTTTCTTTTATTTATTATTTACACAACACTGATTCAGGACATTATATCTTAATTCAATTCAATTCAATTTATTGCATCTTCATTAGTTATTCAAAGTTTATGCTATTAATATATATATATTAATATATTTCTTAAGAGATCAAGATTAGTGGGGTTTTTCTGCTTTGTTATATACATTTGATACATTATTATTTTATAACTATGTGATTATTATTATTTTTAGGGAAAAATTTAGAAGAGAAAAAAAAAACCCCATATTATATCTTAATAAATTTGAATTTTGTCAATTTAGTTTAAGCGCTATACCAGCTATCACTATTTTTTTTTAATTTTTTTTTTTTTTTTTTTTTTTTTTTTACATTTTGTTTACAATCTGTCTTTATTAGACAATAAGTAAATTTACTAAATAATAATTAATACAATTAATAAAATTGTTTACCTAAAAATAAAATTTATAAATTAATTAATGTAATATCAATTTGTTTTATTTTTTGAAATTATCTCGAATCTTTCTTTTTAATTCAATCAATTACAAATTCATTATTTTTGAAAAATATAATTAATGTAACTATATTTTATTTTATATTTAAATTTAATTTTAATTTTTAATCTAAGAATATCTATAATTTTAAAATTTTTATAGAAAAATTAATAACAAAAATTATTGTCTATTTCTATTTTATAAATTGAAAATAGGATTTATTTTATTTTATTTTATTTCAATAAATTTAACATTTTAAATCAATGTGTATATGTATAACAATTAATATGATCTAAATATCCATACCTTTCCGTGGATACCTGTATTTGCTTGAATTATCAAGATTAAGGATCCCACAAAAAAAAATTTTATTTCAAACTAGAATTATAATTGGTAAATCGCATTCTTCATTATATAACAATTCCGATAAGGAGATACATAAGTTTACTTCGCTTTCATCAATAAACAACAATAATAAAAAAAGTTACGTTCTTAAAATTAATTAAAATATTCTTCAATACTTCAGAGACCTAGATATTCTTTTTCACTTATCAACTTATCAATTTCGAAGTTTTTTTGTAACAATGAACCCCTTGTTTGAAAAGGTTTTAAAAGTCTTGGGGAAACGGATAAGTTGGGAACCATTAACTTTAATTGCCTTAAGTAAATATGCACTGTTGCTTTTTAAGCCATTTTCTTAACGTAGGTTTATTATTATCTCATCTTAGGGTCGTTACTCAGAACCCCTTAAAATAACTTCTTAGTTCTAAAAATATTCAATATACAAACTTTCGCTCCAAAAATAAAAAAAAAAAAATATTTTACAAAAAAAAAGTTGAATTGTTTTAGAAAGTTTTATATATTTTATGTCTATTATTGTGTAGAACATGACTTTTATTATTAGATAAATCTGTTTTTAAAACTTCTTACAAACTTCTCAGTAAAATTGTTTGACGATAAAAATAAGCCTCAGTTGGAGAATACAGATTCATCAAAAAAAAACTTCAGAATCACCTTTTTCTTATAAAAACTTCTCAAAACAAAATTTAATGGGCAATAAAAAATTACCATGCAATAAAAAAAAAATAATTCAAAATAAATATCTTAGGGGAGCTTGGATTTTTTGTTTTTTTTATGTGTGTTTCACACTGTAACCCAACACTGGTTATTAGTGTCACTGAGAAGGAAAGAAGTACAAGACGGATTGGCATTGAGTCGAGTCAACTGCCTTGCTCCACAGCTGTTAAACTCTTTTTAAACACCGTCAGCTACTTTTTCATGTTAACTTTTTTTGTTACGGACTTGTAATGTTTTTTTTTTTTTCTTACGATATTTCTCATGTTTTAAATGTCAGTAGTGCTCCCCGAGTCTGGTACTTGACCGCTCTTGCCATCTTGCCACCAGCAGATCCATTGTCTGTGGCACTCGAGCTTCTTCCTCTGGAGTGGTGCAGACCGCAGTTGACGGCGGCGTCTGCTACACTTTGTCACTTTCACTTTTGGCCATAGTTGTTGCCGCATTGGACCCGCTTGTGCCCGTCACCCTCTTCAGCACTCTCGCGCTCTCTCGCTCTGACAGCTTTATATACTTGTAGTACATTAGCAAGTTGCCAACGAGGGAGCGAGCAAGCTGTGCATATGTTGTAGGTGGCCCATTGGATTGCCAGCTCGTGCTCTTCGCCTTTGTTCCCATCGTCATATTTTACGGATGGTTTTTTTTTTCTTTGGTGTTTTTTCTTCTTTTTTTGGCAACGGTCGCTTCCGGATGTCTTTGTCGTCTTTAAGTGTTGCTTTGAATAATGGGGTTCAACAGAGGTTTTTGCGCTGCTTGTTGATATTTGAGGTAGATATAATCAATGGTTATCAGTCAAATAAATTTGCTGTTGAATCCTCGAAAGCTTTTCTTAGCTCTGCTTCACTTTAAAGAATGTGCAAAGGTTCATTTTGTTGCTAGTATATTTTGGTTTTTGGGCAAACGGGGTCGAACATGGTTAAGTCATTTTTAAAGTCTTAGCACCCACATTATCTTCCTAGTATTAAGCATTCACAACTTTAGTACATTAAGTGCCAGGGATTTGTTTAGTTGGATCTCTTAATATTGAATTTTATTTATTGTTTAGGATATTATAAATTCACGTAATCGAGAGCTTATTTA
The DNA here is from genome assembly GCA_949987675.1 of Chymomyza fuscimana. Lineage (NCBI taxonomy): Eukaryota > Metazoa > Arthropoda > Insecta > Diptera > Drosophilidae > Chymomyza > Chymomyza fuscimana. Next base: position 85,391,840 of record OX465088.1, read on the forward strand.
GACATATAATTTTTCCAAGAATTATTGATACAAATTTTCCAAAAAGTGTACAATAACATTACGCAATCGTATTTATTTTGGGAATTGCCTGGAATTCCAGCAAAGGAACTAGAGTTAAATATATTACAGAACAGACGAAAAATTCAAGATTACAATTTTTAATTAGCTTTTTACTATTTGCCTTTTTAGGCCAATTATTAATTTTTCAAATATTTAACAATCGGATAGCGAAAAACGAAAACAAATCAATTTTTTCGTTTTTGCATGCCCCGGTTCCACATTTTTTGTGATCGATATCTTCTGAAATTCCCCTTATTTTTTTAGCAAAGCTCTAACCCTTTCGATTACTTCTTAATTTTTTTTTTTTAAATTCCGATTACATACATATTTATGGGGTTATCAATAACAAAATATTTAATAAAATAAAATTATCTTAATATATTTATTTATTAGAGGAGTACAACTAAGTTCAGTAGACCTTATATTAAAAAAAAAAAGTATAATTTATTTAGAAAAGAAAATTGAGGGTATAGATATGAACTAATCCGCGTCTGTAGCCCGATGGGTGAACTTTTTAATGATATGCAAAAAAAAAAAATCCTGTTTCAATAAAAGATACACGCAAATAAAGTTGTTTTTATTTTTAATTTTGTGAGAAATATTTTGTAACTGTTGTAAAAAAAATAATCACAGGATAAGAAATAAAAAGTCGAAAAAAAGACTATCTTCTGTGGTACCCCAGAAATCTTTAAAGATTTTGGCAACGGTTTGAAAACAAATCTTTAAAAAAAACCGTAGGTGCCACAGAAATCTCAATGATTTCATTTTATTGAATTTGACCATCATCCATATCACCAATATTGCAACTTGCAACCGTACTGCGTTTTTTGGCCATTGGGGAGGACAAAGATTTAGCAATGTCTAGACAATCTGTGGGAAAAATTTTAGGAAACGTACTTCCGTTTTTGGAATCAAAACTTTGCCCTCGATTCATGAAATTGGATCAAAACGCGGATAGAACATCAAAGACGTTAAATCAATGAACCGCTCTTTTGTTTACAAAATTCTTGCATTTATCGTATATTTAAATCTTTGTAAATTTATTGTAAAGCTTGGTTATGACTTTTGCTCTCCTGTTGCGAAAATCACATCCTAATGCCACCAGCGCCTGGGTTTTTCCTTAAACTTTATGAAAGTTGTATCCTCTTGTGGGCTTCTGTGCTTTCCCCTAAGAAACAAAATGTATTTATACTAACTATTGCGGGATTATTAGCCGTTGATGCCTTAAAATAAATTTTTACTTACATTTTTAATATTATTCCTCGTTTGTTTTAATTTTTGATTATGAACTGTAAATTAAATTATTGACATTCACATTTATCACCAACACGCCGTACGTTGCCACACAAGGAGAAAAAGGTGCACAGAACTTATTTATTTAACTGTGCATTAAATTCGTCGCATTTCAAAATGACAACTTAGTTACAATAATCCAAGCGAATTCTTAACTTTCATTTAACATTAAAAACATCTATTAATATGGTAAAATAAGCACTCCGAATTATTATTTTTTAGTACAGCAACTAGGCGGCAACTCCTTAGCTTGAAAAGATTTTGAACGTTGACACAGAATGGCAAATTTACAAAAGATTTTAGTAAAGATGTAAAAATGAAGACCATGAATTAAAACACTAGATTTATGAAAACATAATTATGCCACCTTAGGAGAAAAAGGTGCATAGCAATTATTTATTCAATTATGCATTAAATTCGGCGCACTTCATAACGACAAATTAGTTAAAATAAAAAAAGCGATTTTTTAACTTTCATTTAACATCAAAAACATCTATTAGTATGCTAAAATAATCACTTCGAATTATTATTATTTAGTACAGCAACTAGGTGGCAACTCCTTGCAACGAAAAGATTTTGCACGTTGACACAGAATGGCAAATGTACCAAAGATTTTAATAAAGATTTCGAAAAAATAAAAATCATGAATTAAAACATTAAATTTGTCAAAACATAAAGGTACAGAAAACTCAGAAATTAAACACACTTTCCAAATAAGTAATACTTTCATTGAATAAATTAGTTTTTATTGGTGAATTTAATCAAATCTCAAGCAATTTTGTCGAAGATTTTGAAACCGTTGCGAATCATGTCTGTGGCACCAAGAATCGGAATGGCAACGAAATTGCAACGAAATGGTTTTCTGTGGCACCCCCGTATATCGCTCTCAAAAGAAACTGTGTTGATGAATAAAATTAAATTTTGCCAAAAAATTTGTTTTTATAAGTTATCCTAAGGACTTTTCAGCCTGTGTAGTATATGAGTTGGCAGCGTCTAACTTGCTTAATTCTCAGTCATTCTTCGATCTAAAATAAGTAATCTAGTTAGGGAGTCTTCAACCATTAGGCCGATTTTTATTGCATACCATCTACCAGTTCTTCTTTTATAAGTTATTTTGAAGTGTCTTTTCCAATATCATATAACGTCTCTGGACATACAACATAGCGTCTTGACAGTTTTCCGCATTTTCATGTTGGTGTAACTAGGAACCCTTTTGTTTCGGAGTCAAATTTTATTCCAAGCCAGTTCACATAAATCCAGTTAAAAAAAAAGTTTTTAGAGCAAAATTCCTTTTTTGTCATTTATTCCATTCATGTATTGTATCTATTTGTTTATGATGGTGTTGCAGGGTATCTCCAAATCGGCGCGTCTTTACGTTCGTAATTTTTTTTTTTAGATTAGTGCCTGCGCATAGGTCAAAGGGTTTTCCATAGATCCTCATAGATGCAGTCCTGTTCCATGAGTCTCTTCTTGCATATCAAAAGATGGGGTCATTGGGTGCAACTCCTCTAGGATTTCTCATTCTTATTTGTTGCTTTAAAAACGACGGGTTTTTGCGTCTTAAAAATTAATGATAACATTAATGAAGCACTGATAACGAAGGCCTTCGGGTAACACAGGCCAACATGGTTTAGTTGTTGGAAAGCTTAGGGTCATTTCCGAAGTAATTCGCTGCGTAGAATCGGAGTCCGGGGTCAGAATTGGCCCATCACGTCAGGATTTTGAGATATTTGAGCTTAAAACCAACCCAATTTTTTTATAATTTTAATTACAAGTTAATTTTGTAATAAATAAAAATACATAAAATTATGGAGCGATTTAGAAGAACTACCTAAGATACCACGATAACTTCGATAGTACCATAAATAAGTGTTAATAAATATATAAAAAGTTCAGGACACAACGACCTGACATTATTACCCCCGAGCAATCCATGACGATGCCTTTAACGCCTGTTTTTTGCACTTTCCCCAAACTTTTTCTTACTGCACTGCATTTGATATAATTTAGTCACTTGGTAACAGTTTAGAGGATGGATGAGCTTTGGGTTTGCTTCAGCCTTCCTTCCACCGCCTTGTCCTAAACGAGCTCTGCACACTTTTTAATTACAGCTGTTACTCAATTGCTGTGGTCTGACCGGGTGCCACATCAGTTTCAGTAGAAACATTTACTTGGCAGCAAAATTAAAGAACAGTCAGCCCAAGTACAATATGTTCGTATACATACATAAGTTAGTAGTATATACTCTATATATACAATATGTATGTAATGACATGCGAGAAAATACAATATCAGAGTGGAGTCCGGCCACAGCACAAGGCCACAACACACACACACACACATAGAACACGTGCAATATATTTTAAGTATTCCTAACGTGGTCATAAAACAGCGAACGTGTTGCCCGGAACCAGCATGGTACTTTAGGCCAAAAAAAAATTCAAGAAAAAAAGAAGCAGATACAGTTTTGTGTTTACAACGAGCCAAGGACATGAATGTGAGATAGGCCAAAAATGGCAACAACATTTGGGCTTCTGTGGCCGCCGCCATAAATCAAGCATGGGTCGAGGAGGCGCTACCCATCAGTAGAAAGTAAAAGGTGCTCCAGCAATACGTTGTCTTCCAAAAGTTTTGGCCAAAAACGTTGTCACAGATTGGACAGGCAATGCACTACCCACTCTTGTGCTGGGCTGCGTTGCCAAATTTTCTAACAACAAAGCAGCTGCTACCGGCTTTGGCGGCCCTTCTTCGTTTCTGCTGTCTTGGCGTACATTTGGGAGCCAGTCGAAAATTGCAGGATGCGACGTTGTCTATATGCCACAGTAGCTACTTACATGCTTGTGGCATTTGAAAAGTTTTCCTTTCATGCAGGTGCAACACTGGCAATTTGCATACAATTCATACGCCCCGTTGTACCCAAGTAAAATTCACAGAATTTACCAAACTGCGCTTGTTATTTATATAGGTTTTCCTGGGCTCTGGTGCTCTTCCTGCTCCTGGTACTGGTCGTGCTCAGGTGGTAAGCCTTTGCATTCACAAAGTTTGCGGTTATTTTTGGTTACGGCTTGGTTCGACAATTTCACAATTGTCACTCTGCTGAAAATCCTTAGAACGTCAGAGAGTACGCCAAAAGGAATCTTCTGCTTTCGATAGGTTCCCAGAACTTGTCAACAAAGACTCTCTGTATGTTTATCTAATGCAACTTGCATGCTAATTTCACACTGAGAATATAACTAGCAAAAGATTTGATTGAAATACTTGTGCATTGTTATACTCCTATTAGCCAGCTTGTGGAGAGGAATATTAAATGGTCTAAATGGGTAAATATTAAGCCTTTGTGACCTTGAACGAGAAAGCGCTTTATCCTCAGTCCTTCACAATAATGGCACACTTTTAGGGAATATGGACTCTACTTACGGCCGTCACTGAAATTGGAATTAGAAAATCGGCTTCTTAAGAATCAAATCATTATGATTTCTTTGCTTTATAGTATTAACTCAACTAAGAAAACTATATCACTACTCTCAAAAAAAAAAAAAAAAAAATCTTGAATCGTTGTTTTTACCAAAATTAGTAAAGTAAGATAGAGAGTTCTGAAGTTCGAACCCAAATTCTTGAAATATGGTATGATTAAGGAAACAAATTTTTAATTATGATTTTAAGCGTTTAAGCCTTAATACTAAGCCCGATAGTGTAAATATAAGACCAAAAGTTCTCAATGCACAAGCAAAATTTGAAATTAATTACTTAAAATTAAAAATCTTCACTTAAATAAAAATTCTGCAATAGTGATTTTAAGCAATTTAAAATTAAACCAAAAAATCATACATTAAAAAAAAATTTTAATGAAGTTATTTAGCATAATAAAATTTCAAACTTAATACTAGACTCAATATTTTTTAAATAAGACCAAAAATTCTCAAAACATGACCAAATCTTAGGATAGGATAAAATGTCTCCAATTTAGAAAAAAGGATTAAATATTGTGATTTCAGCATTATTTTATTAAAAATTAAAACAATAATTCATAAAACTAGATTGTATAACGTTTAAGTAGGAAAAAAATGTTGATTGAATAAATTTATCATGACAATATTTCAAACTTAAAGGCCCATCGAAAATTTACGCACGGAATGACAAAACTTCATATGAAAAAAATCCTAGTTTTGTCATTCTGTGCGAAATTTTTCGAACTGCGTATGGGCCTTAATGCACGACTAAATACTACTAAGCAAAAAAAAAGTGGTGTGAACCTTACATATGACAGGGCTCCCAATATGAATTTTGAGTCCGACGGTCGAAAAAACACACACACACACACACAAGGATTCGGATTCAGAAAAAACATGGTAGCTTCAAAAAACAGCAATAAATTTTTTTCTAGACCGCTAGTCCGGCTATGGGTTTATATGTTTTTGCGGTAGCACGTCTGGATTTTTTTAACTTCGTCTTCGGGGTCAGCAGCACAAGATCCATAAAAGTAGTCCAGGCATATGCAAAGTTCACATCACTTTTTTTCGTGGGCCTGTGTATTAAAACAATATAAAAAGTTATCAAAAAATAACCAAACATTCTGAAATTAAGACTAAATATCTTCAATTACGAACAAAAATTGCGGTTTTCAGCAATCTTAAATTTCAAGAGAAAAGAAAAAATTGAAACTATTTTATACTTTTTCCAGAGTTCTTCTATCCCTGAGCATTCATATTTTTAGGATTCTTTTGAGGATTTTTTTAAGGTCTTAAAAGCAATGCTTCCATTCCAGAAATGAGAACAATCTATTTTCCACATGAATCAGAGAAATCTTAAATCAATGTTTTTTAAGCTAAGCTTAAATTCGTCTATTGAAATTTTTCGCGACTTATTAAAAAATTCAACACAAATACAGAATCGTTTAAGGACACAATTTTAATAAAAATCTTTTAAGTAACTTTTCTTTATATCTAGCAGGTTAACTCAGTGGAGGAGCTTCGAATTCGGCCTTAATAATTTTTTTCTTTTTTCAACATATTTAGTTTCCAACAAGTTGGTGATAAATCGAAAGTCTTCAAAGGAAATTATGGAAATGGGAAAATTTTTATTTGAATTTCGGCTTCGAATTTTTAATGGTGTCCATCGTGGTATGCCCTTTGGCTCTTTTCCCCACAAGCAGATTCATACAAAGCACCTATTGGTATTGGGAATAATGTGCTTTCTTCAATAAACGTCTGTGTAATTAGCAAAGTAAATAAGTAGTTTTAGTATTAAATTGACCAGCTTTAAATTTCCGCAAACTTTCTACTTAGTTTGTTTATCATTTTAGCAACTGCGACCAAGACTTTAATATCATTTCCATGGCAGTGTGTACAATAATTAAAATACTCTTAAACCAACGACCTGACTGTGAGACAGATATACAAAACCTTCTCCCAAAGCAATCAACTTGAAATGAATCTCAGCGGTACATGAAGAAATACATAAGTACCATGTATTTTATGGTAAATAAAAAACCAAAATAAAACATTTAAAATTCAATTTAAGCTTGGGCTTGCCTTATGACAAACATGGCAGGACGGCTGAATGACCAGATGAATGTTTAAAGATAAATTTTGGCACTGCTTGTTGGAGTAAAAAATAAAGGCATATGATAAACTCGTATTTTATGACCTTTGGGTAACTCAGCCTCCGTCCCTCCCTCTTTGGTGCATGGTTTCCGCATTGCTTTCAGCTTAAAGCTTCCCAAAGACTTTGGGCGCTAAATGAACTGCGAAAAAAAAGAAAACATATGACGCCCATTTCGTAACAAACTGCAGCATCATAAATTTTGAATGGTTCCAAGATTTTGGGATGTTTGTCAGGGAATTTAAATATTAATTCAACACATTTTGCAGCTTAAATGTAATGCGGCAACGGCAACAATCCATTTTCAATATTTGCATGAAGCGACGAAAGTATTTACATAAATTTCGTAATGAATAATCGAATGTCTTTTGAGCAGGGTTGCCTACCTACTTTCTGAATTACTTGATGTATGGCTCAAAATGCTCCCATTGAACTTTCATTGGGTTTGGCATATAAATGACAGCTCTGGCAGTTTTGGACACTGCACACTGGTACCAAATCAAATTTTTTTTTTTTTTTTTTGGTTCAGCAAATTAGTGTATAAATAGTAATTGTAACAATTAGTTTGCGCAGCCCTGAAAGTCAGCTGTTTTAACTAACTTTGACTATTAGTATTATAAATAATAGAAAATGTATGTTTTAGATGAATTTGGGCCATATATGTATGTGTCTTTTTGAAATTTAGCTTTTTACTCCAACTTATAGTACTAGAGCCTCACAATCAGCAGTTAGAGGCCGTACCCAAATTACGTGACCCAAACTTTGCAATTTTACATCGGTACATCGGTTCTATGGCCACTATTTGATACAATAGTCCCATTTTGATCAAAACTGCAAAAATTAATTTTTGGAATTTCTGTCAAAAAAATTGAATCTGGAACCAGTGTGCACTGTTCAGTTACAAGTTAGCCTGCCTTAACCCTGACGCTGACCTATGTCACTTTTACTTCACTGTTGTATAATTGGCAGTTCTAGACGTACTCATAGTCTCATACACACTTCCTTGTCAAACACCCCGGTTATTTAAGGGCATTTACGGACTTTAATTAAGAGCTTGGTTTTACACTAGCTTCATTCGGACGGACTTTAAGTGTAATGTTTGACGACCGTAAAAGTAAAAGTCGCGTCACGTATAAGTACGAAGAACTACTACGTCATAGTGGTGTAGCAGGATGAGCTCTTTGTACACATGCTTGGTCAGACACACCATCCATCAAATGGGGGATGAGAGGGAGCGAAGTACCACGTCCAGTAGACACTTTTCCCTGCTCAACTTTTCGGCTCTTGGCTTTAATTTTATGCATTTTGGTTTATCGTCCAATATGGTTTACCACTAAGCGCCCAACATGCTTTTGGTCAATGACTCCTGCTCTTATGGTACCAGCTACTGGTTCATCGCATTCTGAACGGACGAACTCATGCCCGAGGCAATAAATTTTTCTTGGCTTTATATACATCTAATTGCACAACGGAAAACTCATTTTCACTTTTCTTTAGAGTTTGGCATACGCCCACATGCCAGAGCATGCTCTGTTTATTTGATTATTTTTTATGGGTTTTTGGAATTTTATTAGGCCGGATACTCATTTTGTTGTTACTCAAAAAAAAAAAGCAAAAAAAAATATTGAAATGAGTGTAATAAAAGTCAAAAACTTTGCGGTTAGCAAAATCATTTTTATTTTTTTCTTGCAAATTACGTGGCAAATTAGTTGCTGATTAGTTGGTTGGTTGACTGACCCACTAAGGGGCCTTATTTAATACGATTTATATAAAAAAAAAATTATGCTCTTTATGTAGTAAATAGTATTGTAAGTTTATGTGGAGTATTGTAAAGAAAATTCCGTTGCTTCAATAGATTTGATTGAAGTGCTGCAATAACATCGATCGAAATATTTTGTAATATTTTTTTTTTTTTTTAATTACCTTTTAAAATACATATCTCTTTAATAAAAATATTATCATAAATATAATAATCGGCCGTGCTCCGTAAAATGAATGCGGACATTTCAATCGGATTCGTTTTCAAACCGAATGTTTGTGCTCCCAATTTCACCAAACCGAATTTTTCATGTGGTTTGAAATCGAATGTTTTATTGCAAGAGGAATCAAAACGAATCGGCAAATAGGTTTAAAAAAGTACACTGAAATAATTTTTTTAATATACTTTGATATTCTTAGATTTATGCCAACATAGAGTTATATATTTTTTGACAATTATTTTTAAATAATTTTGTGTTCGTGTATGTGCAGATATCATACACGAACACATGACGATATGTGCGACAGTGTTCCCGCGTTACACAAAGAAAATTTTTCCTTGTACCAAAAGTAGTTAAGTCGTGTTTAATTTCAATAAATATTGTTGGTAAAGTAATATTTTTGTGTAATTTTATTTAAAAGTTAGAATAATAAAGAATTAGCAATATTGTAATGAAAATGAAATGTAAACAACATATATGCGTCATCCTAGCTTATAAATATTTTAAACATTTTAGCTATTACAATGGGTTAGAAGGTGAATGACGTATAGTCGGAAAATATTTTTAAGAAAATTTAATTTAGTAAATTTAACATAATTTTTGACACATTTGGGAAAATTCAATATTTCTAAATTTTTTGCAAACGTATTTTCCTTGAATATATCAATCACTTATTTTAGTTTATTTTATATATAGTGTAAACATTAATTAAAATTAATTTGGTGCAACAAGGTAAAAAAAAAAAAAAAATTTTATATTTTTTTTTTAATTGTATGAAAAATGTTTCAGTAATATTACAACAGATATTACAACAGACAGAAATTTTATGGGTACTGTTTATCAAAAAAAATTGTGGAATTGCGTCAAAAAAGATTATCCGAACATAACTGAGACGCTTTTTCAGGAGCGACTCGTTTCGGTTTAGATGCAGATTTGTGATAAACTTAAAGATTATACCCAAATATTTATTTAAAGAGCATGCACACGTTGGCGTACATAACCTGGACCAAGTTTTAAGACCACTTATTATTATAGCCCAGTTGTGATCAACTGCATTTCAAAACGTTGCTCGCTTTTACAATAAAATTTTCTCAATTTTCGTTTAATTGAGTAAAGCCCAATCGTGTCTGACTTTCGTAATTGTTTTGTTATTAAAACTTTACTCGATTGCCACAAAATCGTTCAACGTTTACCACAAAGCTTTAGCAATTGACCAAATGGCTCATATTTCAACGCCCGGCCCAAAATCTTTAAGCAGCCCTAAGCCATTAGCAATTAGGTAAAGTTTCATATCGATTGATTAATAGTCGTTAATATTACGTCAAAATGAAAAAAAAAAAACGCTTAAAAGTTAACTTCAGAGGGGGTGTTACGGGAAAGTCTACTTACCAAATAAGCCGACAGCAGTGCCCCTTAAATTTCTTTTGTCCACTGAATATTTTTTTTTTTATTATTTAATTCAAAGATTTCTTGATTTCAACTTCTCGTCACATACCGCCTCTAATTCCCAGACGTAATGCTCGCAAAGAGTAAATAAACAAGCAAAAAAAAAAGTGTAAGTAAGTCTTTAAAAATACAAACAGCAAAAACCATCGATGTATATAATAAAACTTTTTGAGACATGGTCGAAATTGCAATCAAACGGTTTAATGCGCTTACCGCGCCGCGCCTACCAAAACAATGAGACAGAGAGAGAGAGAGAGAAATGAGGTTCGGCGTCCAGCTGGAAGCCCCACAGGCCCCCTGATTGAACAGTTTCAAGAGTCACCGCTTTGGACGCCGGCCTCGGGCGAAGAAGTAAAAACAATAAAACAAAAAATGTATCTTTGAAATACAAAAATATTTTCTTTTCTTCTTTTTATTTTTGGCAAGTAAAAGATGAAAGTTTCGTTTTGCGGTTACAGCTTATTGGATGTTTCTTTTACTTGCATTTGACATTTAGAAGACGCAATTTGGAGCTGGCTTTTATTTTTTTGACGTTTCTTTTTTTGTGTCCAGTCTGAGGTATACAAATTTTTTTATTCTTTGATTGAATACATTTTACATTAATGTTGTGTAGTTCTAATATGTTGTGGCCGAAATGTCTGGACCCACATTTTGATAGTGAGGTACATATACATATGTAGAATTATATGAAAAAAAACCAAGAGCTTCATGAGAAATCAAATTACGAGAGTTGCTTTTAAATTTCCGGTCTTGGCTATTTTAGGTGTGCCCAGGACTGTTTTGCTACTTCCAATTTTCGGTATTTTATACCAGATGGCTTTTTATAATAATTTAGTTGATAGAAGAAATTTCAAATTGATGTTTAGTTGTGCTATATTTTTAGATATCGAAGTTGCTAAAATGTCAGAACAAACATTTTCATAGTATTCCTTACTATAGTTTTAGGAAAAAAAAAAAAAAACCGTGTGTCATGGTTAAAAAATTATTTATCTGCTGATTTAGTTCAAATTGCTTACAAAATTAAATTAATGATTTTAGTACACTTTTTTTAATTTAATGATTTAAAAAAAATTTTTGCTTTCCTTAGTCGACTGTGGCATCACAAAGGGCCTCCCTGTGCCTAAGTGCGTCTGGGCTGTTCCATAACAGGCAACCACTTCAACCTAACCGTAACCTAGTCGACTTTTAAATTGTTATATCTAAAAGTGCCCTAAAGAAATCCAATATTTATTTTTTTAAGAAAAATTAACAATAAGTATAGGTACTTATAAAACACAATAATTTTAAAATGGACTAAAGTATTCATAAAAAAATTTGTTTTAATCCCGACAGTAATTGTTCACCAAAAATTTAAATTCCTATATATTGAAAATAGCAATTTTTCAACTTTCTCCAAACATCTTTTTGGAAGTCCAAATTGGTTGTATAGCAATTGGAAAAAATTATTTTTTTCAAGATCCAATGTAGCAGTGATCCGAACAATTGAGGGGAAAACAAAATTTTATAACCAATATTCATTTAATCCGACGACGGTTTTCAATGCTTGATTTCGAAAAATAAGTCCGATAATCAAAATAAGACAAAAAAAGTAATTCCATTCAATTAATTTAATTTTACTTTAGTGCCTAACTCCAAACTCCTCAGTAAGGTGGCATATGACCTCTGAATGTAACTATAGTTAAAAACAAAGCACATTAAAATATACTAAAGGTTTATTTATTTAAATACTAAATAATTTGTACATAAAAAGTAGTGAAATGGCTTCAGATGAGAATATTTTCTTTTTCAATACTTTTTAGAGAGTGATTTTGCAGTAGTCGGGTTTTACTTTTTTAAACTAATTTTTTTTATGCAAATTATTTCGGTTTTATGATTTCGTAATAAAGGTTTTACAGAGCCGCTTTATATGTTTTTGGGGTTCATTGTTTTACACATACCTATATGCGATTCTCTTCAAAATCTAATAGATTTTGGTAAAAAAAAAAATTGTACTCTTTTTATTAAATAAATTATTTTGATTGAATTGAGAGCATAGTCACGAGCGACAGCCAAAAAAAAAAATACATATTTTCCAAGTTTGCTAATAAAGCCCTTTTTTCGTTGCGTTATAACAATAAAAAAGAATAATTTTTTCATGACTCAATGCCTTCTTAAGTCCGCCGTGTTCAATTTAATATGACAACATAAAGTCTATAACCAGCGGGTGATCAAAACGTTTCCAACGATACTTCATTTGTCAAATTATGATAAGCGGCTTCGAAGTTTTGAGGGAGCAGATGAACATACATACAGGTCAAAAACTGATCCCTTCTTATTGCCACGTAGTCGCTTAAAAAGTAAATATATTAAAGTACTTTAAAATACGGACAAAAAAAATAATTACTCTTAATTAATTTTATTATTATTATTTTTACCTATGCAAATTTTAAAATAAACGAAACACGAATGTTATCGGTTTTATTATAAATGTCGACAACAACAAAATGCGATAAACTTTTTTTTTGTTATGACAAAAATTCACAAAAATACAAAAAGACTTGAATCTTTTATGTGTACTGTATGGATCATTTCTTATTGTTAGTTTACAAGCCACAATCTGGCATCTCTTACTCAACCATCTATGTGCTAGCTCTGGCTTCTCGAGTCTTTTAATATAATATACAAGATCGTTCGATTAAGCAAAATCGAAAAGTAATGTAGTGAATTACTTAAAAGGTTCGTATTTCGAATAATTGTCAATTTAATTTATTTATTGGGCCTTTCGAAAAAGTTTTATACAAAATAAGTCAAATTAATCCGTTTTTAATTGGATTAAAAAAATTGTTTTTTAATTTTTAAAAATATGATTGAAATATAAGTTTATCATTTAATTTTTTTTCCGTTTAGCTATCGAGTTATCGATAATTGAATATTTATGTTGACTTTTCTTTGACAAGATATAATCTTTGCTTTGTTGTCGCTGTTCAAAGGTACCCCGTACTTCCTCAATTATATTTAGTTTATTATATTAATTATTTGTTATTTTGTTTATTATTTATTACGGATAAAATTTGGTTATTACTCTAATTAAAATTTTTTAAGTTCAATTTGCTTTTGAATTTGAAATAGAGTTACAGAATTGTTTTTTCTTGAAATACGAATGAAATTTAAATAGTTGTTTTTTAATTTAAAATTTTAGCTTTCATTCATAAATCGTTGAAAAACGATTATTTTGTTTAAACAATTTTAAGTGTTAAATATTGGAAAGTATCACTGTAACATGCGTGAAAAATAATTAACGATTTAAAAAGCGATACGATCCACTTATTAATGTCAATTTAGCGCACAGTTAAAAAAAGTGCATACATTATTAAACTAAGCCGCGTTTATCCAACAAATACCTTTCCGTTTTTTTTCTACCCAAACATATTCCATAAATAAATAAGTTGTAAAAATAAGTCACCTAAAACGAAACTAAATTTTATAGGTCCAACAAACGAGCTGCATGCATAATTTGCTATAAAGCAACTGAAGGCCCCTTTCTCCAAGTCTTTTTGATTTACGAAGAAATTAATTGAATCAATTTCGCCTGCACTTAAAAAGCAATCAGCTTTTGTGTCCTTCTTTCATTAATTAAACAAACTAAATGAGGGCAGCGACAACAACAACAACAACAACAACAAAAACAACAACAACTTGAGACACTCACCGGGCAGTCACTTAACCAACCAGTTCCAGTAGCACTTCAAGACACAGTTCCAATCAATCCCCAAAAGCAGACCATTTGCCGTGCAGACGTGTCAAGAAATTTAATTAGAAAACAATTTGAACGCCAAAGCTGTTAACTTGGTAAAAAATAATATATATACACAAAAAAAGTAGAAAAATGCGAAAGTATCTTGACTTTTGGCACGTTTTGCGAACTTTTGGCATGCAAATGAATAAAACGAGTGCCGCCGTCTTTTCGCATTACAGCACAAATAACTCAAACTGTGTCCAATCCCAGCCCCAAGACCCGAGACCCCTGTACAACAAAAATCAATGCAAAATGCGCACATGCACATCAAAACTCATTTGTCAATTCAAGCAGGAAAGTCCAAGGGAGAAGAAGCCTGTAGGAGGCCTCCAAAAATTTAATCATTTCAACTGCCTAACCCTCGGGCGGGCATTGTTTACTTGAGCTCATTTAATTTTTATATAAGAGCTACCGGGCATTAAACTTTGATGGACGCAACTCAAAAGCGGCGGCATGCACGTTAAGAGATGCCCCGAAAAGTCAAAGTGTCAAACGATTCAAGAGATTTTGAACCGCAGCTGTAACCGCGCTAACAATTAAGCACCACTCAAGTGCTCCGGTATGCGTTTCAAATACGGCAGCTGTTATGTTTTTTATTTTTATTTTATTTTTTATATCTAATTTTTTATGTTTAGTGTTGCCACAATGCCAAAGCGAGTTCGTCAAGGGACAACAATGCAAATCTTAATGGGCCACAGCTAAGTGGAACGCTACCGTGGCCAAATGTTGACACAAAAATGACAAAAAAAAAAACAAAAAAAAAAATAAAATTTGTAACGACTTGATGATCATCATATGAAGATAGAGACAAGTTCATACAAATTCCATTGCAGACGTTCCCTTGACGTACAACTAGGCGTATGAGTAATGCCGGCATGGCTTCAACTTGTTATGTTTTATGTCAGATGCGGAAACTTCATGACTTCGCGACGCGAAAACAAAACTCATAAAGCCAAGTTAAAATAAATATTATTAAAGACTTACACACACACTCACAGACACACATACAATTACAGGCATTATGTCCGAATGGTTGAATGAAAGGTGAAGTTTTAATAGCTCTCATTAAACAGTTAGACGGAAATGTCAAAATACTGTTTTAGAGAATATTTCGCATATACAAATCTATAAGATAGTTCCACTTCCAATTTGGGCATCGGATGTGAAAAACATTGCATTAGCGTGTGCATCCAGGCGTATGCGTAATATGTTTTATATGCTAGTTGCAACGTACCGACTATATGCTTACACTAAAAAATAATCAATAAAAGTATTTCATCTTCGATATTATTTCAACAACAAATAACATTATTCGATAAATTATTGGTTTTCGTCAATTCTGCAGCTGCAAATGATTGTTACAGAAGTTTTTGACCCCTTTGCGTAATAATAAATATATTTTTCAAATTAGATAAGCTAAACGTGCATTGCAGGGAAAGGCTGAGAAGTAATCGGCATAGAGAAAAAAACATCAAAAGTTTTACCTACCTATGTAATCGTGTATATCAGAGGTGTCCAGGCCCATTGCTCATCTGGCTCTTTTTGTTTTTGTAATGGCTCTTAGGCATAGGCAGCAATGCGCGTGTACATGCACGGCCCAAACTGTATATCACTCAATGCCAATGCAAATTACAAAAACAATTCGCGAGTTCTCTCCCTTATTCTCTTTGCTCTCTGATCTCATGAGCACAGAAACATCCCTTGTGAATATTTGTTGTTGGCCCACTGATTTTCACTGTAATTTTGTTATTGTTTTTCGTTTGTGCTCTCTGAACTCTTGCACTTAAAAAAAGTGTACACCATGTGTTAAATGTGAGTATTAAGGCATAGCTTGCAAAGAAAAAAGAGTTACAACGAAAAACAAAACATTTATATGAGTATATACTATTTTTGTCAGTGTACATAATAACATGAAAAAACGGTTTGCTTTAGATGTGTTAGTGTTTTTCTTTCATATGTATTGGTGTTTGCTCTTCCATAAGCAGCCTTTGGACACCCCTGGTGTATATAATAATTTAAATATGGTGGTTGATCGATCGAAAAAAATTATGACATCAGGAAATCTCTGCAATGTCGATATGAATCATTTAACATAAGACAGATGTACTTAAGCATGCCGGAACATAAATTTTTGGCGAGGATCGCTCAGGTGCTCTGAGATTTTTGAGTCCAAAGAAAAGAGAATATGGTGGAATTCATTTATGCAATATTGTCGCTATCATCGCAATGGATAAAAATTGGATCCGTTATAATACACAAAAATCGAAAGATACTTCTTTTTAGAAATCGACTGCTAAGAGGACTGGTTTATATTGATTACGTCGAACACGGTAATACATATGACATACGAACACGGTTACAATATTGGAGAAGCGTTAGATTCAATATATTTATTTATTTATTTACCCTAATATTTTAAATATTCATTTACTGACTAATTACAAAACATATATAAGTATAGCCTTTACAGCTTTACAACTAAGTTATTTACATTTTAAACATTAAATCAAAATATTTGTTATATAATATTAAATAAATAAGGAAAAAGGGGGAAAAAAAAACCATACAAAAACGAAAAAAAAAAAGAAAGAAATAAAAGACTTATAACTAAATTACAAACTATGACTAGAACAAGGATAAGGATCATAAAGATCTGGATCATCACTAATAGTATGGGAAGTTAATATTTTTAAATTAAATTTAGTTATAGCCTGATAAATTTTGTCATCAATCATGCAAATATCTGATTTTTTATGGAGTCGAGAAGTGGAGTAATAGAATGGAACATCGAATATTATTTTCAGGATCTTATTGTGGAAGTTATATTTAGTGTGTAGCAATTTATTTTTGTGTCAATATTGGATTATAACCATTTGAATTTATCGGTTGATGGCCAATCTATATATATAAAAGAGAGTTAAAAGTTATGTTAGTTACACTATTTATAACTCAAGAACGGTTGGGCCGATTTTGATGATCTATGGTTTGTTGGATTCGTCTTCGCACTGGTTAACAGAGTAACGCATAAAATTTTTCAAAAAATAATATATAAAGAAGTTAACCACGAAATTCTCTTATGGAGGCTGGGGGTCAGATATCGACATAAATCGAAAATCTTCATCTTCATCACAATTATGCGCATCTTTTGGTAAAAATTGAGCTCTATAGCTCTTATAGTCTCTGAGATTCTTTTACTAATATGGAGGCTCGCCTATACCGCGGCTAACAGCAAATATGATAGTTGCTTTGCTGAACGATTCATCTGCACAAAGAAATTGCTCACTCTTGGTAATGGCCGTATTCCTGTCGATGAATCGAGTGGATTGATTTCAATTCCTCTGAATTTTTGCACTTTTGTCTCATCGAAAGAAAAGCCGGATCGAAAATCCCATTAAACCGAGGTCCTATATCAAAAAAAATAAACAAAAATTTTTTTTTTTTTGACCCCAGCACGTCAGGTTTTCGATATCTATAACACCTACCATAGTTTCAAGACGGTTTTTGAAAATATAAAAAAAAAAACATTGTCTGACCTTGAAATCAGAAAGTCCGTTTTTTTTTTCCTTTTGTCAAGTCAACTATTTTGGAGTTTTTAAACAGAACCTTTTTTCCAGCCAACTTTCTACGGAAAATGTCATCGCCCAGTTATTTCAATCGTATCTCCTTTCCAAACTAATTTTAAGTTTCTCTGAGTTTGAGATAAACAAACACTTTACCGCAAATTAAGGATAACTTGGCATACAATCCAAAAACAATTTGCATCATTGCAAACTTGAACAAATTATCCTTATATAACATCAACAAGTACAAAAACTGCTGTTACTACAACAACAATGGAGCAGCAAAGCAGTTAAAACAATGCTAAAACAACAATAACAAGGGCAATGGAAAGTGTCACAAGATTTCATGACATTTGGCCATTTGCTGACTACGACAAAAAACGTTCCCAAACGACCCCAAAAGCTGTTAAACTTGGGCCCCACAAAACTCCAACGAACTGAGCAACAAATGCGATTTCAATATCTATCGATATGACGGACTGAAATGTGAGTATGAATGGTGTGTATAATATATTCATGGAGTATTCGTGTCATATCGTATAAACGGATACGAGGGCAGAATGAAAAGTAATCGATCTAGCCAAGACAAGACTTCGCTTATTTGGCTTTTTTCATGAGATCAGAAGGGAGATAAGAATCTTAAAGCACCTGTCCTGAGACTGAAACATCTTCGCATATCGCATAGATTGTTTTCTTATTTAAAAGATTAATAATGTGACCAAAAACACATTGGACCATTTTTATAGGACTAAAAGCATCGATATCATTTGTTATTAACAATGAGACAGTCACCATCACCGAAAAAGCGTAAAAGTTTATATTGGACGATTGACGTGTGAAGATGCAGGAGATTGCCGAGTCCTTATAAAGTGAACTAGTGGAAGATATTTAGCAAAAATATGTGAATAAAAAATTACCAGCCGACCAAAAACTACGTGGTAACAATTTCAAAAGAGTCCATCCTGTCCAGATACTAAGAAACTGTCGAATCAGTGGATTTCTTTTGAAGAATCTACACCAAAAAATGCCAAGGAGGATCTTTTGCCCACCTCGATGATGATAATTATTTTGAGTTATATTTTTTAAAAGCGCAGTCCAAAACTTTTGAAAAAAGCACTTAACTTCTACTGTAAAAAGGAAAAACTTGGTTTTAGATGGAACGAAAAATGTAAGAAATTGTGATTCGACAAGAAAAAGAGTTCAAAAGCCCTTTCAGACTGGAAGGAAAGTTAAATAGCTTGCCTTAACATAAGCGTTGTAAATAAAACAAAAAAATATTTACATATTTATTAAAATCTACTTCAGTATCAAAGAAGTAACTTTTAAAAAAATTAATATATAGATATTACTATGCCAACTGTATTCTAATAACATAAATAAAAGTCATTGAACACTTTTCTTTCCAAATTTCGAGTATTTAATTAAGAGTTTTAAAAACAAATTACGTATACGCATTGCAACCCTGTGTGAACGGTACAGGTGGGCTTGACCAGATCGACCAAAAATTTTGTGCAAATATTTGAAAAATATGAAATATGGTACAAGCATTTATCGACTTTATCCAAAAATGTGGCAACTTATTTCAATATTCATTGGAAAGATTTCCACAAAATGATTTCATCAAAAAAGAACACTAATCGGTTTATCTCACCCACTCCTCTACGGGTTTCATAGTCATTTACGAAACGAGTAACTACTTTAAGATACTTTAAAAATTCTACCTTCTGGAATTTACAATATAGTACAAAATGTTGTTGAAAAAAGTTTCCACTTGGTTGATGATTACTTATCAGCCTACCCTCGTTTATGTATATCATATGATTTTATTCATATGGCAATAAGCCGCCATCAGCTTGCACATAAAGACTATTGCCAAATATACTGTATATGTATGTATTATATATATATGATATGATATCAGTTGTATCGACATATATACGAGTGCATGTGTGCGTATATTCAGGAGCGGATTCAAGGTTGATAAGTGGTTTTAATGTCTTGTACAAGTTAAAGCATTTCAGTCATCAGTCAATATGATATTTAAATATATTTTCGTATAGATTTTTAGTCGATTTAAGAAATAAATTTTTAATAAATAAACTTATTCCAGTACATTTTTACACATATTGACAAAATAAAGTTTTTAGAACTATTGTCTAATTTGGTTTGAATTTGCTATATAAAATGAATGTAACCTTTTCGAAGCGTTTTTTAATATTATTATTGAATTTTGCAAAAACATATTAATCAGTATTAAACATTTTCAAGCTAAATTTGGTCAAGGGATCTATTTTTTGTATTTGCCCATATAGTGCAAGATAGTACAGGATCAATTTGACACTAATAAAAGTGGTCTATAGAATCTAGTCTTAAACGTACTATTTATATACCAGTCCAATTACACAGGTCAACATGGCTTAGTTTTTGGAAAGCTAAGGGTCATTTTTTGAGGTTATGTACAGGGTGCAAAAATTGTGTGACCACGTATCCTCAAAAGTAGGAAAAAACGCCGTTTTACGGGTACACAACCTCAAATATCTAAAAAATCTGACGTCAATTCTCACCTCGGATTCGGATTCTACGCAGCAAATTACTTCGGATATAACCTTAGCTTTCCAACAACTGACATGACCCGGGTATTTGTAGACCAGTGTTATATGGTGCGTTGTTCAAGAGAAAGTCAAGGTAGTCCTACACAAATAGAAAAATGCAGATCTAAATAAATTTGGTCTTTGCCGACGAGGACTTTTGGGTTGAGGCGATTTCTTCTGGATAAGAACTTTTTGCTTTGATATATGCACTCTTTTTATTCAAGAGAGCTGCAAATTTGGCCTATGGCTACCTTGTACTCACTTTTTCAGGGTAATTCGTATAAACTATTCAATTCGCTAAGATTAAATTGACTGAAAATTTTGAAAATGCAGATCTTATAAATAAGTGGCTAACTAACAATAAATTTGTTTTGAACGAAATCCATTTCTTACGATATATCTCAAAACGCATGTCACATAAAAAAAAATATCCAATTTTTTTGCATCAAAACAAAAGTGAATAAAATAAATTTTAAAATAAGGCCTTAGCTGCTACGCCAAATATTTAAGTTAGCCATTTTGTAATTGCTAATTACGTTAAAAATTAAAAAAAAATTATTTATATCATAATTAAAGAGCATAAAAACTTATGTTTATTTAATATATAACTTATTCATTCTGCATGCTCTAAGCTGTCAAGTTTTGACGCCCCAAAATTTGTATCTAAATCCGCTCCTGGCGTGTGCATATCTGCGCGATAATGCGACAAAATTTGTATGCAAATTCCAATGGAATGCCTGAAGTCATCCAAACAGCTGCCAATCGTAGTAGTCCTTGTTGGACATTTAAGCTTTGTACTTGATTGAAATTCAGTCAAACTTTGCATGAGATTTGGTCATTGGCATTTTTAAGACATTGGTTAACATCCCTTTGTTTTTTTTTTATAGATTTCACTTGTCAAGGCCAATGGAGTTAGCAGCTTTTATGGTTAGCTTCTTGGCCTTTTGCAAATGTCTAACCATACTTTAGAGTTTAGCGTTTTGTAAACTACAGTCATTTGCCTTTAAACCAGTTGCACAATTTAATCGTATTTTGACAAAGGCATAAACACAAGCCGTCATGGTTAGTGCCTCACGCGAACACTTAAGATTAAGACGTGTCCGCCATAAACGAGGGCAGGTTGCTAAGTGATTGGTCTAGTCAAGAAGGCAACACTTTGAGCAATAATATCAAATTAACTTCTTAACGTGATCTTAAAGACGATAAATAGCAAGTAAGTAAGTACTTCAAGTTCTTATGTCTTCCAAAAATCCAACGACCTTGACATCAGCTAAATTCGAATTTATTTCAAAGATGAACATACTTATATTGTAGGAAATTAAAGATTTTTTCCATGCACTCATAGAGCCATTCACCCAATATTGTCATTGCCGACGTGGCCTTTTGGGTTGAGGCGATTTCTTCTGGAGAAGAACTTTTTGCTTTGATATATGCGTTCTTTTTATTCAAGATCGCTTGACATTAAGTTGACTCAAAATCTTGACACAAATATCAATAACAATAAATGCTGCTAAAAAATACACAAAGTGGTAACTTCTCGGACTGCCCTCGTATGCATGCATGCACCATTATCCACTGAGTCGCATTTCAATTCACTTTAAGATTCTCTGTTATGCTTTTTGCAGAGAGTTGAAATCTCTTGACTAAGTGCTATATAAATATAATATGTATGTATAGTAAAATGCGGACTTAAGCACATTGCCATTTGTCTTACAAATGGAGTTATGGCAATATCGTATTATATATATATTGCCGCCATGATTCATGACTAAACATGGCAGCCATTTCCTTGAATCACATACAGTTTAAGATTTTTATGGTATTTTTTTTCTGTAATCGAATCTTTTTATTGTGGATACGGAATTTTATTGTTAAATGTATTTTTATTTTTACAGGGTACAGGGTTTTTCTTTTAAGAAAAAATATAATTTTATATTTTATACAATATTTTAAATATTGACTTAAATAAATAATCCTTTAAGTCCTTTAATAAATAATACTTAAATTAAAGTATATTTTCATAACAAAAAAAAACACAATTTCCGCACCGCCAGCCAATTTTCAATTTTATGCATGATTTCACATAATTTCCACTTATATTTGCTTTAGGCCAGAAATCGATACCTTAAACTGTTGCTTAAAACGCTTATGGCTTATACTTACCGTATGCCTACCTGGGAAATTCCGTCATATCATATTTTAAGTTCCACCACGTCTTTGCCTCTCTTGCCACTACTCCTTTACCCCAATTAGTCTTTGTTATAAAATCCACACGTACATACATATTATATGTTTACGTTTACTATACACATATACATATACACACAATACTGTTGCCATAATACAAGCATATGTATATTATTTTTTATATTAGCCACATAAAATCAACTAAACGCGCAACGGTAACAAATTTTATGGCCAAGTTTCATGTCAGCAAAAAAAAAGAAAAAATATATCGCATTATGCCGAATTTCGGGTTCAATGGAAAATGCTTTCCAGCTCGCTGCACTGCGTCGCTTTGTCTCGGGATTTCCCATCATCATGATGCATACTGATTTGATTCGCTTACCGCGAACTACTAAGTGAGCTCACAAAAGATTATCTTTTATTTGTTAGAAAAGAGCCGGAGCCTGGTGTCTGTGATGCCACAACTAAGCCGACAGCTAAAGGAAAACTTTTCCTTTGTTTATTTATTTCGATTTGATGTGCTCTTTGGCCCTGTCTCGGTGTCTAGTCTTAATATATTGTGTTCTTGTGGGAGATATATTGTAGGTACTTACTTATAATTAGTCTCATAGCACATGTGGGCATTGATCTAAGTAGCGTCTAGAAGGTTTTATTTGTTAAACTCGGCCCAAGGCCGTAGCCAAATGTTAAGCTTTGTGAAGTTACTTACTGAGCTACTTAAAGACTTTAATAAATCTGCATGATGACAGAGTAGATACTTTTATCAAAAAATAACTTCAAGAGGCTATAAAGATAACACTCCCCCAGATTTTGTTGTAGTCGCTACCAAGGCACTTGAATAAAGTTATTTCCTAAATGCCACAGGCCGCCAGAAGCAGGAACCAGCTTTTAAGAGGCTTCTGGGTCAGACAACATGTGGGACACTGCTCGTAAAATGTAAAAACCTGAGACAAATGTCAGTTTCGTGTCGTCTGACATTTATTATTTTATTTCAGCTGTAAAACGAACATTACACGGCGAAATTCTTCTCATATAAGATTAAAAAAGTAATCTAGCATTCTATAAAAAATAATACCTAACACATGTAGCAAGCAATCACTTTTCTAAATTTTCAAGTCTATTTTTTTATATATCTGTTAAATGGGCTGTTAGTTAACAGCCTGTTAAATTTTATCTTCCGTCAGAAATGCGTGATTTTTGTGCACCCACAAAGCAAATTTATCCTTTATTTTTGAGAAGGGGTTATGTAAACGATAAATCTTTCCAACAGGGGGATACGTGGCACAGTGGGTGGAGCTATTGTTTTCAATAGATTTTGTAAAGAGTATTGTGCTCTACAATTCTTTTGAGAACTCAAAATTGTAAAGCTTTTCCTGTTGCACTTCAAACTGCTCTAAAGTTCTCTGTAGCTTTCATGATATTTATTATATCTTTAAAAACTTATCATAAATAGCAAAAGACACATTTTTAAAACGATTTTAGAACTCTATTATAAGGTATTGGGTATTTTATTTTAGACTAAGTTTCCATTTAAGGTTTAAAACCAAGTTACTGAAAATATTGATTTAAGAATTAGTATTAATCTTAACTGTATTTTAAGAAATTTAGGTCTTATTAAAACTTAAAAATTTAGTAATGTTCAAAATTGAAATTTATGATTTTATTAATGAAAGGTTTTAAGAATTGAAAAACTCTCAACATGAGCAATTTACTTTGGTTTTTGAAGGTCCTCTATTAAGTTTCAAATTTTATTAAGTCTAAAAATCTTAATTTGAATTAATAACTTTAATATTATTTTAAGAATCGATGGTCTTGCTTCAAAACAATGGTATTAAAGAAGGCTGAAAATCGTTTTTTAAGATTTATCTAAGTTTAACTCTCGTAACCGGTATCAGGTATCTAATATAATTGAAAAAATTTCGGAATTTAGAAAAAATCAAGAGTTTTTTTCGTTTATTTTTGTGGTTTATTATAATAATAATATAAAATACTAATAAGTTTTATGATGAAACATAATACAAAATACTTTTAGGAAGTTTGGGAAAGCCATGTGAATATTTCACGATTTGATATGATCAATTTTCGAATGTTGTTGAAACACCGTATTATTGCGTCTGCAGCAGTAAAAACTACATTTTCAACGTAGCTTACCGCCATCTTGTATATACTATATGTAAACTGTGCGAATTGTTTTTTTGATAATATTTGGTATTCCTAGGTATGGGGTTAGTTTCAAGTTCATATGTTGAGGGGTGTGGGAGAAAATACGGTAAATCGATTGCGGGGGGCGCATTGTTGAAATTTGTATGTGGATTTGTTCATAAGAGCCACATAAATCAGCTTACCAAAATTGGGGTCACCTGTTACCATAATTACGTAGAGTCAAATATTGACGCATTTTATGGACAAGGGGGGGAAAATTTTTTCCATTTTTCACTATAACTTTTGTTGTAAAAGGTGATTTTTTTGCTTTTTGCTTTTGAATCTGATTGACATATTTAAGGAACATACTTAGAAAATTTCATATTTTTTTTTAAGAAAATATGTTGGTTAAAAAAAAAATAAATATTTTTTTTAAACAGCCCTATTGGTAACCTAAATTAAAAAAAAAATTGGTTAACAAATTTTCAGTATTTTAGTCACAATTAAACAAAAACGAAAAACACGTTTTTTTCAAATTAAGCCGCATCTCGTTAAGTTTGAAAACTGAAATTTTGCAAAAAAAAATTGTATTTTGCCACATGCATCCAACTGCATCATTAGTTTTCAAAAATCGCTGTGGGCTGTTCCAGTACCTTATCCAGCTAGACCCTTTCATCTTCTCAAGAAATATGCCCTGCAGCTGGTAAAGAGTCGTATCACTAGCTCTTATAGTCACCGAAATCTAGGTGTTCATAAAGACGGACGAACAGACGGACATGGCTCAATCGCTACCCGAGGTTATGATATGCATTTTGGTATAAAAAACTTTGGGTCTGCCACGCCTCCTTCTGTCCGTGTCATACATTGCACAAATCTAGTATATCCTAAAAACCCTAATACCCAAAGGTTCTGAGATAACCTACTAAAACTCCAGAAACTTTATTTTCGACTTATGGTTTTCAATTATGTTTTTATATATTTTTGGGATTGCTAAGTCAGGTTTCTGAAATATTATCCACTAACAAAATTTTTGGCTGGGACTCTTGCAGTCACCATCAAATACTCTTAACCCGGCGTTACATGAACTCCAACCAGTTTAGTGCTGGCAGCAAAAAAAAAAAGTCTCTCTACAGCTTAGTTTGCTGATTCTTTACATTTAACCACCTTCCAGTTTTAAATTAAACACTAATATAATTAGTTAGCTACTCCAGTTACTTAAATCATGTTATATTATATTAACAGAGATATTTTACTTACTTTCTCATTGCAGATGATTAAGATGATGCTGACGGTTGTAATTGTATTCACCATCTGTTGGCTGCCATTCAACATTCTTCAGGTGCGTTGTTACCTTGGAGACCAAAACCAAGAATTCATTCCTGTTAAATTAGCGACTTGATTACAGTACAATTGTTTATTCCTGCAGCTGCTCCTTAATGAACAGGAGTTTAAAGAATGGAAGCCATTGCCCTATGTATGGTTTGGTTTCCATTGGCTGGCCATGTCGCACAGTTGCTACAATCCCATCATCTATTGCTATATGAATGCGCGTTTCCGCGGCGGATTCCTACAGATTATATACCGTGTGCCAGGTCTGCGTCGCTGCTGCTGTCTGCATCGATATTTGCGCAGTCGCGGCGAACGCAGCTATGAAGCTACTGGTGAGATGACCTTCAAATTCAATGGTGAAAATGGTGGAGGTCTAGTCAGGAAACCTAAAATACGCATTAGGTGCCTCCAAGCTCCCTAGTACTTTTTCTTACTTATGTATTTCTTTATACTTTGCGTCTTGACGTAGTGTACTCATGTGTTCTTCTTTGGGATTCAGCATGTAATGGAATGTTTAGGACACTCTAATGCATGATCCAAAAAAAAAAAAAAAATAAGCACAGGACAATGTAAACATTAAGCACAGTATAAGAGTTGATTGCATGTGATGCAAGAAGTTATGAAATTTTTTGTGGCTAGCCCGAGATAATAGTTTCTAAGCTCATATACAATGTATAAATAAGCTAATTGCTCTGTTTATCTTCTGCTCTTACCCCAAAACCTCGACTGTCCGTCAAAGGAACAGACGATGCATTCCACCTGCACCGTGTGAACACCTGCACCACCTACATCAGCACAAGGCGAAAGCTGCGCACGAATTCTATGCAAGTGGTAAGTGCTTCATGGCGATTAGATTCCACAAAAACTATTACTATTTGTAATCTCCCCCCCAAACAGAGTCAATTTTCATGTGCGGAAACCACAGTATTGCGGTAGCTCCAACATCAATGCCGGATACAACAAAATCAAGACCCTCGCAGCAAGCCACCGCGTCAGGAGCAATTCATGTGAGAGGTGCCACCGAATTTTGAGCGCAAAATTAACTACTATGCCTAAAGGAATTTAACCAAAGATGTACGATGCTGATGATGATGATGTGTGTAGGAAATCTAAACTTGTGTCGGTAATACTTTATTTAGTAACTGAATCCAAGTATGAGTATTTTGAGTGTTTGTTGATTGCTTGTCCGTATATGTATCTGTATCAAAATGTATTGTAAATGTTAACTCAAAGTATCTAATTAGCTATATATTAGTTGTTAAAATTAAATATGTAAATGTATAAATGTGTAAAAAACTAAATAAATGATCCTAAATGTATGCCAGCTTCTATCAAAGACTTTTCCATAATGTTGCATACTTTGAGGCTGGCCCGAAATTTTTTAGCTCATTATTATTTTTGTTGCTTATGGAAATTATTATTGTAAAATACAAAAATTACTTTTAAAAACATCTTACTTAGCATTTTAACTATTTCAATATGTAGAAAAATCACTTTAATCTTCACCAAATGCGACACTTGTGATGATCCGGATTCATGGCCGTACCGCGTGCGCACTTGAACGTACGTGAAAACTCTTCCGAGTTGGTTAGAACGCCTTTAAGACGTATCTTGCCAGGACAGTGAGAATCCTCGAGCGCATAGTGTGAGGCAGCTGGCGTATAGGTCTCGCACCAGAGATTCCCAAATGCTATGAAGAACAGCTGTTCGTGTGTATAGTGCTCCAGACCGGGCAGCTTAAGGCGTTCGCGTCCTACATCTTTTGTATACAAACGATAGGCATAGAAGGCCTCACGCATGCCACCATTGTCGGCTATATTCTCGCCCAGAGTCAGCTCTCCATCAATCTGTGGGCAGTTTTTAAAGTAGCTACATTGGCCTTAATACAATAAACTTACATATTCGCCTATATCCGATAGATAGTAGTGACTATATTGATCCACAAAACACTCCGTGCGATTGATGTACTCCACAACAGTCTCATTGGACCACCACTGCACCATGTTGCCATCCTTATCGAACATGCGTCCACTGTCATCGAAACCGTGCGTGAGTTCGTGACCGAGTATGGTGCCAATCGAGCCATAATTGAGCGCCCTAAGAGCATACAGTAGAACTTAGTAATTTAGATAGTCTCTAGAACATCTTGAAGTGCTGCATAGTTTGTGCTCGAGTGAAAAGCTGACGGTGCTGTAGTGCGCATTATACTTCCGAAGAACTTACTCCAAGCCTAGGTCATAGAATGGATACTGCAGTATGGCAATGGGCACGGCTGTAAATGAAAATATCGAAAATTAAATATGAATATAGTGTAATCAAAAGCAAAGAATTCTCCTTCGTCCATGAATATTTTCGTGCTCCCTCTAGCGGGCTAATTGACTACTACTACTTTTTATACCCAGTACCCAGAGATAGTAGGTTGGTGGCAGGCCCTAATTCTTTGGACTTTATGTAAGTATTTCTCTACTGTATCACATTTTTTTTTTCTTTCTCCTTACCCCATATCCATTTATATTAGTATATATAAATACAAAGATTCAGTTAATGACACTTTTTTATGAATATGCCATTAAAAAAAAACATGTTAAAAAAATGAATAAAAACAAAATGTTTATTTTTTTCATTTTTATAATTGAAAAGTTTGAGGTAATAACAAATTTTTTTATTTACAAGTCATAAAAATAAAAACAAAAATAAATACTAAACAAATACAGTAAACAAAAGTCAAAATTATTAATATATGTATGTGAATGCATAGCGATTTTTGGTAGATGATTTACGAATATGTCTAAGCAAAAGTGCTACAAGAGTTTAGACTAGGCGGATCAGAAACAAAAAGGAGCACCAACGATTTGTAAAATCTACTGACGCTGACCGATTTATAAACTAATCGAGTTAATATACAAATTAAAAAAATTTTATACAGTCGATACGGTGCCCGACAGCGGGGTAGATACTCTTTATCATTATACAAACAAATTAGAGAGTTTATTTTTTGAAGAGTATGATTTTTATACTTGAAGTTCCATGAGCTAGTCACAAAAAGGGCTATTTGAGATATCGATATAATGCCACAAACTTCATCTGAAGAGGGCTAATATGCTTCTCTTGGTAATTTTTTGGGTCCCTACCTCTTGTGGACCTCCGAAATCTAAGGGTTCATATGGGCAGACAGGCAGACGGGCATGGCTCAATTTCTACCCGAGGTTATGATGCTCAGTTGCATTGCACGTACCAAGCATACCCTAGGGGGTAGGGGTTGAAAAACGAATAAGAGTGAAGTTACATATAAACCATACGGAAAGCCTAGTAAGCTCCTACCTTTTTGGTATAAAGAAATGGGCTATAAGAGTTGACGAACGATCATAATGATCATATTGGTTTAAAGGCCAACTGGAACAACCACCCAGAACAAGTCCTCTCCAAAGCTACTCGAGCTCTGTGGGCTTGTAGGAAATTCTCCGGCAGCACATGGAGCTTCAGCCATAATATAATCGAATGGATATATGCATGGATACATATGCAGCAAAGTGTGGCCATCAAAAAGTACATCAAGCATCAATGATTGGTGTGCCTATTTCTCTCGGGAGCTATGCGTACCTATCCAACAGCTATCATGGAGTCAGTCCTTGGACTTACACTACTGCCCATTTCATCAAGAAGTCAGCCATGCAGAGTCTACTACGTATCCAGATCACATCTGGACTCTTAGAAAGTGACACAGGACATGCCGCACTTAAAACTCTCTTCCTGACGTTTCGATCTTATAATCACGGAATTATTTCACAACAAGAAATTTAGATCTCTTTTCCCAAGTCGGAAGACTTGGGCCGAAGGCAGGCCCTGTGGAAATCTCCGGTGGCAACAATGATTCACGGATGGGTCCAAAACTGAACAGGCTGTAGGAGTTGGAGTCGACCCAACACCAGAAACTCCAATGCAATGGGCATTTGGCCCAGCGTCTTTCAAGCAGATATTCATGCCATTGAGATCACAGCCCACAGTATCCTTCACAAGAGAAGTAGGGGAGTAAACATTTTCATTCATTCATCATCTCCTCTAGGATGGTTAAAGAATGCAAAAATTACCTCAAACTCCTGTCTTTCCCAAACAGAGTCGTGCTATGTTGGGTACCTGGACACTCAGGAGTGGAGAGAAACGTGATCGCTGATCATCTAGCACGACAGGGTGCCTCCACCTCCACTACATCTCCTGCGCCGTTCTGTGGTATTGGTTGTCCACAATCAAGACCATCGAGAAAAAATGGGTGGCAGCAGAACGTAGGAGATACTAGTTATCCTTACCTGGGCTGCGACAAGCAAAAGTGCTTGTCAAACTTCTGGATGTGATCAAGACAAAAGGTTTTTGCAGAACGGACTTGAAAATCCTGGTAGCATGCCTATCTGGGCACCACACTGTAAGATACCACCTACAGCAAATTGGCTTATCGGATTCTGTCTCGAAGACGACGAAACCGCCAGACATATTCTCTGTGGCTGCCCAGCGTTGGTGTGGGACAGAGCCTGTAACACGGGAAAGGAACGGTCTAGTGCCTTCCATGTTAGGTCTATAGCAACAAGACCTACTACTATTCTTTGGGAAAGCGGAAAGTCTTTTGCAGTAATATATGGGTAAGGTACAAAAGATCTCCTGGTCCATGCGAAAACAAAAAAAAAAGGTCTTTGGGGCAGTTGTCGATATAATCTTCTAGGTGTTGCGCATGACTTCTTTTCTCACTAACTTAGTGCACCATTTTACCCTTTCAAGATAGGACATAAAATTACATATTCTTAACCTAAAACCTACTTATCGCATTGGACTGAAACGTATGAAAGGCATTCACATTCGATGGCGATGTGGCCCAACCAAACGGCTCCGGCTTGTCCATATCGTTCAGCTTGTTGAGCATTTGCCAGTGCAAAAATCCCATCAGATTCTCCAAATGCATACTCGCATTTACTTTAACCCCCGCGTAATAACCATTTAGTGCGGTTCTATTAGTCAGCCAAGTTGGATAACCAATAAAGCTTTTCATCTCTGCTGACTTTTGCATAGTTCTGCGCTTGGTAGCAGCATCCATCCAAGAAGTGGAGCGCACCAGGCGATCAAAGGAACGCCGTATATCGCTCAGCATGCGCTCCACACGGGGCAGCTTATGTTGCATGAACTCATTGTCGGCCAGGGTGTAGCTGACAGCCATGCCAAACAAACTGTTAACTCCGTGGGCGCAGTATAAGGAACGTGGTTGGCTGCCCTCTGTGCCTATAATCAGACGCATGTACTCCGAGTGCAGCAGGCGCATGGCGCTGGTTGTGTGCAGCACAAGCTCTTCCAGCACACTTAACCAGAGAAAAGACTGAATGTGCGTTGGCGGAGTTTCCTGCACATACTCCACGATTGTCTGAAGATAAAGTATATCCGCTTGGCTGGTTATGATGCTGATATTAGCCGGATGCAATTTTCCCGCATGCTTGGTGCCTTTGAATATTTGTTCCATATAGGGTTCCCATATAGGCAGCGTCTGCGGTGCAATGTACTTATCCGTTTGGTTCTGCAGCTCTGTCAGTGAAATGTACATAATGTCGTCTAAGGGGTTCTTTGAGGGCTTGGTAGAGTTCTCTGCATCTTCTTTTAACTATAAGGTAAGATTTCTGTATTTAAATCGTTTTGACGAAGATGCAGTCACGTACCCTATGCAGCTGACGTGCCACCTTAATGCCGTGCTTAACAAGTTCGCCAATGCCTAAGGTAGCCTCGTCCTGATCCACTTCGGGATCCACAAACAATAGATACGTCTCGATGACCTTACGCACATAGGCGGTATAGGCACTAGTATGCTTTGAGAACTCCTCCTCCGAGTCGTGACTTTCAGAGTCGTCTTCCTCACTATAATCCGCCAAAATGTTCTTTTTGTGCATCTTGTGCAGCAGCTTACGGGATTCATCATTATTGCTACAAAAGCAGAGTCAAAGGATGTTTATGGCATATACATACATTGGAACACATACTTACAAGGGTAAAGCTGAATCAGTTTCCGGTGTACCCAAAGCAATGCGATTAATCGTGCGGTTCAGTGGATCCGGAAACACATCAAAGCCTATGATCATATCCATGCCCAAATGTTGTTTAATTGCTGTGACGGTCTGCAGCCAGTTGTAGTCTGTAATCGGCTCCGAGGAATAGACGGAGCTGCTACTTAGCGTTAGATTTAGCACTGTCGGTACCAGAGGCAACTTGAATAACCTTAGATAATTTATTAAGGGCTCCAGTTCACGCCTGTCCAACAGTCCCGTATCCATACAGGCTCTGTACATAGTTTTGGCTTGACCCACAGCCGCTGGCTCTTTATTGGTAATATTGGATTTGAGAAACTCACGCACAAGACGCATTATATGCGCCTGACGGTCCCGAAACCAATCGTTTGAGGTCACGGAATCTGGTCTCGGATGCTCATCGGCCCAACGGCCGCAGGTGAATTGATAAAAGTCCTCACAAGGATCAGTCTGTTCGTCCATGGCATAGATAAGGCTGGCCGCTGTGCGGATGCACTCCTTACTACGGCATATTGTACTAGATCTCCTAACTACATTGGAATAGAGTATAAACCTATTAGAACCTATGCGGAACACTTTTTACGATTAAACGATACTAACTAGTTACGCTTATGACTATGATTGTTATCAGCAAGATGATTACCAGAGCTATCAGTCCACCCAATACAACCTTGTGGTAATACAGTCGACGAAATCTGTAATTGACAGATTAAGTAATACCCGAATGCAATTAAAAGTCCATCAGCATGGCGCACAAACCTTGACTGTACCCCAATCAAATTGGGATTGTTGTTTTGGTAGGGTGTCTGCTTGCTATGGGCACTGTCTCCGTTCCCATTCCCGCTGAAAGCACGCGCCGGCGCAATTTGTCCGGACAAAATACTTATATTACCTGCAAAAGAAAGTCCGCAATTTATTGTGTGACTTAATGGTACCAATAAATCATGGGAAATATCCGTATAGTACGTGCAATATTCGAGGATTTTTTTAGTTGGGGCAGTAAAAATGGCGGCAGAGCTTCCTTTTCATCGGCATTGAATTGAATTCTTAGAATGAATAAGGAAGTAAATCGATTACAGTCCGGAAAAAATCTGAACAGTCCGTGTGCCGCTGGACTGAGCTATACCTTTTAGCTCAACAAAATTTAATATTTGATAGATTTTTTTAGAAAAAAAAAAAAGGAAGGGAAAAAAGAAGATCATAGATAAACAAATAAACTCTGCTTACCGTTTAAATTTTTTTTAAAATAAATTGTTAAAACTTAAAACTGTCAAAGGTCTGCGTCTACACATTCAGAAATTTGAAATTAAGGCTAAAATACCGAAGCTGCCAGTAGGAAAAAGTTAAGAACTCCCTTGAATTATATTATATAATTATTTATATGAATCAAATGATCCTTATGCTGCGTTTTAGACAAAAGAATTGTGTTTTTGGGAGACATATTTAATTATTTCTATTGTAAGTTAGTGTGCTTCATCATAAAAAGATAAGAAGAGAGAATTTCAGTAATTTTTTTTTTTTATTTATTTTTTTTTTTAAAAAAGTAAGATATTTGTACTTTCTTTATAAAAAAACTTAAAAATTCAAATAGTTGTATTATAGATGCCATTAACCAATGGCTATAGATTATAAAAAGTCATTCGAGAGGATCAAAGTTGCCTGAATAAATAAATTTTGCAAGGCAAAAGGATTTCTGCTTTAAAAAAAAAATGTGGTACAGTCCAGGCGGTGCCCGACAGTGGAATACCCTGTACCTTTTGTCTCGAAAACATTTTTCCTGCATATTCCTTCTAAGAGCTTTCCAATTGGAATTTATTTTTTTGTTGGTGAAATTCGATATTTGTACCTAAAAGTTCCCTAAATTTTTACCGATTTTGATGAAACTCGAATGT
Organism: Chymomyza fuscimana; assembly: GCA_949987675.1. Lineage (NCBI taxonomy): Eukaryota > Metazoa > Arthropoda > Insecta > Diptera > Drosophilidae > Chymomyza > Chymomyza fuscimana. The sequence continues at coordinate 85,425,748 of OX465088.1, forward strand.
TACGTCAAAGAAGTTATTTAAAGTATATTGGGTAAGTTTCAAGTTGGTATGTTGAGGGGTGTGGGAGAAAACACGGTAAATGAATTGCGGGGGTTGGGGGACCGCATCAAAATTTGGATGTGGATTTGTTCATTAGAACCACATGAATCAGCTTACCAAAAATTGTGATTCTAGGTCACTTGTAACCATAATTACGAAGAGTCAAATATTGACGCAGTGTATTGGTAAGGGTGCTGAAATTTGTACATTTTTGACTAAACCTTTTGCTGTATTTCTCCGATTTTGTTCATTTTTCACACACAGATGCATGTAGCAACAACGCATCGCATTTCAGATGAAAATATTGAACGGTGTGGCTAAAAACCGCGAAACTCTACTGCGGGGGAACGGGGAAAGGTAATGACATTATTCAACAAACTTCATCTTCTGAGGAAATTGGGGTCTGCCACGCCTCCTTCTGTCCGTTACATACATTGCACAAATCTAGTATACCCTTTGTACCTATAGGTACAGGGTATAATAAATCGCGTAATAGTAATCCTTTGAAAAATTTCCAGACAATCTATCAAAATTCGATTGCATTTGTTTGGGATGAACTACAAAACATCAAAAGTATATATCTCAAAATCCTGACATGATGGGCCAATTCTGACCCCGGATTCGGATTCTACACAGCAAACTACTTCGGAAATGACCCTTAACTTTCCAACAACTAAACCATGTTGGCCTGTGTAATTAGGACATGCCTGCCCAAGTGCAATAATCTAGTCCGTGCAAAGGGCGGGTAGATGAATGGAGAGCTCACTGTCGACTCCGAACTCCACGTAAAGCATCGATGCTTAAAGGATTTTTAATAAAACCGCAAAAAATGGCTTAAAAATTTCGGACTGTCTACCAAAACTTCTTGAAATTTCTATACTACAAGAATCTTAAAAAAAATGTCTTTAGTCAAGTATCATTCGCATGATTTTTATACCCTGCAGCCCAAAGAGTATACAAGGTTCTTGGAAATATATGTAATATACGTAACATGGACCTCTCCAAAGTTACCTCCGATATGGTTAGAAGGACAGAATAAATTAATACAGATATGTTTGATCGTCCATCCGTCTGTCCGTATGAACGCCTAGATCTTAGAGATTACATGAAGGATAACCAAACTTAAGATTTGAGCTCCTTGTATATGCAGGAAGACCGTGATAATTCTTTTCTCCCAAAATACCTACAAAGCGCTATACCATTTTTTAAAATCTCATAGTTACAGCTTTTCTTTCTATGGGTAAATTGCTCGAAAAGACTTTCAAACGAATGTGTATGTATATATTTGGGCCTTAAATATCGGAACATATGGCTTTTGAGGCTAAGGCATGCATAAAGATAGCTGTGTTCAGCTCGAGTGCTAGGTGCACTTTTCAAGGTGTTGGTTGGTAAAGGGTATCACAAAGTCGATCGCGTTCGGCTTTAACGTTTCGTCATAGTATACAGTACAGTATCATACTTCATTTATTTTTGTTAACAAAGATGCCTCAAAAATATTTCAGACAAAAGTAATAGCTAAAGCCAAGGACTTCATTGTATGTATTACTTTTCGTAATAGTTACTTTTGGAGCAAAACTTTCAATGAACCCATTTCTTGTATGGTCAGTGCAGGCCTATACCCCTTTCCATTTCCAAAAGTCTTTTTTGTTTTGATAAGATCCGCACAAATATCGTCCATAAATGTTATGACCAGACATTTAGGCGATTATAACTCCATCAAAATCAGATTTCTATGCGTCGCGCCGTTTTATTCATTGTCCGTGTTATTATTATAATTTGTTTTTTTTTTTTGCATGGGCTGTCTAATCTTTTATATGCAGGAAGGAGGCGCTGGCACAGCTCTTATCTAGATTGTACGTAATATTACGGTGACGTCATTGCAAAAGTCCTTCGGACAGCCAGTTCAAAGTACAAATTACAACGAATGTGCATGTCACATGTGTCATTAGGTATCTGAAATTGCGAGTTGAGCAGGTTCGCGTTTCGACCATTTGAATATGTCATGTTTTCCTTTGAGTTTGTTGTGGTATCTATGTGTGTCTAAGGTTGTGGCTTTGTGGATGCATTTGATTGCCATATGCAGTTAATGCTTTTCCGGAAATTAAAAAAAAGATAAAATTGGTTGACAGTACGGTTCAATGCACCGCAAATGATTTGCGTGTTCCGGAATACTTAAGCCAAATGCATTTACAGCATTTCAAATTAGTGAGGGGCATTTATAGAAAAATAGCATTTTTAGAAATACTTGTTCATATTTAAAGCTGTCTATTTAAAAATTCCAAAAATAAACTCATTACTTGGACATGCAAAGAAGAAACACAATCCATTGAAAAAACCTTTACATATCTAATTTTATGCACTTTTTGGGTGCAGTGGTCTAATGATTATACAATATGAATCTTATCTACTGGTGTACGACGAACTTGATAATTAACATATCTTAAATACAAAATAATTATAAATAATAATTATATCCATAGAGAACAGTGCACACAAAGATGTTTTGTCGCGTATAAACAAAGCTAAAGTTGCGTTTGCACAGCTCCGCTGGTTTTTCAAATCAGCCTACATCAGCGAGAAAACCATGATCCGGATATACAAATCAAATGTTTTATCCGTACTTCTATACGGCTGTGAAACGTGGCTATCCACAGAAGCTTTGAACAGCAAAATGCAAGCATTCTTAAATAGATGCCTGCGAAATATATTGAGAATTTGGTGGCCCAACACATTCTCAAATAACATCACACAAGATGCGAAATACGACCAGTCGCAAATTGAAATCAAAACCCGCAAGTGGAAATGGTTTGGCCACACCCTACGCAAGAGCCAAGGCGAAATTTATCGACAAGCATTAGAGTGGAACCCGCAAGGCAGCAGATAGCGCGGTCGCCCAAAAACCACATGGAAACGCAGCCTACAAGAAGAAATCCAACAATCTGGCAAATCTTGGAACGAGATCAAATCACTAGCAAACAATAGAACGAGATGGAAATGTTTTGTAGAGGCCCTATGCTCCACTGGGAGTTAAAGGAAATAACCATCATCATCAAATACACAAGCAATTTCTCCTTTTTGCACTTCGTGGCTTAAACTGGGACCCAAATATCCGACTGCCGCCATATTCTGATAGACTTCGCCTTATAAAATTGCCTTCCTTAAATCATCGCAGAACATGCCACGGCGTGTTATTCTTGCATAAACTGTTACTCGGTCTTATCGATTCCAATGTACTCCTTAGCAAAGTTACTTTGGTCATACCATCCAGAGTAACTCGTAATTTTCGACCCTTAGCCTTACAATTTTGTAGATCTAATTATGCTTTGCACGACCCTTTCCGTGTCTTATGCTCTAACTATAATAACTTTTACAATTCCCTCTCTTTTGAACGGTCTATTCAATCTATCACTTCTTCTATCTTAAGTCACCTTGACTTGCCACTTCGAGCATCCTTGACCAATCCTATATTATGAGTCACCCACTTGGTCAATGGTGATCCATTGGCTTTTTTTGCGATATAATGTTTAATTTTTATCTTGCTTCCTTTTTTCAACTTTAATATTGTAAATCCAAGTTTCTGGCCAGTTCTTGATGTGAGTTGGTGCATATCATTAAAAAGTTCACCCATCGGGCTAGAGACGCGGATTAGTTCATATCAATTCCCTCGCTCTATTTTCTTTTCTAAATAATTTATATGTACTTTTTTATAATATAATGTCAACTGTACGTAGTTGTACCCCTCAAATAAATAAATAAATATAAATAAATAACAGCGTGCCTCAAGCAAAGAAGAGAATTTTTCATATAATTACTACAAATGAGAAAAATTATATCTGTCTATCATATATGGGGAGTTAGATAAATCTTTATTTCTTTCAACACTTTAAAAACTAAAGATCTTTTTTTGCCCTCCTAGCCATTTGGCAATTCACTCTTTGTTCTGAAGAATACCGTTTAGGTCTTGAAATAAATGTGTCCAGGAAAATGAAATTTTTTGTTTTTATCCTTCACATTAAAATATGAATACTACGGGATTCTAAAAAATCGAAAATTTGTCCAAAATGTCAGTACGTTGATCGTCAATTGTCACCCTCAAATTACCACTCTTTGGGGCCAAATTACCCAAAACGGTGAAAAGTACTACAATTCTAAAATTCAATTTGATGAAAAAAATCATTTCAAATCAAATCATCATTCACATACAAACTTTTACCCGCCATTTTCTGTACTTGTAGGCAGAATTTTCAAAATTTTCATCTTAGCGCAACCCGCAATAAAGCAAAACTCACATATAATTTTAGTCCTCCAGATCTAACAATTTGGGCTATAGGTAGGTCAGTCAGTCAACTCAAACAGTTTTAGCTTCTCCATTTAAGAAGGTGTCACCATAGTGGAAATGTAAATTATATAAGTAAGTAAGGTTGATCGCATTTTCGTTTTTTAGATAAATAACTAACTCTACTATCTAGGTACTCTCAGGCAAACATTACTATATTTTATTTTTAATACTATATAACCTATGAAGAAGGCCTGATGGATATAAAAACATTTTGACTCTCAACCCAGACATCGTTTACTCATCATAATCGACTGAAAACTTGAAGAGTTATAGTCAAAAATGAGGTAGTTATAGTTTAAATCTGATTTGGTATTCTGCCAAGTCAGCAACTTGGACTTAGGACAGGACACGACATATTCGAGTAGGTTCACAGAGTGATGTGGCTTGGTCTGCAGGCCGTTGATGTGTTCGATAGAGCTTGGCAAAACAATGTCCTTTATAAAATCAAACTACTGCTAAAAGATACTTAATTCCGCCTTTTTTGGTGCTATATCGAATGATGAGAATTTCAGGTCAGGTACCGTGGCACCTATTCTGCCTCCCGACAGATGAGAGCTACAATTCCTGTAAGGGTGTAATACCTGAAGATCACCCATAATTACCATTAGAGAATGTAACAGCCTAGGAGGCTGCTGAAAAGGAGGAGCACACTTTCACTAAGACCGAAAAGAAAAGCAAGTGCCAGGTTTCCCTCCTGCCACACCAATCTGGCATTTCTGAAAAGACAAGGTTTTTATGACTTTAGGAAGAAGGAGAAATCAAACCTATTCCTACCATCTCTGATGAAGTAATCCTCGTGATGATCATGTTATGGCGCTGATAGTTGTAATGTACGGATTCACCCTGTGACCATATTTTAGATTGGTGCAAAGGGTAAAAGTGAGAGCAGCTCTGCTACCGCCAGCTCGCTCTCAGGATCGTTGCTCTTACTGAGCAACCTTCGAATGGGCCTTCCAAGCGGATAAGGACGACGGTGAGTATCGAAGCTAACACCAATTCAAAACATTCATAACATTCACAACACTAGCAGCTTTGTTATAAGTAACATTCAACCCTTTAATAATGAGCGGATGCAACAGCGCCAGTTGTCAATGTTAGGTGCGGCTTCCACAGTATGTGTCTGGCCATCCGAAGGGCTTAGCAAAGCCAGTCAGAGCTGCCTACAAGCTTATAACTTGCTGTCCAGAATCTGCTAAACCAAATCATTGACAAAAGAAACATGGATTGAAACTTGTCTCACTTTCAATGACAATGATACCGTAACAGAAAACAAAAAAAACTTTTCAGACTTTGCTTCAACAAGGAGTCTATTTAGGACACTAACTAACTAAAAGAAGACGCGTAAGATTAAAAGTTTTAATTCAAATTATAATTAGCAACGACTCGGGTAGTGACCTTAAAGTTATAGAACATAGGGAACTTAAAGTCATCTTTAAACCAAATCTGATACGGATTTCTATATGCTTACGAACCTAGGGACTGTAGTACATAGTGTTAGGCACACAATAAAATGCTTAAAACATGTGATCCCAATAAACAAAAAAGAAATGATGTTCCCTAGCCAAACAATTTCTGCCGCCTAATTAATTAATTCAATTTTATACATCTACAATCCTGCAAAAGTTGGCTATAGTATAAACTTTGTTTGGCAAAAGTGGTCCCAACTGGTTCTCATGTATTTGAAGTTTCAATTGTCAGAGAAGATCTATTATCAATTTAGTGGCAGTGGCAATTTCATTATCAGATTAGGAAGTCACAAAACGATGTACGCAGTCAAAAAAATCTTAATTCCCCTTTAACATTTAGTAAACCTAGTAACTTACATCAAATTTATTGAGCTACAAAAATATTTCATTTCATTTTTGGCTTTTAAAATTATAGGTACTTACTATTTAATATTAAAGTACAAAATGTTTGGCGAAGATATGTTTTGGTTTAAAAGCGCAAATGTGCGTGATCTCTTTCATCTTATAGATGATGTGTATAGCACAATAGACGTCTTTCAGATTGCACAAGAATTCGATAAAACTTACGTACAGGAATTTGATAATTTTATGATAATTTTAGAGCCTATTATTGCCTGTATAAGCGGACTATACGTTTATAACATGCTAGAGCATAAAATTTTGAGCGATCTCTAGTTTTTAAATAATTAAAGAGCCAATATAAAAACAAACAAAAACAAATCTGGAAATACTAAAATACGGTGCAGTGGAGAGCTCAAAAACCATTTCTACAGAACATTTTTTTTTCTGACTTAGTAAGCCTTGGCTTAGTAAGCTTCAAAATTGAGAAGAATTACAACAAATTGAAAACATTTTTGGAGCAATAAATTTGAAGTTATTTTTGAAAAAAATGTTTTGGCATAAAAACTCAATGGAGCTAAGAAGCGATGTGGCTTATTTGGCTAAAGATATAAACAACGCGTTAGACGTCTTTGAAAATGCTCATGAATTCTATAAAGAATACGTGGAACCTTTTGAATGCTTCATGGCATCCTTGTGGCATCCTTGGATTATTATTATGCTTTCACTATGCCTTAGTTATATAATTTTCGGCAACGTGTATTGGAAATCCATTAAGGTAAATCAAAAATATTTTATATATATGTATTATACATATACCCGTATGAGTAAAATTTCTTAGCGCACTGGAGAACCTGTAGGCGGACTTTACATAGTTTATAGACTGTTTCGCGATTTGTTGTTTCAGAATAACAATAATAATATGTCTCACCAATCTGATGTAACTTATAACTCTGAAACTAAGAATTCCTCAGAATATAGACAACCTTCGATAAGTGAATTCCAATTAGTAAGTTCTGGACACAAAAATTATCTGCTCATAGCTGACTTTTTATTTTTAATGCCAAGATTATACAAAATCTCAAGAAGAGATTCGAGAGTAGCGAATATAGTAATTATTATCTAGACTCTATAGAAGATGATGCACAAACTCTTGTTCCACAAAATACAAATGATATAGAATATTCAGAAGGTAAAGTAATATTTATCTTATCGAAACTTACAACTTATCGAAAAAATTTTTGAACTATATCTCTTATTACACCTGCAGTTGATTGATTGAAGTCGAATCTAATAAGTTGAGTCAACTATTTCTCTGCCTACGGAAGTTGTAATATATTCCATAATAACATGTCCCAAGTGTGGGGGCTTCAAAAGACGTCAAAGCAGTGGTTTTTAGTTGCGGTTAGTGATGCAATTAATGGGTCTTGGCTTTATCGGCCAATCTATTAATCGGATGGTTTTATTGAGCTACTATGTTATGAAATGTTCAACTGAAGTGCATTCCATATTTAATTACGTTTAATCTCATGTGAGTCATTGTATCCAATTTGTAAACAAGTTGGGTTATACTCCCAAACAACACATGGTATAGGAATTCCAAGAGCATTCAAATTTATAGATGAAAATAAAAATTTAATTCTAGTATTTTAAATGTGATTTATGTTCAATTATTTATTTGGTAAAACATCCAGCACCATGTGAAACATTTTAACTACATAAAAATTAATGCTTAACTTTTTAGGGGGTCTTCACATGGTCGACGTATCGGCAAATAGGCAAATTATTTCTCATTGGTGTGACATTTAATTTTAAAATGTGAGTCAATCAGGGTGGTGCCCCATTGTGGAACATTCGGCAGCCACAATTTCAAAAAAATACAAGGGAAATGTTCAACGGTCTTAGAGTCTTGATAGAGGCGTAGACGGATGCTTATAATTCTCATAAGATTTTGTAATTTTTGAATCTCTTCGGAGATTCCAGTGAACCACTCCCCCGGCGACTGTACATGTTATTCATAGCCTGGATCCAGTGAGAGTCTTCCTGAAATATGCGGCGGCGAGAAGCGCAGCTAGACTCTCTCTATGACCGCGGATAGTGACTGATGCTCCACAGCTAAGAAATGGGACACGGCAAAATAAGATTGGGCGCGAGAAACTCATATCAGGGAGAATGAGCTAGCGATCTACACAAAGATAGTCGGATACCTGAATATAATCATAATCAGAATAACTGGATAAGTCAACCTACCTATGTATACCCTTCTGTCCGTCTGTCTGTCTGTTCGTCTGTCCGTCCGTATGAACGCCTTAATCTCAGAGATGGTAAGAGCTAAAGCAACCAAACATTCAGATTAGATCCCTTATTGTCTTTATTTTTTTGTATAGTATCAGGGTTGTAATTTATAGCTCCAGAGTACCTCGAATAAATCTTAAAGTTTTAGATGGATATTTCATTTTTTAATAGGATATATTAACCTTTGGCCTTAGGTAGTTGAATAGTGTTCTTAAGCACTGTACCAAATTTTATCAATTCGTCTGTTTTTTGTTTGTTTATGAAGAATCGCAAAGTCGTCCGCACCCGTTCTAAAAATACGCTTTTACTTTAACTTCTCTCCTCTTTTATTAGGCATTACTATGAACCAATCAGTCGGATTGACCAGTTGGTATATACATTGTTGATACAAATCACCCTTATATCGCTATCTATATAATGGGATTGTTATTCTAATCAAATAATACATTTTTTTTTAAAAACACTCGAATACATTTTTCAAGTCAAAATAGGCACAAGTAAGGTCATTTAATGAGAGCCCGATGCTTTTGCGCCAAAGATTTGTTTGTCCAGTGGGTAATGCAGTGTTCTGCATGGACTATCGCTACATTCGATGCACCAAAACGTGCTCAGCTCCGTATAAACGCTTTTTTTTTTAATTCTTTGAGACCATATTAAACATGTCTGTCTGCCAAATGGAACAGTATTATCCCTGTATAATAAAAAGAAGCTTTCGTGTTGATCCTGGGAGAAGTATGATATGGTCTGCTAGTGTTTGCCGCAGTGCAAGGGCCCGTGAAAGAGAAATTCACTGTTTTTAGCTACACTGTTAGGAATTTTGATCTGAACTTTACAGAGCGATCCGTTGTGGTTACTGGAATCTGTGTGTCACAAATGAACGAAATCGAACAAATACAACAAAAGTTATTAACAAAAATGATTTCACCCCCCTTTGCCCGTACTGAATCAAAAAAATAAACATCTTTAAAATAAAAAAAACCCACATCCAAATTTTATCGAACATATCCACTTTAAACGTACTCCGTATACTTTAAATAACTTATTTGACGTAACTTTCGATTTTCATCAAAATCGGTAAAAATTTACGAAGCTTAAGGTATAAATATCGATCTGCACCAATAAAATTTATTTTTCCAATTGGAAAGTTCTTAGAAGGACTACGCAAAAAAGGTACAGGGTATTCCACTGTCGGGCACCGCCTCGACTGTATCTCATTTTTAATAAATACAAGTGGACCCAAAAGACGCCGTCCTGCCCGAACGTTGATTTTTCTGCTATTGGCGAGTTTTTGATATTTAAAATTTCTATTAACTAGGCTTATAAAAAATGTTGTCCGAAAATACCAACAATGACTACAAATATTTTTTACAATCTGCACTTCATTAAACTAAATTCGCTTGTCTGAAATCAATTTTTGGCGAGGAATTTAAGAAATAAATTGTTTCATGAGCATTAATTTAATCGAATTTCAATGTGAATGTAAATATAAATTTCCAAAGCACCAAAATAATGCGAATAAAATACCACTCATTCACAATTTTTTTTTTAAACTTTTATTCCGGGCGGAAACAAATCCAACAAATCAACCAGTACGATTTCATTGTTTATTGGTTCTATTGATGGATTAAAAACATAAAAAAGTTATAAAACTTTTTTTCAGTGTATCAGTTCCCTTGCACACATGAGAACGATGAAAGTAAATACTTTACCTGGCGTTTGTAAACGCTGCTGCAGATTTGTGGTATAGAACCCATTGTTGCCACCACTTTCCGTGGTCCAGACACGATTTCGAGCATAAGGTGCACTCCCATCCATATTAAAAACGTTCTGATTTTGGACGTCTCAACCATTTGTATGACTCAATAAATCCATATTTCGTGTGAATTTTCTTGTTCTGTTCTGGTTTTTTTTGTGATTTTTTTTTCGTTCCTGCCTCTATAGCATTTTAATTAGCTTTGCGGCAAAGTACTTTTAATGATTAGTGGATGACATCCATACAGTTCAATTGACAGCCGGCCACATGTTGCGCATACAAATGTCAGAGACAGCTGCTCATCAACAGAGCCCAACAGTTTGAGCGGCAGTGCACAGTCTAGCAAGCACTGGCTTGTCTTTTTTTTACAGCTTGAACTGCCAAGGAGATTGCATAATTTGACTTGGCATGAAAACCGAGAATACTACTAACGAAAATAACAATAATGGTAGACAAGAAAAAACACCATGCAAGTAGCACTTGGTAGAACACCCGACACAAACACTCCTAGCACTTCCAAAAGACCACTAAATAGTACACGACCGTAAACCGGCTGCCGGCGTATTGAAGCGGTTCCGCTGTCGACAAGTCCTTTTTATAAGGCCAACAGCAATGCTACCAACAATAACAACAATAACAAATCCGGCAACCACCATTAACTCCTTTTGCCATGCAAATGCGCTGTGGCAATTACTTGCCACTACCTCGCGCCCTTTGTCCTGACAACAGCCATTACTGCTATTACACTGAAAAAAAAGAGTGAAAACTTTTAAGCCAAATGTTGCGGATTTGCCTCGGAAAACAGTACCAAAATTTTCACTAGGGTATTAGAGAAGGCGGAAAAGTCGATTAAGATGATCGATATAAATAAAATAAGTGAAAAACACACAAAGCTGGTACAGTTTCTCAATTCATATTAATATATGACGAGAAAATTTTTTGGCCGATTATATTCACAAATTAAACCCAATTAGGAATTTTATCTGTGAATTTATAAGATCGCTTGAAATCATAAAAAGATACAGACAACAATATGCAAAGTTCCAACTTCCACTTCCTATAGATATTAAGATAATTTATAAATTTGGATTGTAGTCTAATATGAGCCAAAAACCAATAAAATGTTGACAGTTGGCAAAGGGCAAAAGTGCCCAACTGAGGCCGTGAGAAATGCAGAAATTCAAAAGTGCTATACTAACAACTTTTGTGTTTCTGCCCTAAGTATTTTGTTTTTACCATATGTCTTTAGAACCTCTATCAATAGTGTTAGAAATTTTTATATTTATTTAGTATGAAACAATTTTGTGTGTAACGCCTAGAAGGCGACGAGATAGACTTCTCAAAGTACATGCCAAACGTCTAGGACGATTGTTTTTCGACAAACCTCAAACAGGAAAATTAATTATAAAAAAAAATCGCACTATTAATTGCTTCAAAAAAAAATGCATGTAACATGTTGGAACCAAACGAGACATGACTCTAGCATTCAATCGACGATTAATCAACACCAATCCTTTGATTTCATTGATGATTCATCAGATAATGTGCTTGGTCATCTGGAACACAGAAATTGAAGATATCATGAAATTTCACACCGATAAAAGAAACATCGAAAGAAGGCAATTAAAATTCATATTTCCCACGAAGAATGCATGACAAACCATCAAATTGTGCCAAAAATATTATTTTATATTAGAACCATTTCTCCAACCGATTTTTACGGTCTACAACCCTAAACTTTACAAATATCATTTTAATAAGCTTTTACAAGAATGAATAACATTTTAATAAAAACGAACTTTAGAAATTTGGAAATTTGTCCATCGTCTATTGATAAATCTTTTGGAAAAAAATCAAAGGAATCGCTAGATGTCCCGCCTTAAACCCCTAACAATTCCACGTAGCCATTGACCTCACGCGTGTGGCGACTATAGATGTTGCGGTATGTTTCGACTGTACACTGTAATTTCTATTATTTGTTTAAGAAAGATTGGATCGCAAATTCCAATCGAGGTAGCAACTTAGGCCTGAGATAATTTATATATAAAAAACAACCGAGTTTTTCTTTCGGTGTATGCTATGTGTGCCACAATTGTCTAGTCTTGCTCTGCAATCCATGTCTGTTGTTGGGGACACTTTGGAGCGCAGTTGGGGCACAAATCAAAACTGTGCTGCAAATACTTACTCACACGGACACCCACCTGGAGTCCATAGGTCAGCGTACAGTGGCGTAATCCCAGAAATTCCATTAAATTGAATGCCCCACACACAGACACTGGGGCCACAAATTGTCAAAAGCCAATACTAATTGAAATATTTGTGTGTTTGGAACGTTATGATTAATTGTCTAAATAGCCAAATTGGAATCCCCTTGGACCCTGGCCATGTCATTGCCAAAGCCCATGTTCCAAGACAAAATAATAGTAATTAAATGGCAATAATTTATACTTACACATTCCTTTGTACAGGCGCTTCCCTATTGAGCTTAGAGCTTAACTTTGACATAGTTTTTATGGGTTCTGGTTACCCTGTTCAGTTAGTTCCCGCTCCAAGTATCTAACCGTGCCGACGCGTCGCGTCGTCAAGCTGTTGTTTTTTTTTTCCAATCGGCTGACGAAGGCAAAATCAATAAGTTCCATTGATTCGCGCACGTGGTGGCCTACTCAATACGGAGCAGCCCAGGTGTAACAAGGAAGCAAACAAATAAATAAATGAAATAATATAAAAATAAAAAAAATAAACAAATAGAGGGAATGTCTTTGCACAAATGCATTGGCTAGTTGGGTACGTATACGCCCCGTTGTCAGTGTTGAATGTTGAATATTGTTGCATGTTTCTGTCGGTTACATGGACTCCGACATGTCCGATACTTAAATAAACATACTAAGGATAATTAGTTTATATAGCGAGCGTAGAGAATGATTATAAATAAACGTGTATGTAAGTACACAAATGCATATTACCTCCTTGGGCTGTTTACAACAAAATAATGCTCTCTCAAAGGATTGCCTCAGCGTAAATAGTTTTTATTAAGTACAGAAAAGGAGCAGAAAGAAAAGCTTATTAAGCAATTTGCATACACTATCAAACTATCGATGGTGTCTTGGTGAGCTATATGGGATATTAGTGGACGTTGTCCCGCATGAGCGCTGGCTTAGGGACTTTTGGATTAGGGCAATGCTAATAGTAAAATCTAAATCAGCGTTATTCAAAAAGAAAAAAGTCAATTGAGTTTTTTTTTTATTCATTTATTTATAAATTCCAAATTTAAAGTTTTCTTAAAAAATTTCACTTCATTTTTTTGCAATTTTTTTTTAACTTAACGTACTACGCCTTAATTGAAAATAAAACGTTTTTAATTTAATTTAATTATGACTGAACTGCTAAATAATTTTAAACCAAGTTTTATTTTCATCTAAGTTGGCAAAAAGCTCTTTTAAAAAATTTGTTCTTTGTTTTTAACTTACATATTAAAAAAAAAAAGTTATATTTTTTTTTTTGTATGTGCTTTAAATATATTTAACAATCATCATCTTTAAAAACATAAAAAATTTTTTTAAATACCATGAAAAAATTGGTCAACTATATTACAATTTTTCAGCTGAATTTTCCAGGTCGAGAAGAACACAACAAAAAATGCCCAAGGAAATAGGACCTCCCGTTGTCGAGCTATGAATTACAAATATATTACATACAAGGCTTTGTTCTATACATGTAAACAGATATCAAGATAGTTACTATAAGGGGGTACTAACAGCTTTCCTGGGCTGTGTTAGTTTTAGATGGACTATAACATAATGTATAATTTGCATTGTTCTTGTTCTCAGGGACGTTGAAAGAAAAGAAGGGCCTGCAGTTGGCAGTTAAATTACTTATTCATGGAGAATACGTATAAACGCAATTGAAATCGGCCTTTCATTAAAATCGTGTTTTATTTTTTAGTTCGATAGGCTATTTACTAATGCTTAAAGAGAGAATCAAATTGCTTGAGTTATTAAGATATTTCGCGACTTTATTTTTAAAATTTATTTATTTTTTGACAAAGTTTTGTTAGACTTGGTTAATTTTTTGGAATAAATATTTTGCTTAAATGTTTTTAAATCTAAAATTTTGAAGTTTATGGAAATATTTTTATATACATCTGCAGTCAGTCTACAAAGTAATCACACTTAAATTTATTCGTTCTTATAAAACGATGGAGAAAAATTACGAGCATTACACGGTTTAAGAGCTTCTTGCGGTATGTTAGAAGGCACTCCAGAAAGTTAAGAAGAAAATTTTCGAATTTTTTCGTTTTAAACATATATTTAGAAAATTATTAATGTGATGCCCGTTCAAACTTGTATTTGATAGTTGTAGTACTTCGAGAGATTAATATTATTTAATAAGGATTAAAAATGTTTACAAAAGCAATTTTTTCCATAATGGAAAATTCACTGAGTGCGTTCTCTAGTAATGGCGGCCAAAACAAATTACACAAGTAGGGTATTCACTAGGGTGGCCATTTTTGCAACATCTCACGACTTTAATAACGTTGTCATAACCATGAAATACTTTTGGATCGTCTTTAAATTTTACAGACGCTATATGCAGGTAAAAAGGAAACTTTTTAGGCAGTGGCATTATTAAAATCGTCGGTTTAAAAATTTGCCATATCAGCGGCGGCCACCCCAGTATTCACGCTTGCTGGTGAGTTGAGGAGTTGCAAAGTTGAGAACTTTTGCACCAACACAATGTGCGGGGCTGAGTTTCAAGTCTCAACTTTTTCGGTTTTTAGTTGTTGAGCTGAGGAGAAAGTGTTGCAAAATACGTTGTTTGCTGCATTTCCAACACTCTAATAGTTCTGCATTTTTTTGCCATTTTGTAATAAAAAAGTTAGCAGAGTGAAATTTAATAATTAAACCGGATTTATTTAGTAAATTAAGCAATTACTACTTTTAAGTGGCTGGCCCAATATGAAGACGGGGTAGGGGTCAAACACGCCATTTTAAAATTAAAAACATTAGAAAAGAAGATGCAAAAAAAAATTGCCAATTTTTCATATACGACTAGTCTTTAAAATGTTGGTGCAATGTTAAAATAGTATAGCGAAGTCCTAAAAGGTTCTTGCTTTCTGAGGCAAAGTTTTATTTTTATATACTTTTTTTGTCTTTGGTCTTTAACCAAACCTAAAACTAAAATGAATACCATATTAAGTAAGTACTAGGGGCTCCACCCCCTACGTGCTTCACACGCCAACCCCGGGTCTTTAGTTCAGATCATCCAGACTATTATATACCTTGTACAATTCTTTATTTTCATATAATTCATCCCATTGCCATGCTACAGTCGGTCCTGCAGCGACCCGCATGCTGCTCTGATTCGCGACTGTTAATGCCATCAAATATTGAAACAAATGTGAACAACAAAATTAAAATAATGTCAAGTGAATTGTTGTTCAAGGGTTGCTATTGCTGCCGTTGCTATTCCCCCTTTCATATTTTAATGTATCGTATGAGTTTTCATCTGCATGATTTCAACGTATCGAGGTGAAACTTGCCTTGTGCACACCATATGAAGTGTGGCTATCACATAGTCTAAGCTCAACCTCGATACGTTTACGCATACGAACACAATCGGTACCACACTGATTATTTTGTTGATGTACTTATATATAGATTATTATATAATTTGTATATGTTGCATATACTTACGTAGAACTTAAGTAAACAAACAATCTGCCTCAAGCTAAGCAATTTAGATATAGGAGTTTCGATTTGTAACTGATATGTTCTTAGTCCGACTAGGCTCCATTAACTTGATCTAGCGACAATTGCGGGCACACATCGTATCGTAACACAAAATATTATCGTATCGTAACGATTTAGAATTTTAAACTAAAATCATAAAATTACTATCAATTTTTAGCCTTAAAAAAAAAAAATTTTGAAATAATAGTTTAATATAGACATTTCCATTTTAGCGTGACGTTATGTTGGAACGACAAAATATGCGCAGTAAAAAAGGAAAAGTCTCAATTTTGAAAAAGTTTTTATTCTATATATTTTGTAAAAAGAATAAAAAATAGTATCATCGAAAAAAAGATACATATAAGCAAAAATAGTACGCTTTGACGTGACGTTACAAAATGTCGATGTGGATTTTGGGTTGGTTTTTTTGGTATTATTTGAAATAGTCCGAGTCAATTTTGCAAGTTATAAAATGATAACCCATTTTCTAGTTTATCTTTGATGACCCTTAGTGTCTGACGTGACGATACATGGCGTGGCGTTACTAAAAATGCATTTCAAATTTAAAAATATTTAACTTGTTAAGTAATGATAAAAAGAAGATGCTCTAAAAAATAGGCAAATCTGACCAAAATAAGAACTTTTAGATTTGTGGCCAGATTACCAACCATACTTATGAGAAAAGCTTTAACCTCACTTTTGAAAATTGTTAATTTAACTTTAATCCATTGTGATTACTCATACTTACGAGAGGTTATTTTTAACACATTCTATCGCAATTCTTGAAATGAAATTTTTCCTTACTGAAATTGTAGACTGGGCTGTACGTGTATTATAGTTCCCTGATAAATACATTTTAAAACTATATGTATCTATTTATATAAAATCCCTATGAAATTCCTTTTTTACACTCGTCAATATTGCCCCAATTCTCCTTTATCCTATGTGTTACAAACCTCAATACAAAGTATACATGCTCTTAAGAATTATCTAAAGGACAAATTTTGCTATTTTAGTTGTTGACGTTGAAAAATGATTATGCGTCGGGTTCAAAGAACTTTTTCTTTATGGCATGTATCTTACATACATAAAAACATTTATTTCAACATTTTTTGTTGTGGTTGCTTTTGTGTTTGTTTTTACTTTTTTTGTTGTTGTTAAACATAATTTAAAGCTATTTACATGCATTTACATCAAACTTAAAATCTAGGGATACATATAGTAGATATATCGTTAAGGATAAAATGACACGAATATTTTACATTAATAGTAGCGTCGTTTAAATTATAATTAAAAAAATAAAGGCTACACGATATATG
This sequence comes from Chymomyza fuscimana, assembly GCA_949987675.1. Taxonomy (NCBI): domain Eukaryota; kingdom Metazoa; phylum Arthropoda; class Insecta; order Diptera; family Drosophilidae; genus Chymomyza; species Chymomyza fuscimana. The sequence goes on from OX465088.1 coordinate 85,443,027, forward strand.
TTATGTTTAAATTAAAATTTGTAAAATTTTGAAATTCCTAGATTATTATAAAACAAGCCCCTGGGACAGCTTGGCCTGCCATTCTGTGGTGGGAAAAACCGGTTGCTGCTAGGAGAAAGAAAGTAAAAGAAGAAAAATGAAAATTAAGTAAACAAAAATAAGCAGAGAATATAGGAAAAATCGAAAGAAATACATTTAGACATTTTCCGGTTTGGTTGATTTATATTAACAATGGACTATTTAATTAACAATGTATCTAGACGGACTCATGAAAATTAGCCGATTGTTCACATAAAACTAAATTGATTTCGCATAGAAAAGTCGACTTTAGAATTTCAACATTGTGAACCAAAATTTACCAGATTGATTGAAACGGTTGCATAAGGGGAACCAATTATGTATATTTGTTTTGACTGATCTAATATGAAGACGTAAGACTTGGTATATAGAAATTAAAATTTTTACTGCTTTTTATCCATGAAAAATTAGTAGGTATTTAAAAAATTCAATATGGAAATATGCCATATTTGAATTAAGAAAAATTATAGTTTTAATACTGTGATTTTTGAAAGAAAGATCTTAAATTAACATTTATAGCATTCTTTATTTTGATTCTTTAAGTAAGACCAAAAAATCTTGATGTATAATAAAAATTTCTGATTTACGGAAAAGAATGATCAGCTTTAAACAAGACCAAAAACTCCGATGGCATGAGAAAATTTTTTAAATCCAGACAAAAAGTTGTGAAAATAAATTGAAACTCTAGAGTTGAGATGAGACAATACTTTACTTATTTAGCTAACAAAATCATTAATTTTTAAAAAATAATATTTCAAACTTTCTGTTGTATAAAAAATGATTAAATTAAGACCAAAAATTCTCCAAAGAGTTGTTGGTCCCAAATGATTTAGAAATGAAAAAAATAAATATAAAATAAATTTAAATTCGAAAATAATTTATTGGTTGAGATTTTAACATTTTCAGTCTTTTTTTCATCTTTATCATAAAATATTTTTGGTCTTATATTGTTTTTGAACTTCTAGATTATTAGAACTGATTCTAGAGAAGAAAATCATTTTTGTTTCAGATTTTAACCTATATTCCGTCTTAAGATTTTTGGCAGTCCCCCATTCCAGAAATGACAACAATTATGACCAAACTATCGTACAAGTTAAGGATTAAAATTAGACTGGCAAAATGCTTCAATCGTGTCCAATAACTTATTTTCGTATTTTCAACAATCTTAAAATAATCTTAATTTAATTTAATTTAATTTTATTCTCTTTAATTTGATAGTATAATGTGTGAGATTCTTATATTTAAAATACATTAAGAGTTACAGGCCTTTTCATTTGCGAGCAACAAAAATCTTATATTAAGATAGTTGAAAATATCATATATTTACCATTTAAATTTTTTACAGACTTGGTTTAAGTCTGAAGATTTTCATAAAATAGTCATATCGGGTTTATTGAAAAAATTTTGATTAAAATGACTTTTGGTCACGATCTTATGACTAAAAATCTTAAATTCAAATATTTTTTTTCAGTGTAAAATATCGAATCTTAGCAAGCTTAGAACTAAATATAACTCACATCAGTATTAACTTCCAGTCACTTAAAATCAGTATTCAAAACAAATCGCAAAATAAATTTCATTGCTTCTAAAATATCAAGTTCGTAAACTCTTTTAGAAAAGAAAAGAACTTTTTTTTTGTCTCTTAATAAAGGCGCGTTATATTTGTTTATTACAATGGATCGTTTTCTTGGTAACTTTGAGAGCAAGTTAAAGCTTTTGGCCAATGCAGAGACCAAGTCGACGGCACTGAAGCTGGTGGGATTCTATGCGGTTGGATGGACCCTACGCAAGCTGGCCAAGTAAAGTGACCACCAAGAGATGCAAACCAAGGTTAGCTCACAAGTCTTTAATGAAGGCACTAAATTGATACTAAACTAACCAAAATTACAGATCTGCTCGTTTTTGTTTTTGGTAACTCCTTTTCGTAACCACTTATAATGTTTCCTCATGAAATGGATATGGTATATCCTTTTTATGTATGTTTGGCGTCAAATTTAATGTAAATATTTTTGAATAAATTAAAATAGATGTATATCTTGAAGAATTATTAACTAGCGGTGGCAACTTAAGAGGTCAGCGATGAGTAAGTAGGTGGCAGGTGGTCATACCAGACTTACCTCAAATCACATAGCTGACTATAACCAAGACTGCACTTGGTCCTGTAAACCTTAGCGGTAGGTAATCTATGAACCAGGTTTGGATTTGATGACACACTTGCAGCAGGAGGGTATCTTAAAGGGCATATTGGCGACCTCTGGCTGACCCGAAGTAGCATTATTTACCGTCGCCAGATGGCGTATTACATAATGCTGCTTGCACACTGGTACATAGCCTATGGGAAAAGCGCTCAAAAACTGGCAGCTCTCGCCCTCGTTACTGGAAAGAAAATTATTTTTTTTTTATAATTCCCATGTTTTTGTTTGCCTTGGCGTTACTTACATGCACTCCTCGATAAGTATGGCCTGTTTGAATTCCTGTGTATTGACTATAACCTGCCAGGACTTATCCACGGACTGACCCAGTTCCGGATACAAATATTTCGTACGGCTATTACATAGAAACTGTTCATCATCGTTCATGCGCTGGGCCAAGTCCGGGGGGGTGAGTTCTTCAGTAAAGAAGTTGGCATAGTTGCGTGCAAGAATGTTTTTCAGACCAGATATATCCGGATAATTGGCGACTTTGGTGCAAAATGAGCGGCTCTCCTTAAAGTTATCCGCACACTGATGAGTGCCCGTATCAATGGGTGCCGCCGTTGTGTACTGGTCTGTTTTATCAGGATAAACGAAAGCTAATTTAAAGTGGAATGCCAAGAAAAGTTGGCCGTGAATATGGTTTTGATTTAGTTGTTAATCGTTTTATACGAGAGTTACATTGGTTGTAAATGGGCGGGGTGGAGGGTATACGAGTACGAGTATAACTTAAGTTACTTACTATCGGAAATGGGCTGACGTGGTGTTTGGGTTTTAATCTGTGCCTCTCCTGGCGGTTGCGTTTTTATCTGCTGCAAAGAGATAAGGGGATCGTTAAACACCAAGTTCAGTTTGCCATCCGGTGATCGCTGCACTTTAAACGATTGTGGCTCTTGACTAAGACCCTGATACTGATGATAATGGTTTGGCTTTTGTTGAAGCTGTTGTGTTGGTTGTTGGTGCTGTTCTTGACCAGTCAATGGATATGGCTGGGCGTCAGTTGGAGCTGGCTGATCGCCAAGCATGGCTGGTATGGGCATGAAAGATGCATCGTCTGTGGTCGTTGTCTGTACGGTAAATTTTGATTTAGTATCTTGCCGAATACTCTTAAGTACACGTAAGTTGGTAACACGGAACAAACACCACCCACCACATACACATACACACACACACACTCAGAAACATTGTACAAGGAGTACATGGACAAACAAACCGGATTATGATGAACATGAGTTGCGTGAGATGAATGAATGAATGCATGCCACTTACATTAAAAAGTACTACACCATGGCCTTCGCTCACTCTAAAAATGGCTCGAACTTTTGCATTGAGATCCTCAGTGGTCGACTGAAGAGAGAAAAAGCAGACGAAAGTTGAAACGATTAGTTATCGATTGAATTGAATTGGGCCGAAATCAAAAGCACGACTAGGAACACTAAAACAGTTGACATGGCATAAGTAAAACGATAACGATAACAGCAAAAGTAAGTAAAACACGATAAAATGTAGCTCTTATGCACACCTCCACCGGATTTATAGGATTTTGTTGTTCGGCCTGTTGATCGGACTGCTCTGGCTGCTGCTGCTGCTGCGGGTTGCTGGTTACTTCAGTGTATCCACTTCCGCTCTTGCCATCGCTGCTAGTGGGCATGGCTGCTGCCTCTGCTACAGCTGCTGCAGCTGCAGCTGCCTCTGCCTCGCGTCGTTTCCACATTTCACTATTGATACAAACTATCTGAAAGATACATTTGGAAGATTTTGGTTTGCTATTGCATCATCATTGCCAGAAACAGTGTATACTTTTACATAGTTCTACGAATTTCTATCATGCCAAAGACAGCCTAAACACCAACATTTAAACAGCTGCGTTTCCGGCTAATGTTAGATCGAGAAGCGAGTATGAGATGTATTTTATTTCGAGAAATAAACAAAAGCTAGCTGACAACACAATTCTAGATTGCGATAACCGGAACGTGGCCCTGTCACTGACACGCGCTTTAGTCGCTTGAAAAGCATTTCAAACAAATTTCTTTATTGTTAAGCAATAACAGCTGTTTTGGAGCCTTCGACGTCGTAATCTTATAATATATGAAATTTTAAATATACATATATGTATGTATATTCATATACAATATATACGTATATTTATTTGCATGTATGAGTGCGAAGTATATTGTAGTATATTATTTTTTATATAAACTTATGTTAGGCGATAGTACAAAATGCTAAATATAAAATGTAAAACAAGAGCAAAGAAAGTAAAAGCAGCCGGAAAAGATTTTTTAAAAAGAAAATAATTGGTTACCTTTTCTCTAAAAATCAAATAATTTCCTTTTGAAATTGTACAGATTTTTATAAATTTGGGAATTGAAATGAAGTGTATTTAAACATGGAAGATATGATTAATCGTGTTGCACCTACTGAACCTAGCTGAGTTTCTTGGAACAGAAAAAATTGTCTAAAATAAAATTTTTGATATAGTACATATAAAAAAAGATTAAAATTTGAACAAAAAAACCTATCTGCATTTTGGATTATTTTTTGGGTATGTATTTTTTATGTACCTTATTTTAAAGCAAACCATAATAAATATTAAAACCCAACTAAATTATCAAACTTGCACAAATTCTTTTCATACTCTTCTATTCTTTTATTAGGTTTTTTTCAATTTTCCTAACGAATTAATATTGTTATTGTAAACTTAATTTAATATTTTTAAAGATTAACCATTCAGTTGAAAAGCTAAGTCAGCTAAACTCTGTATATATTTCATTTATCTGTTAAAACTAAATATTAATGACATGGAATAAAATTACATTAAATTAAATTAATCTTCTATTCTTTCAACTATTTATAATATGTGTTACCAAAATAAGATTTTTATTGATCAGGTATTCCCGGAGATGTAGCCAAATGTTTTTTTTTTTTTGCAATTTTTTATGATGTTGCCAAATGTGAGTAGAACTTTTTTAAAAGTTTTAACAAATTTAATTTTAAACAATTTTTAAAATGTTTTTTTTTTTATCTATTCTAAGGGCAAACTACTTTCCGAGATACAAGGGAAGAATTGTGAAACCAATCGAATCATGCGTCATTCTTCTCTGGATAACAGTCGCCAACTCTAAGATAGACATCCTACAACGTACAAGAAACACTGACCTCTTGGATGAGGTTTCAATAAAACTCGCTGTCCTTAAGGTATCTAACGAGATAACTAGATTCTTCTTGCTAGTATACATGTTCATCTGTTCTCTCGTAACTTTTAAGCCACTTATTATAATTTATCAAATAAGGTATCGTTAGATGCGTTTGGATTGTCCGCTGGTTATAGGCTATGTGGCATTATATTAAATTGCATATGGCGCCGTCACGAGGACATTATGTCATGAGTGAATAAAATATACTCTTTAGATCACTATAAATGTATTTTAAATAGATACGAATATAAATGAGTATCTTATTTGTTTAATAGACGATAAATATTGAATATTTTGTATGAGAATATTTAATTGCTTTATACTTTTCAGAGCATGAGTTTTCAGTTTTCGGGTTTTAGTTTTTTGAACTTATTTTTTTTTATTGTGAAGATCTGCTTAGAAAGGCTACTTATTGTCACCCAAGGCAAATTATAAAGAACACATAAAGTATAAACAGGACAGTATGACCACATCACAAAACTTGGCGTCATTTTTGGATAAAAATGTTGTTGCCTAGTGAAGTTTTTAAATGAGGTCTTCAAAAAGTTTGAGCAGACCAAGGTTTTGCTTCGAACTATCAAGACTCAAGTAATTTAAAAGATTACAAAGACAAAAAAAAATTTGTAACTTAATTAAAAGCAATCTAAAAACAACATCGTAAACACAAGTACTTATGCATTATATGGAGAGCAACATTTTGAAGCCAAAGGAATCCCCTATACTACAAGGCTAATAAAATATTCTAAAAAAAAAAAAAAGTTTTAGAAAAAAACACAAATAAAATTGTTCAGTGCATATCTGGTACTTTTTTAGGCTGTGGAAATCAGCTACCAATTGCCCATTGTATATGCAAAATGCGTCATTTTGCGGTTAGGCCCCGAGACGTGTTAATACTATATACCTACAATGGATAAAACTACTAAAAAGACAAAACAGTTGCCAAAGTGCGTCAACAAAAAAAAAAAAAAATAACACCCACAACAACTGTGATGGGATCTATCCACAGCAGACTTGGCGTGACTGACAGCTTATTATTATTATTATTATTATTTTTGTCAACAGTCCATGAACCAACCATTCGGAAGAGCAATCGGTTAATGGCAAACGAACCGGTTAAACGATGTGTCATGCCAAAAAATTTATAAAGTGCTGGAATGAAGACTATTAAAAGTCGGCTTTTTGTAGGCTTTACCCACAGATGAATGGAAAGATTTAAAGTCAAAAAAAAAAAGATAATAAATTAAAGATACTAAAAAGACGCGCGCCAATTAGTGGGCGGAACGCGTCATTCGCGGGTATTCTCGGAAGAGTTTTTTCCCAGCGTTTTTAGAGAGACGTGCGCCTAGTTATGGGTAATTTCGTATTCTTGGAAAAAATTTTAGAACTTTTAGAACTTTTTCCCAGCAGCGAAAAAATTGTGAGTCGTTTATGGAGGGACGTGTGCCTAGTTATGGATAATTTCGTATTCTTGGAAAAAAATTTCAAATTCTTAGAAGAGCGTTTTCCAAGCAGCGAAAAAGGTTAAAAGTCGAACGACAATGCACAGTACATACAAAATGTATGCACTTTTAATTTGTGCCCGTTGACAAGCTAAGATTAGAAACTTTATTAGAAAGCGAACAAATTATTCTAAAGAACCTGTCTATGACATTACAATGCATAAAAAGTGATCATAAAGTACTACAAACTCAACTTTTGACTGGGTAGGCATAGTGATCAGGTCAAGCGCCCATTGATTCCGGGAAAACGATAATCGCAACTCATCAAATAAAGGTCTGGCGCGCCTTTATACTAAATATTGCTTATAGATGACACTATACGAGCTTACTGGAAGTACTTGATTGTTTTAAAGCATGTCATTTCGAGACAACAAAGTGTTTGGGAGCGGACTAGTAATCAATAAATTACGGTGTAAATCGTGTGGGACTCATCTAAACAATTATTAAAGCAAAACAAATTGCATTGCATTAATTAAAAAAAAAATAATAAAATGAGCAAACACATGAAAATTATAAACAAAATGTAAAAAAAAAAAAACAAGTTTTATATGTACATTGTTGTTTTTTTTTTTGAAATAGTATGCATGTATATGACAAGTTAAAGCGTTGCTCCAAGGCCAGAAGAACATGCTAGTATGATGCTGGTGAAGTTAAGGTATTGCGAATTTGTTTGAAATTTCCCATGCAAGTTAGTTATAAAAAAAAATTAACAAAAGCCGCAACTTTAAGAGCATATAATTAAAAAGTTTTTAAAATTTTATTTTATTATTTTTTGCTTACCGTTGTGAAGAGCGCAAAAAGCAGCAACAAAGTTTTGATCAGTTTCCACCACATAGGAGGCATTTTTTTAAGTTAGTTATTTACAAAAACCGGCTAATTACAAACGATTTATAGTTATCGATAATTGCAGCTGATCGGCCTTAAAATTTTACGACTTTTTTGTATATTTTAATAAAAAAAACAGGCACAACGACTAAAATGTAGACTCGACTTTTTGTTGTTGTGGTTTGTGTTTTTGTTTTTTTAACTCTTTTTTTTACTGTTTGTTGCTTCTCTTTTACGTGTCGCTTATTCCGTTTTGTTTGTTTCCTTTTACTTGTTATGTACACTATGTATATATATGTACATACTATATACAAAACACTTTAATTAGTCGCTTTGCTTTTCACTTTAATTTTGATTTTATTTCTCTTTTATTTGGTTTTTGTTTTTAACCGTTTTGGCCGTCTTGTTCCAAAAAGGCAGCAGCTGTTGAGAGCTCTCTTTTGTTGGGCTTAACTTGGTCTTAAATGAAGCGGTGTCCACATGGATCAAGTGCTTTTATGCCCGCCTGACTGCTGCCGTCGGCGCCGGCAGCGTTGCGCTGCAGTATTTCGTAATATCTTGCGACTCCCTTGGATCTTTAAGCCCGCCAGCGTATTTTCCCCATATAGAAGTTAACTGTTTTTTTTTCAAGTGGGAGACGCGCGTCGTCTTAAATACAATTTGTTTTTTTTTAATTATTTCGTCAAATGCATAATTTTTATTTTTAGGCACACGCGAGCGAGCGAGAGCACTATTTAGCAGCTTAACCGAAGCGTGCCCCGTCAGAAAAAAACTAAACGAAAAGATTGACAAACAATTCGTTTTAGCTCGAACATGACAAGTGCAGCTTTGACAAAAGCTTGGCTGACAAGCAGAGAGAGAAAAAGAGCGCCAGAATGTATTGGAGAGCGTGCATGATCCAACTAAAAGAGATCTCCCCCCAAATGCGTAGGTCGGTCGTACTTGTTTCGCAGAGCGTGTGACGTCACAAGCACTAATGCCAGGAAGAGCATAGGCTGCAGTGTTGCCATTTTAGCTTTTTTTTAGGTAGATCTAGCATACATATTTCAAAATTGAAATGCCTATACATTTTACTAAATGCTTATAAGCCCCTACGCAGACACGAAAACAGTCGTCTAGCAAAAAGACAGTCTTATTTTGGTCACGAAAGAAACAGTGTGTCTCTAGTAACAAAATGTGCATTTTATCGGAATTATTATCGATAATCAGCTGCTTTTTATGAATTATCGTCAACGTTTATTACTTTTGCTATTGTGTGTAAACAATGCAATAATAATGACATGCATTGCAATTGAATTGTTGGATGAGGAAAAAAAGCGACGAGAGGAGGCAATACACAGGAAAAGGCGGAATGTTTGGGTAACCCCATATTTAATGCGGAGAGCTGAGTGTGGACGAATTGCATAGACGTATTTTCACGCACATTAATGTTAAAAATTAATTATTTTATTATTATAGCTATTTTCTCATCCTTTCTCAACGATCCGCAACGATTTCGTCGACCAGCCATAAATTTCGCGTCTAAAATAAATAGATAAACATAATTTGTTTATGGCGCCAAAACCGAACAGTTGTTTTTGCTGAGTGCGCCATCTATGGTTTGCTGCTGGCATTAAAAAAAAACAAAAAATCGAGCAACACTGGTCTAAATACCACCTGCAAGAACTGATTGTGACCAAACGTTTGTGAGCGTTTTTTTTATATGAAGTTTTGTTTATTTTTCGTGTCTGCGTAGGGACCTTATAGCTATAAATCTAGCATTTTTAAATCGGATTTGGCTTCTTTTAGCTTTAAAGACATATTTCGTTTTATCGAAGGTTTAGAGCCACTATACTAAATACAATAATATTATACAACTGGATATCTAAATTGACATTCTTAATGTCGATTTCCCAACCTATGTAATTGGTTATGACTTTTATTTCAGCAACAAGCTCAAGAAATTTTGGAGAGATGCATGAATTTTCTTAAAGCAACCAAGGGCAAGCTGAATTTAATTTTAAAATGTGCTGTCAAATTTCAGATTGCCCGATATTGAAATTCCAAAAAAAAAATTAGTTGCTTTTCCGTCAAAAATGTTCTATGTGCAAAAAAATAACCGAAAGTTCCTAAATGAAAGAATGAGAGCTCAAAAATTTATATTTCTTGAGAGCATTTAGGAGGTTTTATGCACTTTTAATATAATTAACAAAAAACTTTTTTTTAATTTTTCTAAATATCTAAGCCCTAGAACCTATATTATTCTCGCCTTTAAACGAGAATAATTCAAAAGCAAAGTGTCACAATAACCATTACCTATCGATTTAATTCTTTACACTCTACTTAAAAGTGCCAAATCTTGTTCGTGAACAAGGGAATTTTCATTTGGAAAAAAACTTTTATTTTGGGTCGGAGAAATTAAAAATGCCTTTTTTTTTTTGAGTAAATTCGTCAATTTTTTCATAGACAGAATCAGTATTCTAGCGGAAAGAAATGTTGTTTCTTGATTGCAGATAAAGCAATGAAAAATACAATAAAACTTCTTTAAACTCTCTCTTTAAGGAAAAAAATGTGAGAAAAACCTTAATTTTAACTTAAAAATAACTGGTTGGGAGATTACATTTATAATTGCAATCTATGCGTTCTCTTAAATTATATACTCACATATGTACATTTATACATGTTTGCTATGAGCATATTCTTCATATTATTTTTTTCTCTCAAAATCCACACTGAAGTGGTAATGTAAAACAAATTATATGTTAAGATTAGTCGCAAATTGGAATTTAAATCCAAGGGTTTTATTTGTGGCCAAACAATAACTTAAAAACTATATATTTTCTAAAATGAAGAAAAAAAAATAATCTTTTTTTCAAAATTTTCTAACTTATTTGTTTTTGTATTGTCTTTGGCGGCAAACTAAAAAAGTTACCTGGTGAAAACTTTATACAACTTGCTACTAAGAGTACTACGCTGCAGATTGAAACAATGTAGAAATTTCACGTTCACACTCCCTCTGTTAAACAACACCACATATTTTTATATAACAGATGTTTAATAATAACTTATTGACGAGCTAGAGCAGGAACTTTTTTTTTTAATAATTCCAATGTACTCAATTGCGATGTTTAACATCAAAAATAATTTGGTGTCATTAATGTTTAAAATCATTTTCTTTTGTATCATATGGCATTTCCATTTTGGCGTTACGTTACATTAAGTGAAAAAAACAGTCGAAAAAAATATAGAGCCTGATTGTATAAATCTTTTATTGTGTTCTTTAAACAGTTTTTGAAAAGAGTTTTTTTCAAAATAGCGCAGTTTTGTTCCAACCTTTAGTTATTTATGTCATGGCCTGTACAAAAACAGATTTAATGACGTCATTTATAGGAAGCTTCTAATGCGATGCCGAAATCTTGCCTATTTAAGTGTTACCTTTTAAAGCTTATTTCATCTAAGAGAGTGGAAGAAAGTAGGCGCGTGTGCGCATGAGCTATAACAATTTGCTGCTGTTAATTTATTTATTGTCTTGTTAATTGGTGCGCTTTATCTTCACATCATCGCATAAAAATAGGCCAGATCATGAAGAAAATTGGAAAATCCAAAATGTTTTGCTTATGAATTATAGATACTTTGAATTTAAAATAAAATATTTATTGCATGTTTCGCGCCAATTTTAAACATTACTTAAGTTAAGTCTCTCAAAACGCAGAAAGTAAAAGTGAAGCTTTAAAGCTTACTCTGATGAAAAGCATCTTGAGCTTTTGTGATCAATCCCAGAGCGAGTTTATTGCTCCAAGCTGTTTGTTCGTCGAAGCGTCAGACTTTATGGCACGCGTGTGTTACCCCCATGTCATTGGACAACGTACACTACTGATATGGAGCAGCTTAAGTCGCGCTTATGAAAAAAAATGGGGAAAAATGATGACTAGCTGGGATATTCCCAAATAACCGCAAACATCTTGACATCTCTCATTCTGACGTATCCATACGTTTCTTGACGAAATACGTAGAACCGATAAGATTCATATGAGCGGCATCCACATGAAATACGTTTGTTCATGAAATACGTAATGCCGATAAGATTCAGATGACTGGATTACTTTGGAGTGACGAAGCTGGCATGCACTGGCTGACATATTTTTCCAAAACTTTGTTTTCATTTGCAGATAATTATTTTTTCTTTATTTGTAAGTATTTACAAACAAAAACACAGGCATAAGCAGGGCTGCAAACCCAAATAATGAACTTTTTCTATGATTTACCGGTCAACGAACCGAACCTCGACTTAATTTTTTACTTAGAGCCGATCAACGAAACGGATCACTTTTTATTGTAAAATTTATTGAAAGCAAAAGAAATCATTTGTAGTGTTCACTTTGTGGATCATAAATGTATACTAATAAATAAAAAAAAGCAAAGTATCAACAATTTACAATAAAAAAGAGCATTTATGCCCAACCCAGACCCTTGACAACCAAAAGAAGAGCGTTCTAAGCCACAAGAGTGTTGGAAAATCCGCCAATAACTATGAGGGTAGCCATATATTTTACACTGTTTTTGGTATTATTTAGTGTGGCGGTAAACATCCGCCAAAAGGATATTTCTAAAAAATAAATTAAAGGTGAAATTTCTTTACAATTGAAGAGAAATGCATGCTTGAGGAAGTGAACACCCCAATTACAAGCGTCTTACGTATAATAAATATTTACGTATCTTAAAATATTTAAAAATTTTTTTACCATGCCATTTTACTACAGTAATGACTAAAACATTTTGAGGATACCAAAATTTTTTAAAATTTGTAAGCTAGTGTAATTAAATATGGCGTACGTTAAAGTCGGACGCGGACGACTTTGGGATACCCTGTACCACCACATTGTAATTAAATCCGATATAAAAACAGTCGAATTTTGCACCAAAATTTTTTTTTGACTTATCGGGGCTATGTTTTATAGTCAACGGATTTTGATCAAATTTGGTACAGTGATTGGGAACTCTAAAAAACTTCCAACTGCCCAATTTGGTTACGATATCTACGCAAACAAACGAAACACAACGAATTTTGTGCAAAAAACGATTTTTTGACCGATCTGTCCTATGGGAGCTATATGATATAGTCATCCGATTTTGATGATGAAATTTTGGTGCAGTGCTTGGGCACTCTAAAAAACTGCTGAAAGCTTTGGTTATGATACCTTCATAAACAAAAGAAGTACAACGAATTTTATACAAAAAACATTTTTTTGGCCGATTGGTCCTATGGGAGCTATATGATGTTACATACATTTTCGGCTTGCACAAACACAATATACCCTTTGTACCATACGGTACAGGGTATAAAAAATGTGGTACAGTCGAGGCGGTGCCCGACAGTGAAATACCCTGTACCTTTTGTCTCGAAAAAATTTGTCCTGCATATTCCTTCGAAGAACTTTCCGATTCGAATTTATTTTTTTTTGATGTCATTCGATATTTATACCAATAAGTTCTCTAAAAGAAGTTATTTAAAGTATATGGGGTAAGTTTCAAGTTGGTATGTTGAGGGGTGCGGGAGAAAACACGGTAAATCAATTGCGAGGGGTGGGAGGACCGCATCGATAAATTTTGAATGTGGATTTGTTCATTAGAGCCACATGAATCAGCTTACCAAGAATTGTGATTCTAGGTCACTTGTTACCATAATTACGTATAGTCAAAAATTGATGCAGTTTATCGGCAAGGGGAAGTGAAATTTGTACATTTTTGACTATAACTTTTGCAGTATTTGTCAGATTTCATTCATTTTTTACACACGGATGTATGCAACGCATCGCTCTGTGTGACGGTGTGACTAAAAACCGCAAAACTCTACTGCGGGGGAACGGGGGAAGATATTGACATGATTCAACAACTTCATCTTCTGAGGAAATATGCGCACCAGCTGGTAAAGTTTCGTGTCTCTAGCTCTTATAGTCTCCGAGATCTAGGCGTTCATACGGACGGACGGACGGACATGGCTCAATCGCTACCCGAGGTTATGATAAGCATTTTGGTATAAAGGACTTGGGGTCTGCCACGCCTCCTTCTGTCCGTTACACACATTGCACAAATTTAGTATGCCCTTTGCACCTATAGGTACAGGGTATAAAGATGCTAAAAACAATACAAAAATTCTCGCTGAAAATATTAAAAAGTTAAACGTTACATGAAAAATTATTACTTTATAAGAATTGTTATACCCAAGATATAAGACGTGTATACATATTTAATGTTCTAACTGCGGCATACACCTTCTTGAGTTTCCTCAGTTTTAATTCTTTTTCAGGGCCAAAATGAAAAATCTGAATGTTCTCCAAGAATTACATCAAAAAACATCCCTTCTGACAAAATATCTGAATTGCTTCCTTCTAGTTGATTAACTAAAAAATTGTTTTTATTGTCTTAATCTTGAAAATCTTAAAAAAGATCATCACGACAAAAAATAAATAATTAAGCGATTTCTAATTGTCTGTCTATGTATTCGTCCTCACTTATTAAAGACTAAAAGGATAGGAGCGTGAAATTGGAACATAATGAAAGTAACTTATTCTTCACATACATTCTGAAATTTTATTTGGCACACTTAAAAAATGTTACAATTCTTAAACACATAGAGCTTTCTTTTTTACGATCTTCTACGTCTTTGGGAATGTAAGCAAGCACAATTTTAATGTGAAAAGTAAATAAATTAAGTCATTTGACTTATGACATTTTTGTTTAGTCAATTTTACTGTAACAGTCATGACAACGTGAATATAGTCGGCCCATTTGCTTAAATTTCTCTTATCTCTTATGCATCTGTGCAGAAAGATGCCATACTACTAAATTCTTCCTTTTAATTGTGGAAAAACAGGAACTTTAGAAACTCCCTACGGGCTTCCCCGGATTAGATTTTTGCTTAAGTTCCTCTGCGTTATTCTGTCCTATTTCAAAACCATTAAGAATACTTCCGAGAGCCAAAAACATTGTTGACATAACTACGTTAAGCGAAAGCTCTTCGAACTTTACAAAAAAAATTGTAGCATACTTTTAGGCAACCAATTAATTCAACACTGCATACGATGAGTACATTCGATGTTGCTGCGAACGATATTTGTGCTGCGATAAAAGATCGTGACTAAGCATTGCCATCTTAAAAGTACATACTTCATACTTTTTCATTTATTGAGTAAGAATACATTTTTATACCCTGTACCTATAGGTACAAAGGGTATACTAGATTTGTGCAATGTATGTAACGGACAGAAGGAGGCGTGGCAGACCCCAAGTCCTTTATACCAAAATGCTTATCATAACCTCGGGTAGCGATTGAGCCATGTCCGTCCGTCCGTCCGTCCGTCCGTCCGTCCGTCCGTCCGTCCGTCCGTCTGTCCGTCCGTATGAACGCCTAGATCTCAGAGACTATAAGAGCTAGAGACACGAAACTTTAGCAGCTGGTGCGCATATTTCCTAAGCAGATGAAGTTTGTTGAATCATGTCAATATCTTTCCCCGTTCCCCCGCTGTAGATTTTCGCGGTTTTTAGCCACACCGTTTAATATTTTCATTTGAAATTTAACAGAGCGATGCGTTATAGTTACATGCATCTATGTGTAAAAAATGAACAAAATCGGACAAATACAACAGAAGTTATAGTCAAAAATGTGCAAATTTCACCTCCCCTTGCCAATAAACTGCGTCAATATTTGACTCTACGCAATTATGGCTACAAGTGACCTAGAATCACAATTTTTGGTAAGCTCATTCATGTGGCTCTAATGAACAAATCCACATCCAAATTTTATCGATGCGGTCCCCCCACCCCCCGCAATCGATTTACCGTGTTTTCTCCCACACCCCTCAACATATCAACTTGAAACTTACCCAATATAATTAAAATAGCTTCTTTGACGTAACTTTCGATTTTCATCAAAATCGGTACAAATTTACGGAACTTATAGGTATAAATATCGTTTTGCACCAAAAAAAAATAAAATTCCAATTGGAAAGTTCTAAGATGGAATATGCAGGAAAAATTTGTTTGACACAAAAGGTACAGGGTATTCCACTGTCGGGCACCGCCTCGACTGTACCACATTTTTTTTTTTAATTTATAAATAAAAATAATAAAAAAAGATGGCGTACGTTAAAGTCGGGCGCGGATGACTTTGGGATACCCTGTACCACCACATTGCAATCAAATCCGATATATAACTTACGAGCTCCAAATTTTTGATGCGGGGTCCTATGAAACACCCCTATGGGAGCTATACAATGTAACCCAGATATCCAAAATATAAAACAAACTTGTCTCCCCTGACATTATAACGCATCTAATCTAAAAATTTGGTCGCTCTAGCTGTTACCATCTCTGAGATCTAGGCGTTCATACAGACAGACGGACATCGATATATCGACTTCTCTAGTCACCCTGATCATACTTTGGGTAACTTTAGGGGTTCTCCGACGACTCCTTCTGTATGTTACATACATTTTCGGCTTGCACAAACCTAATATACCCTTTGTACCATACGGTACAGGGTATAAAAAGTCTACAAGCAGTGAAAATATTACACTTCATTGTTTTTTTAATGGTGGATACATTTATGATTGATAAACTTTTTTAGATCATGCATCTGTAAACTGAAATTTTCAAATAAAACCTAATCAAAAGATGGCGTACGTTAAAGTCGGGCGCGGACGACTTTGGGATACCCTGTACCACCACATTGCAATCAAGTCCGATATATTGCTTACAAACTCCAAAAGATATTTCTTTGCCAAATAAACGAAACACAACGAATTTTGTACAAAAAACATTTTTTTGGTCCTATGGGAACTATATGATATAGTCAACCGATTTTGATCAAATTTGGTACAGTGCTTGGGAACTCTAAAAAACTTCTTAATGCCAAATTTGGTTACAATATCTTCACAAACAAACGAAACACAACGAATTTTGTACAAAAAACAAATTTTCGACTGATCGATCCTATGGGACCTATATGATATAGTCAACCGATTTTGATCAAATTTGGTACAGTGCTGGGGGTTTCTTAAAAACTTCCGATTGCCAAATTTGGTTATGATATCTTCATAAGCAAACGAATTATCCATCTAAAACTTTGGCTTTTTTTCGAGGTCCTCTGAAACACCCCTATGGGAGCTATATAATGTAGTCCCGATATCAAAAAAATAAAATAAACTTGTCTCCTATGGATTAGTAAGGGATCTTATCTGAAAGTTTGGTTGCTCTAGCTCTTACCATCTCTGAGATCTAGGCTTTCATACGGACAGACGGACAGACGGACATGGGTATATCGACTTCTCTAGTCACTCTGATCATACTTTAGGTAACTTTGGGGGGTCTCCGACTTCTCCTTCTGTACGTTACATACATTTTCGGCTTGCACAAACACAATATACCCTTTGTACCATACGGTACAGGGTATAAAAACGGTTTTGATTCAACACAAAAATATGTTTTTATTCTTGGAAAATAAATGCTGTAAAGAAGTAAACGATATAGAACGATCAGAAAAAAAAAACAGATTTTGTGTCATTTAATTATTATAACTATGTAAATGCAAAATAGTTTTAAAAGTAATTGAATCTAGCGAAACAACTTACCACATGATATCTATCTGAACTAAAATTATAAATTGCCTTATTTCCTAAGGTAATATCTTAATAACATAAGTTTATTACATTTAATTTTAATACATTAAAAAAAATAATACCAGAAGAGAAGAACCCATTGACTTAATAGTTTCAAATTTTATTCGGAGTTATTTATTGTTCATCAACATGTACATTATTGCCCATTAGTCACCATTATGGCACATATGCCTACAAGATTTAAGATTGACTGAGTATCCCAAGTCATGTCGGCAGCAGACCCATATAACGAATCCAAGGTTCAAAGTTTGAAATAAAGTGAGCAGAAACAAGTGGCTAAGAAGTACGTGCTCTAAAACAATAGAATGTCTTTAGAATCACTTTAGAAAGTGAGCTCGGTGTACTTTTGCTAAACCAAACCTGAACTGATCATACCTACCTGGAAAACCGCAGTGGAAGCCCTCGGAATGATTAAGGACGCCTAAGGAAGCTACCATGAGCCCCTCAATAGGGTTCGGGTGGCATAAGCTGTTGCGGAAGGTCGGGACATTGTGGAAGACGACCAGCGAAAATCTGGCCAAATTTAAGTCACTCTTGGACTCTGACCGGCGAACAAACATTCGTCTGATGGTTGATGTGTAAGAAATTTCGTACGGTAGAGTCCAAGAAATTATTATCAAAGATTTAGCCATGCGAAAGATGTGCGCCAAGTTTGTGCTGGTGATAAGGATAACACAGGGTTGCTACGGTGATCCACTCCCCGTACAGTGCAGATCTTAGTTAGTGTCTTAAATTAGTCTCCTAGTTGCAGCAAAGGGCCTCAACTCCAGATCTAGCACCGCCCAACTTCTGCCTCCTTCATCGTCTCAAGCGTTCTAAGGAAAATATAGCTCCGAAGAAGCCGTGACGGCATCTTTAAAACGGATCCCATCAAGCGAGTTCTAGCAGGCGTACTTACATTGGAAATCGTATTATCCGCGTTGTATCGGAGCACAAGTGTGGTTTTTCGAGGACTACTAAGGTAGTCTTCCTACTTTTTGATACTACCCTATATTTTGAAAATTGCTCCAAAAAAATATGTTAAAGGAACAATAAGAAAAACCGATGCATCTCAAAAAAAGTTCATGATATTATAACAGGTAATGAATCGTAGGTCTAATAGCCTGATTCACAAGAGAAAATGATCTTATGGATCGTTCAAAACAATATTAATGGGTCATCCGCCTGACAGAGCTGACTTAGTACCAACAATAAAAAATAAGCTGCTGGCCAACGTTTTCCGGAACTAAAAGAGGTTATTGAAGCATACAAAAAGATTTTTTTAGAGCTTCCACCTTCAAAGAGACACAAGTCCTTTGAAAATTGGCTCATTGGTTAATTTAGTATTTTGAAAAGCAATAAAATCAGTTGATTACGCTATTTTACAAATATAAAAAATTTGTTTATCCTCAACATGTTTTAGTCATTTCCGTAGTAAAATAACCGAAAATGAAGCCAAAAATTTGATGTTTGGAAAAAAAAACATTTTTCAAAATTAAAAAAAAGTGTCTACTTATTATCTCGAAATCCGATCCGAATTTGACTTAATTTTCGGTTTTAGCGTGCCATTTTACTACAGAAACGAGTACAACATGTTGAGGATACATTTTGCTGTAAACTAGTGTTATTAAGCTATATAAAATAGCTGAATTAATATTTTTTAAAATTAAATAAATATTTTTTTGGGAATTTTTTTCCCTGCCTCATAATATGACTCCTCTAAATTATTTTATAATCTGTGTAATTTAATATTCGGCCTCAACCCTTTATTTTTATGTTTAAGATGAAGTAAATAAATTGAATTGAAAAATTGCATATAAATAAAAATTATATTACTGATATAATACTCAAAAAAGTTTGGTTAAGTTAAGAGTAAAAAAGAATCGTACGGACAACTAGTAAGCATTTAAGTAATGCCTCAAAGAAACGCTCCAAACTGCTGAAAGTGCTGAAAAAAGTAAGGTAAATATAAACCCTAGTTTCTTTAAGATGGTTTCTTTACCCATTTAAATAAGAGATAGTTATCTTAATTTTTTAAGGATCGTTTTTTTTTTTAATAGGACGGTGCACTTAAAACAAGCTTTAAAAGTTTATTTGGAAATCATTTTCGCTTGAGTTCAAGCGAGTTTTTGTGTAGACCCGTAAATTATTATAAAGAAAAATAACAAAATGAAAAATAATGAAATGGCGCTGCACATTCAATAAATATTCGAGTGGCAACAATTAAAGCACCAACTCGAAATGTGGCATGCCACTTGAATGTATCTTATGCGTGAGTTTGGGGCAACTTTAGTCCGGACACCAAACGCAATTTCAGCCATGACAACAGCTGTAACAAACGCGACATGCAACGTTGCACAGACTCTGGACATGGGACATGGAGACAAGAGACAACTTGATGCTGCAGCAGCGAAATAAATCGAAACCGGCCGATGGAAATGCGCAGGACGCAGGCTGTAGGCAGCAGACAGCATTGGAGCTGGATCAATTTGTCAGCCCGCCTATTGCATCATAGCCATAATCTCATAGATTTGTATGTGTTCAGAGCGCACATGCTGCCATTTCTATGGGGGAGCAGCAGTCAGCTGGATTTCTTGTAGTACCATTTAGCAAATATTGGCAACATTGTGCAGCTTTCACTTTTTGGTGGGTCTCCGGCGCAGCTCCCAATCCTACAGACACAATAACGGCCGCAAATTAAATTATGTGCACAGCGGTAAATGACAACTTCCGCTAATGCCAAAAACGGGTCCATTTCCGATTTCGATATTGATTTTCGTCCCCAGCTCGAATGCAAACATTTAAGTTGAGGTTCAAGCGCGCGGGCAAGAGGCATTGCGCAATAAGTGCTCGACCAGGCATCAGGTCCGTCGTCCAACAACAAGTCACTCGTTGTTCAGGAAATCAAGGAAGTGAACTGTTGCCGGCACTCACTATTACTGGGACTTTGTTCGGGTCTCTCGTAGCTGCATTTTTTTTTTATATTTATTTTCATTTTTTTTTGTATTTTTTTCACCGAACGCTGCGTCGTTTGTCAAGCTCAAATGCATAGTGCCGCGGTCTGTTATCGCATTTTTCGTTACACTCTAAAAACTTTTCACAACTTTTATTTTAGTTTTTTTTTATTTTTTATTTTAATTTTTATTTTGATTTGTTTGCGAACACCGGCAATTGCTCCATGTCAATTAAGAAAAAAATAAAAATATATACTAAGTATATTCATGCATACAAAACATCTGCGAAAGAGTGAAAAAATTAATAGCATAGCTCTGTATGGCTCCCTGGCCTGATGAAGAGGCCTAACAGACCAGACGATTACTGTGGAAAAAAGAAGTAATATTTGGAATATTTTTTGCGTTCTGGTGCAAAAATTTAAAAAAGATAAATAAAAAATACGTCTTTTTACAGCACCGAAAAGCATAACCAATCATAAAGAAAAAATAGTCGCGAAATTTCATGTCCAAAAACTTACTGCAAATGAACGCAAATAAACAAGTAAAACAGTGCTGCCTATGATTTTACTGATGCTATACGTAAGAAGGCGCCACCAAGTTCACTAGATGGCGCCAGCAGTAACAACAGCTATTTTGTTTTGCCGCCACAAGCTAAAAACTATTACTATTTTATTACTAATGTTATAAAATTGAGATAAATACCACAAAAAAACCAAAATCCGACAAAAAATTATAAGTTTAAACTTTAATTATCATTATAAGTAAATAAATTGTATTTGTCTTTCTTTTTACCTTTACTCATCTTAAAAACTTTTTCAAAAGTAGATGAAAGTTCATTTTAGTTTGTTTATTTCGAATCTATATGTCGTTAAATGTTAATGTTTAATGTTAAACCACATGCAGATTTGAGTGAAAAGATATTAGAGCAGGACAAATGTAAACTGCTGCTGAACGTAGTCCCATAGTAGCTGTTGTAGAGGGAGCGAGAAGGCAGTATGAGCTCGCTACGTGTGTGGTCTTTTGAAAAACGAACAAAGAAGCTGTTTGACGATTTGAGTTTGACCACAACAGCCTACAACACGGGGAATTCGTTTTTACGCACAGTTTTTATCAACGATAAAATGGAAAACTCGCTTGAAAATAATCCTGACCCGACAAATATAACTTGAAGAGAAAAGTATGGATTTAACCCTTAAAAATAAAACACCGGCAACCTTTGCCCGAAAAAAACTACTTCTCACAGATATTAACAAAAATACGCGTCCTTACGTCAGTCTAATTTTCAAGAGCTATTTAATTGCTCTTGTCCACTGTACATGCTCTCGAAGTTTCGCAATAGATCGCCAGCAATTTTATATATTTTAAAGCCTATGCAGATGGCCACTATAAAGATTTGCATGGCGGCTTCCTTCCTGCTTGGCAATCTGGTTTGCATCTGAAAAGCAATTCCAGCTCAACTACGGCATTCACACGCGTCGTATGCGCAATTCGACAAAATTTATTTGATACCATGATACTACGAAACATTGCAAACCCGCCATGATAATGCACTTTAATATTTTCCATGACATTCTCGTAGCTCTTTGGGCTCAACTCTAACAAGAAATGATTTCAATTTGGTAATATCTCACATACAATTCGAGTAAATGATGCGGCAAAAGGTTGCACATCAAGCGGTGCGTGCGGGAACGAGTATATTCAATATTCGATTTATTTTTTTTCATTTTATGAATGTTGTATGCAATCGACTTGAACTGGCCACATTTGTCGACTCACTCAATCGTTTTACCACTACGACTAAGTCGCTCTTTGATTATGCAGGTATACTAGTATATGCTCTATGATTATAAATGAAGTATGAAATATCGAGTAAATACAATACATAGTTATAATTGAAAAAAATATATATATTGAACTGCTTGTCAGGTGCTTTACTCCACTTTAATTATGTATGTGAAGGAAACTTTGAAAAATTCCATGACTTGATGACAATCCATCGAACAGCTCAATTAAAAACAATTGACAAGAAAAACAAGTATGGATAAGTCATATAAATATATTTTCAAGCCAATCTGGAGAACAGCTTTTACAGACACAAGATATCCCAAATTATTTGTTTTATCAGTTGCAAATTAAACAATTTAAATTATTGTGAATATATTGAAATAAATTCCAAAAGAAAATACTTATTTAATGTAATTAATGTAATGTATTTTCGATTTCGAAATATTTTTTTTGAGTTGGTGGACTCTTTGCGAACATATATTCACAGTTTCATTTATACAGTATAGAAAATTTTTTGATTCAAGAATATTTTGTAAAAAATGGAATAAACTGCAAGCATACCAGCAACTAATGTAAACGTTAAAGAAGTGAAGAAAGTGATGTTGAAAAATAAAATCATCCAATCACCATTAGAGAAGTTGAGCCATCCAATATTTTTGGATGTTTTGGGCATAAGATGTGTGTCAGTGACGTTTTTTCGGAAACTCCTAAAAATCGCTCAGAAGCAAATGGATGTTCCTCATTTGATCAAAGAAAGTGTTTGGGCTGGCATAGAAATCTCTAGAGATTTTGGTTTCGGATGGATTGCTGAATGATATAAAAGACGGTCTTAAAGCGATCTAAAGGTTCTTAGTAATTTTGGCTCTACTCCAACGTTGCTCAAGTGTTGCAGTGACGACATGATGTTCACGATTTAATTCCATTTTCGGATAAAGACCAGTACGCAGCATTGAAAAAAGCGCCGACACAAAACAAAACTTCATGTACCAGAAGCCCCTTATCGGTTTACAATAAATAGCAAATGGACTAACCTTAAATGTTTCACAAGCATTTTTGCCACTCATCATATATTTTGCCATTAAAATAACTTCTTGCTCATTTACTTTTTGATTTTAGCGTTGTTACTGCTGGCGCCATCTAGCGTAAATAGCACTGTTTGCTCGCAAACATAGCGCACGCTTTTTGGAATATAAAGAATTTTGGATAGCAATAATAATGCACAACGGAAGTGCTGGCAATAGTTACCTTAAGAATTAAAGTTCAGTCTTAATAAAATAAATAGATGTAAAGGACCCCAATTGAAAATTGATTTACTTTGTTTGGCTTAAGATGCTTCCACCAAACATATATTTAATTTCTTTTAAAGATCAAAACATCAATTTGCTTTTAAGAATTGTTATTGTTGTCGTAACACGCGAGGATAGGATATGAAAACCACTGAAGACACAGTAGAAAGTACGAACGTTGTTGTAAGGCACTTAGAATTTGGAGGACTTAATCGAGTTGAGTTCTTCTATGAGGAGTCTACCGAAATCAGCATGCACCATTGTAAAGTTCTTAACTGCACGCTCCTGTATAAATTGGCTGGCACCACTCAGATGACCAGCAATGTTCCGTACCAGTCGCTTCTTGCCGCAGTTGTCCAACACTTGAGTCCAGAAATCGGTAGCCTGGCTAAAGTTGTCCTCGGTATCACCACTACTATAGCGATAAATATCTCCAGAAATGGGACAGCAGGTGGACAAGGCACGTGCGCGAGGGCATTCGTGTGGACCACAGAATGAGTTGGGGAAATAGTTGGGTTGTCCTTCCAGATTGTCAGTGACAGTCATGGGTCCATCACGCTGATAGTTGTTCACCTTGACCTTGTATGGACAATTCACCGGAATTTGCAAGTAGTTCGCACCAAGGCGATGACGATGCGTATCAGAATAGGAGAAGAGCCGACCCTGTAACATCTTGTCGGGAGATGGCTCAATTCCGGGTACCATGTGCCCTGGGCTAAAGGCAATCTGTTCTACCTCAGCAAAGTAGTTCGTGGGATTTCGATCCAAAACCATTTTTCCAACAGGAATGAGTGGATAGTCCCTATGTGGCCATACCTTGGTCACATCGAATGGATTGTACTTGGATTTCTTAGCCTCCTCAAATGTCATAACCTGTATATACATGGTCCAACTGGGAAATCTGCAGCTTTTGATGCGGTTGTACAAGTCGCGAATGCTATAGTCAGGATCGCTCGAGGCCAACTGATCAGCGGTCTTAACATCCAAGTTCTTAATACCTTGATCAGTCTTAAAATGAAACTTGGTATAGACGGCCTCCCCCTTCGCATTGATCAGCTTAAAGGTGTGCGAGCCAAAACCGTTCATGTGAGCATAGCCATCCGGAGTGCCACGGTCACTGAATAAGAAGCAGACCTGATGCGTCGACTCAGGACGCAGCGTCAAAAAGTCCCAGAACATATCGGGATCCTTTAAGTGCGTCTGCGGATTGCGCTTCTGCGTATGAATAAAACTGGGAAACAGTATGGGATCGCGTATAAAGAAAATTGGAGTATTGTTGCCAACCAAATCCCAGATGCCATCATCAGTGTAGAATTTAATGGCAAACCCGCGCGGATCCCGAGCCGTGTCTGCGGAGCCGCTTTCACCACCCACAGTCGAAAAACGCACGGCCAAAGGAGTACGCTTCTTAACCTTCTCGAAGATCTTGGCTGCACAAAAGTGTGTTATATCGTGAGTTACCTCAAAGTAGCCGAAAGCTCCAGCGCCCTTGGCATGTACCACGCGCTCGGGTATACGCTCGCGATCAAAGTGCGCCACCTCATCCAGATAGTTGAAATCCTGCAGCAGTACAGGACCACGTGGTCCCACAGTTTGTGTGGCATCTTTAATGCCAATAGGTGCTCCAGCTCCGGTTGTAATCTCGCCAGGATTTTCCTTTTGTGAGTTTTTATACTCGATAAGTTGATTCGTTGCGGGATCGCGAGAACACATTTTCTTCTTATAGTGTTTGGTTTAGAAATTGGAAAAATTAATTTAAGAAGTCTATTGCTAGCCTGAAATTTTGAAACTACAATGAAATGTTCACAAAAACTTTTGACTTGTACGTAAACGGAGCCTACTCATTGGTATTGAAAACTTTTTGAAATTTTAAAAAGTATAGGGAAGTACGAGTATACTTTGCATTTATAGTAAATTTCGATTTATGTAATAAATAAAAAAAGATTTTCTTAAAGAATTAATCACTACTTTTTTCTATTGTCCATGTTCATAAGGTCGATAAGGTTCGGCAGAAAGATGATTGTTTTATTTTTATTTTATTTGTTTTTGTTTTATTGATTCTTTAAGACAATAAAATAATAAAACGATAGCAAAATTTTCAGCGCCAAAAATATTTGCTTTGTAATAGATGGCGCCAGTTGTAACAACATCTATTTTTTTAGGCTTTATTGTGTTTGCTTCTAGCAAATTCCCAAATAAGCAATATAGTCTGGTTTGGTAATAGCTTTTGGCGTGAACCATGCCGCACCAAAAAGTTGTGCTTCATCTAGATAGAGGTATGCTTAGTAAATACATGTGTTGCGAGGATTTGTCATCAATTCTTTAAGTGGTGCCAGTTCATTCAGATGTTTTTACAATATCAAGTAAGTAAACTTAGGGAGATAGATATAACCCATCGATTGAGGTCCATTTGAAAAACCTAAATTAAATAATATTTTTTTTTAGTACCCAATTGTTCAATGGATATGACACCCTTCGGAAGATAAAGAAGGAAAGGTTGGCTTTCTGGTCGTACAAACACACCCGTTGTAAAAATCGTTAGGAAGGTAAAGGAAGAATGTAAATTATCTGGGTAAATTGAAGAACTGTATCTTTGTTGGGTTCCTGATCGAATAAACGAATCGACAAATTGAAATCAGAATTGATATCCAAAACAGGCAAAAGTTACAAGTAATGGAAAAATTTTTGGAGTGGAAAGAGTGGACGAAATGGCTTTAGATTACTGGATACTGGACTACTGGACTACTTATGCTTCCGGTGCTACTTTCGGAAAGGCCCCCATGTTTCCTTGGTTCTGGCCTTTTTACACTTTTAGGGACGTTTTGAAAGGAGCCTTACGTTCAATGTGAATAAAACTTGAGTATCTGCCAAAACTTTATACATATAAAATTATTGCAACAGGAATTTGCAACAAAATGAGATAAGCTGTTTTACTGCTTAGAAACCGAAACATGTGGAAACTTGTGTGAAACAAGAAACACGTGCCACATTAACAACTCAACTACCGAATAAATTCCCCCCTTCATGTCCCCTGACAGTTGCAACTTGAAAGCGACAATTTTTGCATCGTTCAGCTGAAAGTAACCTGCCACATGGGATCACATGGGAGGGGGGCACGAATGGAAACTTCTGTGTGTGCGTCTGTGTGGCAAGCTCGTCAACGATTACATGAGAGGCGTTTTTCATGTCTCAAAATGAATTGTCTTCTTTAACATTTTAACAAATTTACAGTTTGTTAAGAGCGTCCGAAAGTATTTTATTTTAGTAAGTTTTTCCATGTTTATTTTCATTTATGCGCTCATTTCACTTTTGTTAGGTAACTATCCGAACCAACTGCAGACGACAACAAAAGCTTTGTAAAGACATGAAGTTGCAGCTACGGGTTGCAAGTTGTTTGCCCAACACTCTTCTCCAGTGCTGACAATGGCAATAAGCAATAAGCGTCCAGAGACTTGCCAACTTTTTGCACTGTCACAGACAGGAGACGTTGCTGCATTAGGAAGGAAGGGACCACTTGGCATAAAAGGAATTTAAGCCAAATAAAGTAGTTGTAGAGTCTGCTCCCAGAGTTCGGACAACTCCACTTGAACTCATGCACGTAACTTTGCAACTTGCACCAAATGGGAGCAGTTCATGACATTTGTTATCTGAGAGATGAGGTGGAGGCTCTTGTTGTTAAACTGTTTATTTATTTTTTATTTTTTTTTAATTGTCAAGCGCAATTTTTGTCAAGTTATTTGCTTGGATGGGGGGAACTGTTAGTCTCTTTCTAAGCTCTGTTTTGGGCAGCTGTAATCGTCGTTTGACATTGTGACAGTGAACTTTCATTAAAAGTTGAGCAAAATTTTAAATACTTGTTGAAATTTTAGATAATGTTACCCTGAGCTTAGTACTATGCTGTTGGCAGCTGGTAGCTGTAGTTGAAGGCTTCGGTTGGCCTGGACTGTATGCAACTGACCCTGGTTCAAGGTTGGGTTCGATGCTGCCATGGTTACATAGCTTGTTAATTTGAACTGCTACTTAAATAAACTTTATGCTCTAAATTTGTATAGATGAATATGGTTTGGTTCTCCTTCGGCAGACATGGTACTTAAATCCAGACTAATACGCATTACTATACTTGAACCGGTTACAATCATCATTAATCGGGGTTTTTCGGATTTGTAGCTTTAGCAGGGAGTACAAGAGATCTCCAAAATATCTTTCTGTGTATACAAAATTGTTTTACCTGACTGACTGAATCATTCGTTCAATGACAGGCGACCAACTTAAAACTAATGAAATTTTGAAAATAAAAAACTCTATAAATCCTTTTTGGTCTTCTAGAAATAGATAAGCGGCGATATCTTTTTTGTATTCTTTGTGGATTCTTTGTTATTTCCTTTTTGCACTAAATTAATATGTTTACCTCTCACGCTTTGTAAAAAAACTTTTTTTTATAGTTTAGTAATTTATTTAATAATTATATACTTGTTACCTTTATTTAAAGCATCAGAAGGCCGGTGACTCCCCAAATTTAACTACAATATGGTTAGATATTGAAATAGACATGTCAGTGCATCTGGCTTGAATTGAAAAGAAATAGTAGGGGAAAGGCTTGTAACTTGACACAGCTTGTAAGTTGGCACAGCTTGTAAGTTGGCACAGCTTGTAAGTTGGCACACCTGGTCGATTTTGATGTTCCAGCGATGAAAATACCAAAATTCCACCTGTCTTCGATGGCAAATACACCGTAGACAATTTTAATGTGTTTTGATGCGAACAAACTCAAAAACGCAGTGTGTGTGTGACAAAATATAAAAATTGTTTTTAAAGAAATCGGAAAATAAAAAACATTATTTTTCATTGCGCTCAAAAAGTGATCAAATCAAAATGAAAAATCAAGGAAAATATTTGTGCTGGAACTGAAATTTAATGAACTTTCATAATCAAAAAAGGTTTTCGGACATACAGTAAATAGATAAATTTTTTTCAATGCATTCCAAAATGGCTTCAAAAATGTAAGTTGTCACACCCTTTGGTTTGTAAGTTGTCATACATCTATTTACATTTTTTTACATTGGTATGTTATTTATATGACTATTTTATTGTGCGAAATTATCATTGAAACTAATTTGAATTGTTTTTATTGCATTTTTCTGCCATTTTCGGATATATTTTTGCAATATTTTCCACAACAATTCACTTTTAGTATGAAAAACCAATCACAAAAAACCACAATTTTGACTTCTCCAATGCTCAGTTAAATTTAAAATGAATAAATTTTCTTAAATTTTAGCGATCGCGTTGTTTTATTTTAGTTTTCTCAAATTTTCAGCGATTTTTGCAGTTGTCCCAACTTACAAGCCTTTTTTTTTTTGGTGGTCGTTTTCAAGTTTCATTTTTATGTTGGAACTCTGACGTGCTGTTGTTTTTTGGAACTTGGATTCAGACTCAGCGATCCCAGAAACATTGTCTGACCTCAGAACCCTAATACCGCTTTTTCAAGTTTCTGTCTTCTGATTTCCTTTGGTGACATTTTTATAAATTCCCATATTTTGTTTGGCAGATTGCTTGATAGCCCTGATTTGTGTAAATACATTTATGTAGTGGTTCCATGGTTTTCAGTATTCAATTTTTATTTAAGGCCTTTAATAAAAATTATTTTTACGAAACTTAGTCACTCGTGCGTTGGTTAGGTTTTAGAAAGTAAATATTTTTTAAGTTTACAAAAATTTTCATAAATAATATTTTTACCAGTGGAAAATTAAGGTTACCCCACAAAAACAAAAGCGAAATTTTATTCGAAGAAAAGAAAGCCGTGTTTTTTGCCTATTGGTGAGCTTCAACCTATATGTATATATATATTAAATGGGAAAATCCTGTGAGATATCTGGGAATAATTGTGGACAAAAAACTGATTTTAAGTAATCATAGCATAGCATTAAGCAAAATCAATATTACAATACGAATTCTATATCCGTACAGTAATCGCAAATCAAAACTTTCCATTGACAATAAACTAACTAGCCATAAAGCAATATTTTTACCGATCATGTTATATGGTTCTGAAGTCTGAGGTAACAGTTCTAAAAATCATTTAAAAAAAGTTACAGCGCAAAACAAAATATTGAATATATTAAATTGAATATATTAAATATTTAATATATATTAGTATTATCCCACAAAATATTTAGATATAAAAGCAAATACATATTGACATGATCGATGAACTGAAATACATATCTCGTGCATCAAGAAAATTTAATCTAAAAATCAATGTAAATCATATATAACTAGTTTTCTGTAAATATACACTACTTTTTTTTTTCCTTTGGACCACACATATTATAAAAACAAAGCAAATTGTTAACTACTAAATAAAAGTTCATTCATGTAATAAATGTCTCTGGTCAGATCAGACCAATAAATTAATTAGCTTAAAATTTTTAAATTACCAGCTAGCCACACATTTTTCCCATCTTTCGGGCAATTTGTGGATACCACGCCAAAAAAATTCCTTCTCTTTCGAAGCAAACCACTCATCAAGCCATCACAAAAAAATGGGGTACTCGGAAGGGGCCAGGTCTGGTTAGCGGGATGGGGTAGCACCTCCCAGGTGAATGTCTCCAAATGGTTGGAGGAAAATCAGCTTGTCATGTCTTTGTTAATAATCCGGCCTTTTGGTCCTACGGATGATGTTGACGGTTGGCGGGGATCAACTCATGATTTTTTTGTGTTTAGGATTTTCGAAAGCACTGTCGCTATAAGAAATTTTGATTTTATTTTGTTTTAACATTGTAAATAACGAAGGTATAAAAACAGATGTTTTAAAAAAAATGGTGATTGACATATTTAAGGAACATACTTAAATAAAAAAAAGAAAATTTCCTATTTTATTTTTTAAGAAAATGTGTTAATTAAAAAAAAAAATATTTTTTTAAAAAAAGCCCTGTAGATTAAAAAAAAAAATTGGTTCTAAAATATTCAGTAGTTTTGTCACAATTAAATAAAAACGAAAACATGTTTTTAAGGGTAACCTAGATTTGTGCATTGATTGTAACTGGCAGATGAAAGCATGGTAGACCATAAGTTCTTAGTACCAAAATGCTTGTCATATCCTGGGGCAAAAATTGAGTAATGTCTGTATGATCTAGATCTCGGGGACTACAAAATCTAGAGGCTCAAAAATGTTACCAACTGATGCGAATAAGACCTCTTCAGGAGAAGATAGTTGAATTGAGTCAGAGTTTTAGCTATGCTCTTAAATATTTCAACTAAAAAGTTGACTTGAGCTTCAGCAGTGGTTAAAGTAATTATTTAACTTCACACCCCCCTTAGACTATAAAAAATATTTGATTCAAAATAAAATAATTTCATAGTTTACAAACTAATATGAACATTTTTAAAAATTGATTTAAGCATGACAGTTTGTAATATTTTCGTGAATTAATCAAAATTTCAATTATATTCATATTATGTTACGACATTTAAGATTTAGGTCAGATAAAATTTCCATTTAAATTAAAACATTAAAATTTTAAAAACTTGGTCAATTAGTTAAAGTCCAGTAACGCCTGAAAGAAAACAAAAGTTCATATAAAAAAAAAGTTTTACTCTTTGGCACGCGGCTGCAGTGCTGCCCATTTCTTTGAGCAATTGACGTTAGATGGCGCCAGCAGCAATAATATAAATTTCTTTTTTGGCCGAAAAACAAAAAATTTATGTCCAGCAAGTTATTTTAATAGCAACAAAGAGCAAAAAACCAATGTAATTTAAGCTGCTTATTGAAACATTTGTATTGTTACTCCAAAAGAATGGCCAACTTGGAATTGCCAACACAAACAAGGTATTAAAAACATGCCAGGACGTTTGGAAATTTTCAAAAAATGCTGGCTAGCTAAGTCGTGTTTAATTTTAATAAATATTGTTGCTAAACTAATAATTTTGTGTAATTTTATTTAATAGATAGAATAATAAAGAACTAGTCATATTTTTATGAAAATGAAATGTAAACAACCATGTCAGCTATTTTGTATCAAACAAAAATAATTTTGCGCCAACACAACATGAGCGATTATCGAAAAAATTAAGGAAATTTACGAATTTATCGAAAATAATAAAATAAGTTATCGACAAAAAAATTCCGGATTAATTCACTTCAAAATGCGTAAGTCTCTGCAAAATCTTCCACATTGGGATATGCGTATTAAGTATGGGTTCACCTAAATAGGTACTTTGTTTTTTCTTGCGAAAAAAATCGGAAGTATTGTTTATTGTCAACAAATTATTTTTTAAACTTGTAACACATTTGAATAAACGCTGATTTTTAAATTTACTTTTTGTTTGTTGTTACAGGCGCCATCTATTGTTAGTTGTGCCATGTACAAGTCAATTGCCCAGACATGGGCAGCACTGTTTGATCACAAACTCTACGCATACAATACTTTTTGGGCACAAAATAAGTAGCAGTTTTTTTTTCTGGGCTTTTTACGAGGCTGCGTTCTGGCCTGTACCTTTAAAGGGTACAACAATGCTCAGTTGACCTTATAGTTCAAATTCTATAAAATTATTAATAACGAAAAGAACGCTTAAAAAATAGCTAAGCACTAATCTGAGTTTATAAGCTATTGAGTGATCTTTTTAACGGCGTGCATGGACTTTATTTATGATATGGCTAGGAAGGATGTTTTGATTGGATTGAAGAGGAAAATGCAAATAATAATAATAAATGGGTGAGTAACATTTTAGAAGTCGCCCAGAATATACAAAGAGACAAATTGTGTTTGCTTGAGTTAAAATCGGAAATTTAAATGATGAGTTGGATAAAAAAAATGCTATGATCCAATTTTGCTTAGTTTTGTCTTAATTAGTTTGAAAGTAATTCTTGTGAATTTTTATGCCCTGTACAGAAGTTTCAAAGACAACTACCAATTTTTTTATATTGTTTTTTTTTTAAATAAAAAAAAAATACAAATTTAGCCCCATCGATATTAAAATAAGTTGTCCTGTTTTGCTCTACTTCTTGCTTGATTAAAATTATTTTAAATATTCGTATGTCCGGCTTTGTTACGGCCAATTTGTAATTAACTAAGGATCAATCATTATTCTTAATTAAATTTTAATAAGTGTTGTTTACTTGTGTATATGGCCAAAAAAAAAATGGCAAACTGCATTAGTTTAAACTCTATGGACTTTAACTAGATCTATGCCCACTCGACAAGGCATATTTTATGATATACATACAATAAAACCATAACTAAGGAGTCAAACAAATGTATATAATATGCGCATATTCCTATGCATGCAAGCACATTGTCCAAGTTCGTTGCCTAAGTCTTTCGTTTTGGCATTGTCAACAAAAAGTGTTTTCAATTAAACAAGTTTAACTTGCAAACTTAATGAACCGACTGCACTTTGAAATTGCAACAGTTGCACACAGATACAAAAACACACATACACACATAACTCACTATAAACGCATTTGCCGCATAAAACGCATTGAACTCGCCGGCTATGCGCAACTTGTGGCAACATATACATTATATGCATTTCGCCACCCAGGTGCCCCACCCGCAGAGCATGCCAACGAATGTCAGGCACTTAAACCTAGATCTACAGAAACCACGGCAAAGAGCCCGTCTCCGATGCTGCCAAAAAATGCTTTGACGCTTTGCAAATGAGCGTACAACTCTTCGTTAAGAGCAATATTTAAACAAAACAAAAAACATTTGAAATCTCAGAGCTCGCGCTCCGAAAATTTTCTTTAAAAGAGCCAAGCCACTAGATACTCGACTACAGTTCGAACGAAGACGTTGCCGTGGAACCACTGCCAGATCGTGATAGTGTCAGCCCAGTCGATAAAAGTGCCTGAAGAAAGTCGTGGCCAAGAGAGGTGCGCGCGCGCATTTGGTTACAAGTGAAATTTTAAACGTAGTATGTGAGTCGGTTATTGAAAAAAAAATAAACGACAACAAAAAAAATATATCTTACGAATGTAAAAAGCAAAACGAACGGTTCGAAGTGTTACCAATGTGCCCAATGCGAATTGCAAGTGCCCAGTGAAGAAGAAAGTTGTGTGTAAAGAGTATAAACGCAAAAATTAACAAATATAAATCAGAAAAAAAAGACAAAAATCAAAAAACCATCGGAAATCGAAAAACGCTGTCGAAGCAAACCCAGCAAACGGCAGCCCCAAAAGAAGCGCATTGTATCTGACGTATACAAAGCGGCAGTAAAAGCTTAACCCTAATCCTAGAGTTAGCAAACTACTACAAAACTACGCTAAAATGAAGGTAAGTCGAATGCAGTCGGGGCAGCTGCACTGCTTCAGCGGAGAAAGTCATTAAATCTATCTTTTGGATATATGACCAAATGACCAAATTCCTGTTAAGTGGCTTTGTTGGCCAAATTAGCACATAAGTATCTCCAGCCAGGCACACCACCATATTAACACACTAACAACAACAACAACAAAATTGAGTATTCAATTTTATGCAATGACATCTTTGGCAAACAAGTTCAAGTGCAATGCATTCTCTTCATTCGGGAAACTTGTTTTCTTTCGTTTTACATCTTTTTTTTTCTTTGAGATTTTGTAGCCGCCACGCTTTGGCGCATTTATTAGCTAAACAAATGAAAATGAAACGAAACGAAACGGAAAGCGCAAGCTGCTTCATCATTGTAGCTGAGTAACTGAGTATCTGTGTGTGCATTGGTAACATCATAAATGTATCTAAGTGTGTGTGTGTGTGTGTGTGTTATGTAAGCCATGATAACCCAAAAATCCCAATAGATGCGCCGTTGCACTTGAGCTTGTGCCTATTTATGCATGACAGTGAACACACAGATACAGATACGCACACACTCGCACACTCACTCAGTATAAGTTCATTCGCCGCCCGACATCTTATGTCATAAGAAACCAATGAAAAGAAACGCGCCCCACATGAATGAGTGTGAAGGTAAAATGTCATGCATAATTATTATGTCAGATCGTATGTTAGACCCTCTCCGCACTCATTATATTTATTGGAGTTGTTGTTGTTGTTTTCATAATATATTATAACATTAAGAAATTTGGTTAAACTGTAGCAGCGAAAGGCGGTGCAAAGCAAACTTGTGAATAAACAAGCTAGAAAGGCAGACACACGACAGACAGGTGGAAAAATGGAGAGGCAGAGATAGAAAGAGAGGCAGCCCCACTCGTAAAAACAATAAAAACCAACTAAACTGAACCTACCGCAATTATTTCGAAAAATACTGAAATATAGTAATACAAGGGCGGACTGAAAAGTAATCAGAAGACATTTCGTTGTTTTTTTTTTTTGTGTGTTGGCATTTTTCGTAAACGGTTTCAAATTTTGAACCATTTGTGTGATCCTGAGAAATTTTTTTTGCGGTAGATGATAGAGGCAACTCTCAAATTTTCCCAAAAATGTGAAGTACTGCCGTGATATGAAGTACACAATTCATTTTAATATTGTTTTTTTTTAATTTCTCATATTTCCCTTACCTCTTTGCGAGAAATACTAATATTTCTGTTACAATATTTGTAACAGCTCTGCACTTTTCGATTGCTTCATATCGTTTTTATATTTCAGTTTAATTAAAATTTTGGTAGCACTTTCTTATTTTTCCTTTTAAGTAAATTTAAACAATATGAGATTTTTAGCAACAATAAACCCCGATTTACATATTTTTATTACAAGCGTATTGTACCTATTTTCATATTCATATTCAAAAGACATACAAAATTCGTTTTGGTGAAGTTGAGAGTAGCTCATATCAATTTTTTCTATTTTTCTAGTTCCCTAGTTCTTTAAAAAGTAAAGAAGTTCTTTGCCGAAAGCCAATTTCTTAATTTAGGCTATATGGCAGAAAAACAATGAGGCAATGAAATGGTATAAAATGATTGCTACTTCTTTATTATGCTTTAAAAATATAATGCACAGCTGCAAAAATTTAAAATACTTTGAAAGATTCTAGAACATTATATTGTAGTTCAAAATTATATCAAAACTTGTAATTGTGGTATAATAATAAAATATTTTAAAAGTTACTTTATGTCTGGGACCAACTAAGAACCTTCATCGTAAAATTTTTAAGCAACTTTTATATTAATGGCTTTTAAATAAAATTAAAAAAAAAAAAGCGTACTACGAAAACGTGTGCATCCATAAATAAAACTTTTTTTAGATTTCAAGACTAGAATAAAATACATTTTGGAGGAAATGTGCATCAAAGTACAGGCTTTATAGTCTTCGCCTACGGTAAAGAAAATGTTTATGAGAACGCTATGAGTTGAGGGCAACACTGTGTGTATTGGTTATTTAGCTCTCCGTAACAAAAACTTTTCCGAAATGCAATCCAATTCCAGAAATATACAAAATAAAAGATTTGGTCAGCTTTGAAAAGATTTTGGGGATCTTAAAAAATCATGCTTGTTGAAGTCATAAAATTTTGTGTAACTCTGTCGCGGCTCTAAAAGAATATTATTTTAACAAATTATACTTTTTTTTTCGGAAAAATGTATCCCTTTCGAGTACTTATCAGCCCGCCCTCGTATGTGCCTCTCCAAGCGCACATTTTGGCATTCATTCACACATCGCTTACATACTAATAGTAAATTTTTAATTTGTTGTTGTTATTAAGCAATAAAACAATGTTCATTAAATGAGCTCATAGCAACAATAACAACAACAGCAACAATGAAAAAAACAACAAATATCTGACAATAATGACAAAAACAGAGAGCTGCAATATAAACAAGCGAAAAAAAGGGGAAAAAGAAATACTTTCACTCTCAGTTCGTTCATTTATTGGCAGGCCTCGGCAAATTTGAATCTTTCATAAAAAACCGGCGTAACTCTTCGACTTCGTGGACTTCTGTAAATATTTTATGCAAATATCATGAAATTGTAAATTTGTCTGCTTGAAAGCATGGTACATGAGATTTGTTTCTTTTCCTTTGGCAAATAGTAGATCTAAAAAAGTCGCAGCTTTACAATACTCACTACTTATTTGTGATATTTAAATATTATATTATTTGTGAAATTTATTAGTCAGTCTATGAAATTTGTTGATGCTTTTCCTTGCTTTCTTTCAAAGTTTTAAATTACAAGTTCCAAGTATCGGCGTTTACTTCCGCAATTACGAAAAACCACTCATTATCACTTATTATACACTTCGAAACATATCTGAAAGATGTTAGGAATAATTTGAAATGATCCATGAGAACTTATTGTCTTAGCAATTACTTGATAATTTACCTAAAATGGCTCGCAAGGGTCAGATTACAAAATAAATGAAGATCATTTTTAATAAAACAAAAATCGACCATTAATGACTCCCAACTATTTTCTCATGATACTATCTGTAAAAGTTTTTGACTATTATCTTAAAACAAATATGAAATTCCTGGAAAATGTTCCATTAAGATTTTATCTATCTAATCTTCATTAAACAAATCGACAGCCCAAAAATTATGTAATCAAAGAAGTATTTGCTAATAATGAGACACATCCGAAATATTAGTTTCAAGTCCCAAAAAGTAGGTCACTTAATTAATAAAACGCATTGCCATCCATCAGTTGTTAGTAATATTTTAAAAGAAAAACTTAATTTTTACATAACTTAATGTTGTAAATAAACATTTGAATGGTTTACTTTATTTTAATTTGAGTTTGAACTAAAATGCTATAAAATAAATTTAGTGAACACAAAAAAATCGAATGAAATGTATTTTACGTCATCTGCAAAATGTTAATAAGGGCTTGCCTTTTATTTATAAAAGATAAACTTTTATAGTTGCCCTCTTTGTTTTAACTCTCTATATAATTTTAAATCTCTATAGCTCAGCAAGTTGTACAACCACTCTCATGGTCTCACGATCTAAAATAGGCTCCTTAGTCATTCCTTAAAACTTTTATAGACGTTATATGTTCCAAGCCATACAGAATAAGGTAAACCGCCTTATTTCTATATGCGAATGGTACGCCAGTAATTTGACTTTGCCTCGCTCAAATCTTAGTACCTTAGAGTACCAGATCTCGTTTTTCTCCAGTAGATACATTTATAGGCTGAGAGTTTCCTAAAGAAACTTATATGTAGAAACGGTGCCAGTTATTGGACTGAATAAGAGATACTTCAACTATCTCCTGCTAACATCCCCACAAAGCCTATTCAACCAATAATTCCCTTTGATACGATGACACCAAATTTAACTGGCCTTCCCAAATTCATTGTAAAGACAAGAATTTTGTTAAAAGCCGCACTGATCCTTCTAGCACTCAGTCTCGCATGATTCCAATTACCTATTTGATCCTAGCGGCTACATCAAACCCATAAAAACAATGTTGCTGCCGACGTAAATTTCATAGAAACGTCCATATTGGATGACGTCATCAAATGTTTTAGCTATTGTATAGATATCTGCAAAAACAGTCGTTATTTTTGGTTGAAGGAGTTATATGAAGGTTGAGGAACCTTCAAAATAAAGTACTTACTCAACTTGATCCAAAAATAAACATTAGGTTAACCCTTTATTTCAGTCCTCACAAATAAACCAGTTCATTTGAATAAAAAAAAGTTTTTCATTAGAGCCTCTAGGCAAAAGGGCTTCAAATTTTGTAATTTTTGCGAAATGGTCCTTTTGGTACAAAGATTGCTGATTCCTGCCAAGTGTTAAACACAAAATATAGATTTATTTTTTATTACACTTAATATTATTATTATTATTTGGCGTTTGACAACCCTATTGGGTCATAGCCTGATAGTCACTTGGTCCTCCCAACGGGTCCGGGGTCTTCCTCTTCTTCGTTGTCCGCCCACTACCGCATCAAAAGCTTTACGAGCTGTAGTTTCTTCTTCCATCCGTACGACGTGACCCCGCCATCGAAGTCGCTGAGTGTTCAATCGACTGACTACATCAACATCGTTATACAGTTCGTCCAACTCGTCATATCACCGAATACTATAGGTACCGCCAACGCAAACAGGACCAAAAATTTTGCGAAGAATTTTCCTCTCGAACACCCCAACAGCAGCTGCATCTGATTGTATTATTGTCCAGGGTTCCGCACCATATAGAAGCACCGGAAGAATAAGCGTAAAGTTGTAAAGTGTTGTCTTAGTCTGTCGAGAGAGAGCTCTACTGTTGATTTGCCTACTGAGTCCGTAGGAGCCCCTGTTGGCAAGTGTTATTCTCCGCTTAATTTCCAGGCTGACATTATTGCTGCTGGACACAGCAGTGCCAAGGTAGATAAATTCCTTGACTGATTGAAAGCTGTAGCTATCTGCGGTCAGCTGAGAATCAAGACGCCGCGATTCTCTGCTGGAGCACACTATAAACCTTGTCTTGTCCATATTAACTGCCAGTCCCATTTTAGCTGATTCCTTTTCGATAGCTCCAAAAGCGGCAGTTACATCACGCTTGGTGCGACCAATGATGTCGATATAATCAGCGTATCCAAGGAGTTTGTTTGTTAATATTGTGCCCGTCCTTTCTTATAATACTCTCCATCAGAAGATTGAAGAGTATACATGAGAGCGAGTCACCTTGTCTGAGACCTAGCTTGGTGTTAAAGGTTTCGGATTGGTCATTTCCTACCTTGACAGAGCTGGTGGTTTTGCTCAACGTCATTCTGCAAAGTTGCGTTAACTTTTGCAGGAGCACTAAGTTCAGACATGGCGGCATATAGGCAATCTCGCCGTGGGCTTGATGGCAGCCTTGTAATCGACAAAAAGATGGTACGTGTCGATTTGGTTTTCATACACCTTTTCCAAGATTTGGCGTAATGTGAATATCTGGTCGATGGTGGATTTACCAGGTCGGAAACCGCACTGATAAGGTCCGATCAGTGCCTCAGCATGTGGCTTCTACCTCTCACACAATACGCTCGTGAGAAACTTATAGGCGACGGGTATAAGACTTATGCCACGGCAGTTGGTGCGTAACGTGGCATCACCCTTCTTCAGGATGGGACAGATCAGATTACACTTAAAATATCTCTATTTATTGTTGATATAAGGCTAAACAGGGAATTTTTGGTTTTTTTACCTATTCATTTGAAAAAATTAAAGAATCAAACACTTTGTTCCATCCCATTCAAATTGCCATTTGTGCACTTGTTGGGTTTAATAGTGTCAAGAAAACGAGGATACTTATAAATACAAATGATGAACAAAATATAAAATTCCGATTGCCTATCGGACAATCGATAATTGAATATTTTGTAGACTTCTCTTATACAAGTAATATGTCCTAAACAAGTAAAGATATTACAAGTTAAACTTACGCGAAAAAAGCAGATTATAAAATTGGTAGTTCCTTTAATTTTGGAACTTTTTGTGATGGCTCCTTTAATGTTCGCCATAATACTTAATATTTTGCAATAGCACAACATTTTATTTTTAAAAATCACAGTTTTAGGTGCTTTTTGACTTTGAAAATCTAGGGACACGGTCACTATATTTGTTGCTACTTTACAAAATTTGTCGAAATTGCCAAAACGAAGATGTGTAGCAAGTTCGAAGGTATTATCATTCCATTCCAAGTCTCGAGCTATGATTATTCAAAGAAAAATTTAATGATTTGAATATATAAGCATCGTGGGAATTGTATGAATGATTGGCAGCCGCTGATTCCCTGTTTAAGAATGCCATATTTTTTTTATTCTTCAATAATAATAGGAGATTCTGTCATATTCACTTGATTTAAAAATTATTTATTTATTTATATAATAGAGAGTAGCGTACGCCTTCTTCAGGCTGGTATTAATAAATAATATTTCAAGTCCCTTCAAGTAAACAAAAAATGTATGGTAACCATCTCGGTTTAATAATTTTGCAACCAGGTGTAATTAAAAAATACTTTCATTAATTTTTTTGTTCATAATAATTTTTATTGCTAACGTTTAGTTGCATAATTTTAAATGCAAACGAAAGTATAACGCAAAAACTTTGCATTAAATAATTTCAAATAGTTCCAATATTATATACAAAATATGGCCGATAACCTACATTTTCATTTATGTTTATTATATGAAAGTTAACCTTCCGTAAAAGTTTTATTATTATTTATGTTGAGCCAATAAATTTAAAACTATTTTGCTCATCTCCATGCAAACGAAATAATTATTTGTTAATTTGGGAAACCTTTTCGAAACATTTGCTCATTTATTTTATGACCGATAATTAAAATTTTTGATTGTAAATTGCAATTAATTTGTGTGCAAAAATAGCAAAAACTATAAATTCAATTGAATTTTGATATTCAGTCTCCTGTCTTGGGTCTCCGACTCATGCACATAATATGGGCTAGTTCGGTCGAGGCCTCCATCAAAAGAAGTTGTCATATAATTTGTGCATTTATATTCAAATTGCACTACCAATTGACCACCAAATGCAGCTGTTCAAAGGCTGAGGCTATTAAAATTATCAGAAACCATCGATAGTTATGGGACCTACCCAATGACCAAGGTGCTGCGGTGAAAACCTGGCCTTGCGGTTGCATAATTTGCAAACATTTGCTTCGGATTTGGATTGTCAATTAAAGATTTTCACCGAGCATTGGATTGTATTGAATCAGCCTATGCCAAATAATTGTCATAAAGTTAAAAGCATATAATATGGATTGTCTTATATTTTTATTTTTTTATTACAGTGAGGACTGGTTTCTACTTTTAAAGATTTATGTAATATTTGTATTTGAATTTGTTTGATTGGAAATATACTTTAGTGTAATGAAATAAACCTACCATTAGAGATGTAGGAGTAGATAAGGACGAAAAGGGAAGTCACACACTTTTCAAATAGCTTAAAATATAATTTTGAGCGGAATAAAGGAAAAATAAAAAGCTCAGAATATAATTTAATTGGACTTTGCCTTAGTGTTTTAAAAGCAACTCACATGATTAATTTGTTTTAGCTCGGGAAGTGCCAGTGAAAATCCGGAAGTCCGGAAACTCATCTTAAAAAGTATTGGCAATTGGTCGAGACAGTCATTAGGTTAGGATACGAGATGTTTGGTACACTATATGTCATAAGGTTGTCTAAACTGGAATCTGGATCCGAAAAGCCAGTTGATCTAAGAAAAAAGTTACGTTTTGCAAGTCCATGATGGCGAGTTTGCGGACATATTGTAGAATTTGTTTAAACATTGCGCATGGGAGTCCAAGACTATAGAAGCATCAGTGGATCGGCATGGTGTTTGCTTATCGAATTCTTTGTATTATGTTATCTCCAGATACCTAAGAAGATAGAAGAGTTGAGCATGTAAAGAAGCCATGAGCTTCACCCATTGACTAGAAAGCTGGTCTCAAGCAGCTGCCAAAAATAATAGAATCCACTTTTTCCTGGCTATCTGTCGCAACCTAGAAAAACTTCTTAGTCTTGTTAATATCTTATTAATAGCTAATATTTTAAACTGAACGTATCGTAACGTCATTAATCATCTCTAACTTAGTAACGTTTAACGATTGTGCTCAAAAAAAAAAACTGTTTGACAAAATTGTGATGCTCCGAATCGGAAATCTTAAAATCGGGAATAATTATCTCAAAAGGTATACCTACACTATTCCATGCCTTCTATTAAGATAAACAAATTTTTTTGGTTATATTTTAAAGACACTGTTAGGAATTTAAAATTCTTCTTATAGTCATCATTTTTTTATATTATACTAGTTATACCCATCACGCCTTGCTGTGCCGTTTACTAAATTTAAAGAAATACTAATATCGTTACAACAATATTCCATTTTTATTTTGGATCATTGTGTATTTTAATTCGTTTTATCGAGAATAGTCTGACAATTCAAGTTTTCAATAGAATACTATTAATTGAAGTGCATTTGGATACACAATGTTTTTCGTTGTTCCATCTGGTGCATATACGTATAAGTCAGATGGTTTTCCAACACGCGGGCAGTCTACATATAATTGTCCATGGGAGAAGCATTAGATTCTCTAAATTCAATCCACATACTTGTAGAGATTGTCCTTGCGCGTTGTTGATGGTCATTGCAAATGCGAGTCGTATAGGAAATTGCAAACGTTTAAATTCGAAAGGAATATCTGTTGATATCATTGGAATTGCGTGGTAACAGCACATTTTCTCCTTTGAATTTGCCATTCAAAATGGTTGCTTCGATGATATT
The DNA here is from genome assembly GCA_949987675.1 of Chymomyza fuscimana. NCBI lineage: Eukaryota > Metazoa > Arthropoda > Insecta > Diptera > Drosophilidae > Chymomyza > Chymomyza fuscimana. The sequence goes on from OX465088.1 coordinate 85,485,614, forward strand.
GTTCATCGTTTTTTTTAACTGCAAGTCTGGTTCCATTGCAAAGACGTGGTGGATCAATGTATCTGAGGAGTACAATAGGAACACCAATTTTCAAGCTCAAAATTTTGTTCGTCTGTCAAATTTGAATTGAATGGAAACTGAGTGAACACTGTGTTTTTTTTCGTTGCATTTGAAAACAATGCTCAGTACTTAGCGCCACCTATCGAAAGGTGTCCATACTTATGTTGTAAACCTTCTCGACAACATACCGAACATAGCCTCTAAATATGAACACAATCACACTGCAGTATAGTGGATTCTATAAGCCTCGTACAAACATAAGTACATTCGTTTTTATGTATATAGATTAGCACACTTTTCCTAACAATAGAGTTAGGTTTCATATCAAATTTAAAACTTTACATAGATCTCCTTTTTGCTTTTATGCATATAGGGGGAAAAAATTAATTAGATGGCTTGAGATCTTTGGGACTTAGTTGCAGACCTAGAATCTGCTCAAAAGCGGCCTTTTTGTAAATATGTTTCCAAAAACAACAGTCACCAAAATAATAAACTCTTAAAAATAAAATATATGTTTCTTCTATTTGAAATTTTAGAAATTAAAGATTATTTCATAACTTCTTTCAAAGTCTGATTCAACCGAATAAAATCAAAAGAAGAAGTAATCTGTCATACAAGAACTTTATTTGGGAATTGTAAGTCCCCCATTAATTTTTCAGTTTTTTCCATTGATTGACTTTTAACTTCTATGCCGCCTTACTCCAAAAAGTATTTAAGTAGTATTAAAGTAGACTAATTTTATTTAAGCTGCTATCTGACTCCAAACTTAATCTACTACTTAATCGAAGTAGCATTTGTCAATTAAACTTTGCGATATTTTAAAAATATACTCAAAATATATACGATAGGTACAAAAAAAAATAAAAATTTTGTTTTTCGGCGGATGCTAATTACTAAAAAACATTTTAAGCGAACTTTTAAAGCATAAGCAGAGTAAATCGTGTGCTTATACACTGGGAAATGTTGACTTGGTAGTGGAATCTCTCTCTCTCATCTTCGACCATACAAGTTTTGAATGTTCTTCCGAGCCCTGATAAAGTTTTAGACTGACTACTGTTTTGCGCCTCTCTCTAAAGTTACCGTCAATGCATCCAATTGCATTTGAAAAAAAAAAAAATACAAAAAAGTCAATCTAACATATATATTGAGTCCTATTTGATTTCTCAAAAGTACACAATTTTTTACAATAATAATTAATAGCAATTTGTTGACCAATTCATAGAGGGCATTGTTTCGTCTAAGAGGTATTTTTTAGAAAAGTTAATCCTAATAAAAATTCTCAAGATAATAATTATAATGAAAACAGGGATAAAAAGTATTTTGAATCTATAGTATTTTGAACTTACTAATATATACGTATACGGAATATTATTTAGAAATTTCAAAATTTTTAGATTTTCATAATATTTTATTAGTAACTAGGGGGCTCCGCCCACTGCACGCTTCATACCGCCCGAACGGTCTTCTTTATTCAATTCAGATCATCCGGACCATAATATTCTCTGTAATTTTCTTTATTTCCATAATATTCATTCCGTTGCATGCGTGAATGCTATAATCGGTCCTTCCCGACTTTAAAATACCCTGTACTAACGCATATATGCCTTATTATAGCCAAAACTTTCTTCTTCTCTGATTCCCAATATGCAGGAGAAAAGCTTATGTATTGTTTACATATGTACATATAATATATTTAATATAGTTTGCGAAACCACCTAATAAAAATAAATTTTATCCGTAATAATTTAAATTGTTTCGGATGACTTTAGTTTGGTGACATCGAGCATTAAATGGTGCCCCCAATACATTCTGATTCCTACAGAACAGATATTAAAAATATAAAAATTCGTGATGCCCATCTTAGTCAGAAAGAAGCATAGCTTGAAATTTCCATTAAGTAACGCAGTCAATCTCAGAGATGCTGGCCAGGCATGCTGATTTAGTTTGAGTCTCGTCTGGATCTCTGCTCTTCTTATAGTAGCTACTTCGTTTCCAGGAATATTGTTATGCCGTGGGATCCATCTAAAGGAGATATTATTCCATTGCGCGAGACTGTAAAACATGGCTCTGGGTTCCTGAACAAATTAGAGTTTATTTCCAGTCCGTGTTTATCGCTGACCGACTGTGTAACCAACAGCGTTTTTTATCATTTAAAAAAAACTAAAGATTCAACAATGTGTAAAGGTATACATAGGTGTTGGTATAGATGTTTATAAAAGATGTATTTTAGACAGAAAGAAAGCTATCGAATCTTTACACACCATTTATGTTTGCTACTGCACCGAGTCAATCGTGTTCTGATTAAGACAATATTGGAAGTCGTTTTAAACGCTTGCGAATGGAACTTAATTCCCAAAGTTACAACGAAAGTGACTTTTGAAAATGGGGAGCGAAATTATTTTTAATACCACTTAATATTAGGCTAAATAGAGAAATTAAGTTGAGTTGAATAAACACGACGATAAACATTGAAACTTAATTTGCAATTAATCGTACCTACTAACTGCTGACATCCCAAAATCTCAGAAAAATTCGAAGCAACAGACAACTATAGCGATCCATAGCCAAATATATCTGTAGCAAGACGACGAATTCATTTTATTAATTCAGATGGACCCAATAACAAAGCACTCGACACCGTCCGTCACTTGCCCCTTGGAGACCATTGTAGCTTTGCTATGACCATTATAATTCCAACTTTCCACTGAATGAAGTCTATTGAAATGCTTGCAAAACCAAAAATAAAATAATATCCATTGTTAAAGCAGTCGTATTTGTAGTGTGTTAGGATATCAATTAGCAGCATCACAGATTAAATGGCGCATAAAATTAAAATGAACGCTCTGGAGTCACAGCTGACAAGTTAACCAACCAACGGTACACCCACCAATTGCAACGGAATCTCTCAGCTGTGACAATAAAAAAAAAAAAATTATGCGATTTCAGACTGAGAAATAAATTCAGTTAATAAAAACCGAAAAGTGCGCAAAATTAAACGATGAATTACGATTGCGTAGATGTTGCATGTGTGAGATACATACTAGTCCATACACAGATACATAAGTAGATACAGATACATATGTACATACATGACTGCACAGTTGCAGTAAGCCAAGCCGAGACGGCTGTAACTTGAGCTAGACTGGCAGCCACCATGATGCAATAAGCCAAAAGCTGTTGGCCCGACCACATTTTGGCAGCTCAATGGAATTGAACTAAATTTAGGTTAAAATAAGTTTCTTTCTTGGTTTCCTAACATATGTCATAAAATATGAACTTTAAGACTTATATGCCATGCATATCATAACTAACCACTTATATAAGATCTCAACTAATTATTTCCTCAACTCTTGCAGCTGCTTACAACATGCCTCACGCTGCTGGTGACGCTGCCTTTGGCCTGCCACGCCTATCCGGCAGCTGCTGCTGTTGCTGCTGCGGATAAGTCTTTATCGCTGGAAGACACGGATGTGGATAATGAGCAGGGCGAGAGCGTCAAGGAGTCGCAGATCTCAAAGCGTTCCGGCAGCTTTGACTATGTGGCACACTTAAAGACCGGCTTGCTGTCCAGCATAGGTCATGCCTCTGCCTCCATCGCCTCGGGCAGCTCAGGTGGCAGCAGCGGTGGTGGCGGCGATAGCTACAAATCCCATGAGGTTGTTGTGCATGTAAGTCTTCTTCACAGTTCGCTTAAAGCGCTAAACTCATCCACATACTCTCTATCTTTAACAGGGCAACTCCGTGGACTACGATCCGTGGTCTTTTAAAAAATCCGTGCTTAATACCATCTTTCAAGCCGTCAAAGCTATTACCGGTGGCGTCACGGCGCTCAAGGGCCAGCTGATCAAGGGCAGCGGCTATGCGCTGAGCGCCGGCGGTAATCTGGTGGCCGCATCCGGTGACAAAGTCACGGACGTGGGCAAAGCCATTATCAATTCGGCGCACATTAACTCGCACACCTATGCTACTAGTCATTCCAGCGGCGGATTTGTGCATCCCTTTGCCAAGCTAAGCTCCTTGTCGGGTGCCTCTTCCGGTGGCAGCAGTGGCGGTGGCATCAAGCATTCCTCATCCGCACCAGGCCCGGTGCTACACACGGAAAGTGAGTATTACGTTTGTACTCTGCTTATGCAAATTTCCATTGTTTATTGGACCATGTTCGGTGACACCAGAAATCCCAAATGATATTATGCAATCCAAGCTTGTTGTCAACAGATAGTTAATACAGATTATAATTAAGTTGTTCGACATAAAATTATAGTGGACGCTAGTAATGAATCGCTGGAGCGGAGCTATCCATCATATTCACTATTTGCACGTCGTGCACAGTGGTCAAAAGAGAGAATGCCGTGAACGAATTTATGAAGAGAGAGAAGTTTAATTGTGAGATAAAAGAAGCAGATTGGTATAATTGTGAACAGCTGACACTACGATTGATGTTGTAGTCAACTGATTTCAAGGAGGCAGGAGTTAATAAGCTTCCATACATAAGAGGTCGAAAGTAAGGAAGTGCTTCTGTTTTAGTTAGAGCTATGAAGGGAAAAGAGAAGAATTGATATACTGTTGGTCCAAATACCCGAACAACAATCAAGTAAGATACCTTTATTAGCATTTTTTTTATTTTTTTTTTTCAATTATATTTATTTACAATCTATCCTTTAGACAATAAGTAAATGTTTTGGAAATTAGAAATTAACAGGAGAAATAGTTAAACTCCCATAAAGAAATAAGGAGATAAACAAATTGCAATAGCTTTGTAGTTTGAGGTCTCTTAATTCTCTCTCTCCATCACAACACATTGATTCAAATTTTTGGAGTAAAGTCAAAATATGCTTGTTTACAGCTAAAACTTTGTGGATTTGACAATGATAAGACGCAGAACCTTTGCACAAAATATTTGTCCCATCAGCCCTACTTTTACCTTCCATATACGGCTACATTGCGCATAATATAATAATTTCCCTGACTGACTATTTTTGTCAGTCGCCCCTGGGCGGAGCATAACTGTTCGAAGAGAACACCTACAGTTTATAACCGAATCCGAACGGCGGTGTCTTGAGTTAATAGAGATTTTCTTGGGCAAATAGTTTCTTTGAACTAGCGATGCCAGTGCTAGGAAAATGCACCAGTGCTACTGCTACACATTGCGTATACGGAATATTATTTAAAAATTTAAAAATTTTTAGATTTTCATAAAATTGTATTAGTACCTAGGGGGCTCCGCCACCTGCGTGCTTCGCGCGCCAACCTTCTTTATTCAGTTTAGATCATCCAGATCATAATATACCCTGTAATTTTCTTTATTTCCATAATGTTCATTCCGTTGCATGCATGAATGCAATAATCGGTCCTGCCCGACTTTAAAATACCCTGTACTAACGCATGTATGCCTTATCATAGCCAGAACTTTCTTCTTCTCTGATTCCCAATGCGCAGGAGAAGAGCGTTCGTATTGTTTCTTATATTAATCAATTCCAATTTCCTGTAATTGACAAAGAATTTATCTGTTCTAAGATAAGAGCGTATGTATTGTTTCCAATTTCCTGTAATTGACAAAGAATTTATCTGTTTTACATCATCTTCTATCAATGTTTCTTAAATTGGACTTCACTACTTTTGTGTGCTCTCCGTACACTTTCTCTTAATCCTGGCATTAATGGTTGAAAAATACAATTCCTCCAAATCACAATCTAAGATCATGTCGCTGTCCCTCACCTGGAGCAGTAGGGACTCGTCCTCTTTTGCCTGGACGTGCATTTCAAACCCAGGAGCTGCATACATATCATTTAGTTTTCTAATTATGTTAATTTTCTGCTGCTGCAACGAAGGGACGGATTCTTCTCGCCTAACCTGTTTGCTCTGCGATCTACGCATGCACCTGCTCTGCAGTCCTTAATTTTAAGATTTCTCTGAGCATAGCTCAGCTGGGTGCAAAGCGCGAACTTCTCCTACGAGGAAACAGGAATAGAAATCGAAATAAAGAATAAATCTTGATCTTCCACACTATTATACGCATCTTTTGGTAAAATTTCAGCTCCATAGCTGTTATAGTCTCTGATATACTTTCTGTCATAAGGACAAACAGACAGACAGACAAACAGACAAACGGACAAACAGACATGGCTATAACGACTCAGCTGTTGACGCTGTTCAAGAATATATATACCTTATGGGATCTACCACGCCTCCTTCTGCCCGTTACATACATTTGCACGAACTTATTATACCCTTTGTACTCTTTAGTGCAGGTCATAAAAATTGTATAATTAGAGCACTACGCCCCATAAAAAAGACACTGATAATAGAATGATCAAACAACAGCCGGCCATAAAGTTATTTAACTGTTCTTAAAACAATAAAGTTCGGAAAAAACATTCGTTCGAAATTTTACAATGGTTTTGCAACTTCTGGCCCACTGTGCAGTTAGCCGACATGTTCCGAACCAAAACGGAAGACTCTATTCGAATTGTGCGCGCACACACACACACACACTTCCTTTTGAAGCGTCATGCATGCAACTAAGTCTAAACCAGATCACAGTTCCATGGTTGCCACTTGGCCACAGCTGTGAACGTGCATTGACCTCACTTGGCCACTGATCGGTGGCAAACATTGTCAGTGGCAACGCCAGCGGCAACTTTCGTTTTCACATTCAACCCGTTTCTGCCACGCGCCGCCGCAGCTCGTTTAAATGTTTCAGCCTATTTTGGCGACCTGTTAAAGCTGGTGTTGATCTCATCTTGGACTGATTTGCTTTGCTTTTATTTTTTCTTTGCAGCCATTACCACGTACGAGATACCCACGGGTCACTCCAACTATGGACCGCCATCGAAGCCGCCGACGTTTAGTAGCGCCACGCATCAATATCTGCCACCAGGAGGCAGCTATCAGAGCGGCGGAGCACCGTTCAGTGTGGGACATGCGGCTTTTGAGGCGCCTTCGAGCAACTATTTGCCATCCGCTTACGGACAAGATGGTGCGTAGAGAGCTCAGAGAGCTTGTAACCGTTTAAAATTGCTTGGGTGTGTGGGCGTGAGCGCTGTACATATACTGTACATACTTAAAGTACCAGCTGTAACTAAATTCACCAAATGTATCTTTAACCCTTTTCACATCTTTTTAACAACTTTGACGAGGTGTTGGCTTCATAAGCTGTAATCATTCAATTTCATTAGCATGCCCTGCTCAAAAACACACCCCTCTACACCGACCTCTGCCTTTGACACTTCCTTTGCTTGTTTAACTTAATGCGAAAGTGAAAGCATCAAATGTGCAGAGTTGCAAAAAAAAAAACTCGAAAAACCACAAATAAATTGTAAATATTGTAAAAATATGTAAATAATGTATAAACATGACTTCTTGCAACAGGCCGCCCCTCTCGCCTACTCATCATCTTTGAGTGGACACTTTAACCCACATTCCACCCACTCATTAAGTCTAGCCATACATCTCTCTGCCCTCAGCTCTTAACTTATCATTACTTTCGATTTCAATGGCGCAAATTTATTTATTACTTAATTTATTGCCTTGCGCAACATTTTTGAGTCTACTGAACTACTACGACAACCAATATACTCGAAGCACTGCCAAAATCTCCATTAATTGCTTTTTTCCGCATCACGTCATTTTTGCATTAAGTGTACCAATATGGTGGTTCCCAACAACCACAACTAATGACATTTCAACCCTAAATTATAGTGCCAACGTGACGTATTATTAATATTTGTATATACTGTATACGACTGTAATATATATAAATATTTAGTGTATAAATAAGGCTATAGAAAACCCGGAACTGTTTAATAGCTATATCTTTTAGCTGTATATATTTGTGATTTACGTGATGTTATTTTTAAGTTTTATATTTTATATAAAAAGAACAGTTAGAATTTACGCAGTCGGGACTTTCCTATTATAATACACTCTATTGTCTTACTTAAAGCCACAATGTGTATTTGATTTGCAAGAGCATGTTAAAAAAGTTATTATATAGTTCGCATTAAGCTTTAAGATTTCTACTTGGAAACCCTTTTTAGTAAACAGAGAAAAAATTGCAAGATACTGCGGGGTTGCATCCCAATGAGTAAAGATAACTTTTATTTGTAAGTCTATATGAGTCTGCATACAATCGGCCGTGCTCTGAAAAATGAATATTAAATTCGGACTAGTTTTGATTTCACATGTTTGGTACTCCCACCTTTGCCAAAACGAATTTTTTATGTGGTTTAAATCCGACTACTTTGCTCAAAATAGCTTCAAAAGTGCACGTTATTTAAAATGAAATAATTTTGAAAATATTTTTAGATATTCTTAGATTCTATTTATGCAAATTTTAAGATTGTTATTTATTTATAATTTTTTTTCCCACCGAATCATGTCATGCATAAAAAAGCGTTCACTTCTAATAAGAATAGAATATCGAAAGGTGTAGAGCTGTTCTAACAAAGAGTCAGGAAAGTAGGAGAAGATATGTGGAATTGGGAGCACGCAAAAACGAAAATGAACAGAATTCGTTTTCCAAAGCAGAGCAATATATTTGATGACTTATATAGCTTTTTTTACAAAATGTTTTAAAAATAGTTTTTTTTTATTAAGTCATCTAATCAAAGGGATTTAAATTCGGTAGTTTTTTGTTCAACATAATTTTCGAAAATCTTAAACTATTTGCACAAATGAAGCACTGTGTCCAAATTTACCTTGCTACATAGGTACTAATGTTTGTAAAAAAATTTTTTTGGTGTAGTGTCTAGGAGCTAAAAATGGTACCCCCAAAAACTAAAAAATAAAGACGAACTTTTCTATAACGAACTCGTCTATAATAAATTTTTGTATTTACTTATTATGATTATTTTTACAAGTGCAAGCAATGCATTCGATTTCCTTAAAATGAATTTTCTATATACCGAATAAATAGTTTACTCCCTTTGGAATCCCTTTTAGGATGTTCGACTGAATTTTTATGTTTAATTCCAGATGAGCCTACACACCGATTTAGTATATTCTTTATAAAAACTTTCAAAATTGTATTTTTATAAATTTGTGTTAACCGAAAAATTTTGTTGGGGGTAAAGAAAGCCAATATTAAAACAAAACTTCACTACATTTTAGATACTATCAATATGGATAGATAGACAAATGATGCTGAGCCGTATAAAAGCTACGGGGTCCCAAGGGTAAACATAGCCGTGTATCCAAAAAAATGGCTTTTAAAAAATAGAACTCGATTGTACCTAGCCAACAAAATTTGAAAAGCCAATTTTCTATTAACGAAACTGGTAACTTCCAAAATAGATTCTTCTATAGTCTTCATCTTTTAAAGCTTCTTTTCGATATTTTTAATAACAAAAAGTCTTTGCGTACAGGCTTTTGGATGGATGATGGTGTAAGCCCCAAAGATATAGGAAAAATGTTCAATTCAATACTCAATTAGCAGTGTAACTTTATTTTGTACCTAACACTATCAGTACGTACAAATGAAAAAGATGGCGTACGTTAAAGTCGGGCGCGTACGACTTTGGGATACCCTGTACCACCACATTGCAAAAAAATATTTATTTTTTTTTAAATACAAACCACGAATAATCCCAAGGAGTAGGAGGTTCTCTTCAACTTTCTGTACATATATTCCATATATATTATTTATACCTAAGTTGTAAATTATTCTGCTTTTATAAAAATTAACTCTATTTTTAACGATTTAAATCGAAATTGACTCGAAAAAGAAAAACTTAAATATTCCTTACTTTAATTTATGTATGTCTATGATCTCTAGGTTAATCACTCCAAATTATATTATAATTTTATTAAGTTTAACAATTTTTATAAATTCTTTATCCTCTATTCAATATATCGACGCTGTTTCGCATAATAAGATTAATAATAATAGATTATTGACGTTAAATTAGACCGTAACACCGCCAAGTGTTTCAGTACTTCAGCGTAAATTTTTAGAAATTTATTGCTGTTCTGGATGAAGGACGAACTTAAAAGTGCATCTTATTATAAGCCACCTGAGCTCTGAAACAGCCTTATAGGAGCTATATGATATTACGCTGATATCAAAAAAAAAAACAAAAAAACAGCCTCTCTAGCCACGGTGAACGGTTTAGGTATCTTTGGGGGATCTCCGATGTCATCTTCTATATGTTATATACATTTTATACTTTAAGGCAAAGGCTATAAAAAATCTTAAGAATTCTCGTCTGGTACACGAACCAACAATTTCAAGTTTCAAGACACGGAAACTCGGAAAACTCGGTTAAGAATTGCCAAACAATTTTTTTCAAAAAAAAAACGAAAATACAAAAAAATCAAACTAGGGTCTCAAACCGACGGTAATTTTTGAATCAAACAGTCTGCCAACAGAACTACCTTATGTATGCTTTTAACACTGTAGCGATTTAAACTACGATAACCTAAATACTCTATTCTCTATTCTAATATCTGCGATAGTTTTGTTCCGATTCTAATGATGTTTACTATGAATGCGGAGAAAGAAATAAAAACAAACAGTCATCTACCTGCACAAGAGTGGTTCATATAGTATCTCGAGTAAGGTTATCCTAATGTATATAATTTTTGAGATATTGGCGTTCGTACAGAAAGACTGACGCACTTGTCTATACAAATTTCTTATATATTCCTGACCATATTGCAGGTAACTTTGGGGCGTCTCCGACGACTCCTTTAGCTTAAAGAAATTTCGCACAACAGCATCGTTATAATGTCTAAGTAATCTTAAAGTCTTTTACTACTTAAAATTGTAAAAAAAAAATTAACCAAGAGGTAAACTATGAATTAAAAATTACGAGTATCTATCAATATTTAAGCAAAATATCAATATCATGTACAAAGAACTCAAACTAAACACACACACACGAACTGTAAATATAAACAAATTCCAGATAACCTTACACTCATTTAACCACACACGCACATACACATACACACACGCTGACAAACTCACACACCCAAAAACTCAACTAAAAAACAAATATTTAATTGGTAAATCTAATGAAATCTCACTCATTGCATACAACAACCACAACAACAACCACACACACAACCACACAACAACACCATAAAAAAACAACAACAATGTGACTTTGTAGCTGACACAGCAGCGGCCAACAATGGACACAACGACTTCAACATCTATGGGCGCCACAAGAAACTCACCGATAATGAGGCACGTAAAGCGGCGCTACAGCTCCAAGAGATACTCAATATGCTGCCCGATGGCAAGACCGAGTATACCGCCTCCAAAACTGTGGCCATAGATACGTCAAGTTTGCCCACAGGAACTGCTGGCACTGGCACTGGCTCTGGACTGGAGCAGGCGCAACTCTATAACAGCTATGGCGTACCGCTGCCTAACAACCTAGGCACATTGGAGTCTTTGTCTCATACGGAGTCTATTACAGCTGCCTATGCGCCACATGGACATGGACATCAGGGTGCCGCTGATATCTACCATCAAATGGCCAAACGTCCACAATCACCAGAGGAGATCTATATACAGAAGCATCCAAATGAAGGTTATGAGTATACGCCAGCGGCGCCAGCAGCCCACAACGATTACAAATATGAGAACTATCATGCCAACAAGAGCAACGCACTAAAGGACTTGACACCCATCATCGCTGCACTGGAGGTGGCCAAACGCAAGGGTAGCAGCGGCGCCGTCAACTATGCCATTGAGAAGCAGGTGCACAAGGTATCACCATATCAGCATTTGCCACCCTTGGTGCAAAAGTCCAAGCATGTGTACAGTCTGCCGCCACCGAATAGTCGACCCAGTGGAGGCTATAAGGTGCGTCGACACATACAAAACAAACGAGCAGCTGCCAGCCTGTTCCGTGCTCAGGATTATGAAATTCAAGATCCGCTGATGTTCAATCGTTTGTTGGAGGTCTAGCGTGCTGGCGATGACTTCTCTCTCTCTGGCAACTAGTTTTAGCGCTCTAAGTCATTTTGCAGCATTTAACCCTAGTTTGTTCTAACTTAATTTATTCGTTTAATTGTTATAATACGTAACTGTATCTGTTATTATGATTATTATTATTAATGGCACATTAGGTAATGTGCACCACTCTGAAATCAATAAAGCGCCTTGAAACCAAAAATGTGCAGCGCAGCGCACTTTAGCACGGCATGTTCGACTGCACTCCAATACGGGGCACCCTGTTTTAAATGTAATCACTCTCACTTGCACTCTTTCTATTTATTTTTGCACCTTGTTACTCTCTCTCTCTCTTGCACGCACTCTTGTCAACTTTTTCTCTTTAACTTAGCCATTGCAGCTGATAACTGAGCACTAATCTTGTTTCTCTTATGAAATGACGCTCTCTTTACAGCCTATCCGCAGTAGCGTTGCTGCCCGCCAGGTGGACGCAGTTCCACCAGTTTCCAGCTATGGACCCAGTTGATTTAGTTAACAGCATGCATACTCCACTTCTTCTATCTACTTAATATACTCTTTATTAGCTTGGCCCGGTTTTTCACCAGCCAACCGCAATTGCAACTCCAACTTCATTTAAGTAAACCATTTCTCAAACTATTGGCTGAATATTTGTACCTCGAAATTTACTATCTTATGGTTAAGTATTTAATTTAAATAAATCGTTACACAAAACTAAATTTAAAGTTTTTTTTTTTTTTTAATTTAAAGCGGCGCCTAAAAGTATATTTTGTTTATGAGAGAGATCTACTTAGCCACGACACAAACCAAAAAGCTCTAGTAAGTAGTAAATGTCGAGAGCTAGAAATTTTTTAGTTGGCTTTTTTTAATTTCCTTATCCTAAAAATATTAATTTTTCGACTACTTGGGTATTTATAAGGATATTTAATGGCCAGAGTAAGAATTCAAAGTGTTCCCAAAAATCATGGCTAACCACAAAAATATCAATTGATTAACTGTATGATCAATTCTTGTGAGTTCAAGTGTTTATGTACATATTATTAAACCTTTGCAATCCAAATTCAAATCGTTGGTCCATTGCATATTAATTGACTATGTAACAAACTAAAAAGAAGGAAGCTACTATCATTTGGATCAGCCTAACTTGCCACTACCGATTTGTTAGTAGCTCTATAAAACTATTTTCGATTGTGATCTACCTGTTGAGGTAAGCCACTTAAACACTAAGTTGTTCTTATTTCCAGCTTATAGTTATAAATAAACAAAATTAATAAAAGTGTATAAAATGATCGTCCTATTTTCGATTTCAATAAAAAGTTGTATTAAAGGCAAAAAAATTCCAAGTCATAAATACTTAAGTTTTCTGAACCCAATACTTAGCCTAAAACCTCGCAAGAAAACTAGGATGATCGCTAGTGTGCCCAAATTCCATGAACTTGCTAAAGCAGAGCACGAAGCCGAAATTAAGAACTAGCGTTTATTTGATTCCTTAAATATCAAACAAGAAAGCTTTTATTTTGATATTATTTAAAATGCCTTAATCTTTTAATTTTTGTTTGTTCTTGAGATATTTTTAATTTCAGGAGACACTAAAAACGAATGCGATACGTTAACATATCAAAAAAGCTCCTAAAGGTATGCAATGAATTTTCCACTTCACTAATGCTATAATTTAGTTACTACACAATAGTGCTGGAGAAACATCGATGTTATATCGATGCATCGATGTATCGAAGTTAAAAATATCTATCTATTTATATGTATGTTAGCTAACATCGATATTTCCCCCATTTAATGAGTGCAGTAGTGCTGGAGAAATATCTATGTTGGCCAAAATCGATGTTTTCGCTATTTTTAACTTCGATACATCGATGCATCGATACTTTGAGCACTACTACACAATGCTGAGTAGTAGAACCACGTCTTCGTTAACCGATTCCCGTAACAGCTGATACATTTTTTTTATTATGTTACCCACGAATGGAGGGCTAAGATTCTTTTTGAGATTTAAGTTTCTGACATACAGGGCGTGTCCGCAGTTTTTCGAAATGCTCTATTTTGCATTATTTGCATTTTGGCAATTTGGTTTTCTCTGCGATTGCATTATTATGATCTTATAGAAGATGCTTTTATTTTCTAAAGCCAGCTTACCGGTTCTGCCCAGGAGCCACTCCATTTGGCAAGCCTCGCTCTACAACTTGCTCTAATTATTGACTTTATGTCATCAACTTAACAATACAATTAAATTTAATGACTACTGTCGAACACCGCCTCGACTGTTTTAATTTACAAAAATACTCCAAACCTTTTTATTTTAAAGAAAACTTTAATTATCGCATAAAAATTTCGTAGATAATTATATTTATTAGGAGAATCTAAGAGCCATACAGCGCATTGTAGGCATATGAATGGAGAGAAACGAGGCAAATCCAATGAAGAATCTCAGACGAAAATGGAACTAACTTATAAATCGTTGTATGCACCTGACTCAGACAAGCCACCTCCTGCTGGCGGCCCCATCAATAATACCCAAATGATATGTCATGCAAGGGCTGTGCACCACCCTGCGGCAAGGCATAGTCTCTGGCCAACTGATCCAGCAGGCTACCGCCACCACTGCGTCCCTGGGACTGCTGTGGCTGTGGCTGATAACGCACCTGCGGCTGCGGTTGTTGTATATTCTGCTGTACAGGACGCGATAAAGATGCCTGTGTGGGACCAAATTGCACAGGATCCAGCAGCGGTCGTCCACCGGAGGCGGGTGCTAAAAATCCTTGTGCGCGTGCACTGCTAGGCGCTGGTGAGACAGGAGCGGGCGCATAGACTGGTCGAGATATGCGCACATTGGCGGGTCCCTCACCAAAACTTTGTGACTGCGAATAGTCGGGCTCCGGACGTGATGGACGCTGCAGTGGTGAATATAGCACATCTGTGGTGCGCTGAGCGCCGGGTACTTGCAAACGCGGTGGTGCGGGTGCTGCCTGTGGCTGAGCGTACTGTACACGACGTGGTGGCTCCGGCTCCTCTTCTTCCTCATACTGCACGTACTGAGGCTGTGGTTGCGGACGTGGTGGCTGTGGACGAGGCTGTGGTTGCTGCTGCGGTTGAGGTCGCTGAACGCGCTAAAAATGCATGTCAAACTTTAGAAAGTAAATTTTAGTTATTGGAAGGGTGCAGTCCTACATAGGGTCGCTGAGGTCGCTGTGGTGCAGGCTCATCTTCGTATTCGGGCTCCTCCTTAGCTGACTCATCGACTAGCGTGGGCGGTGCTACTGTAATACCCTCGCCGGAAGGCTGGAAACCATATTTATTGGCGCCATACTCCACAACACGCACCTTCCCGGTCTCATCAACATAGCCGTACTTGCCCTTGACCTCACCTGTGGCCAGTTTGGTTTCAATCTTAAAAGAGCCATCGGCGCCTTCATAGCCATATGTATACGAGCCATCCTCATTGTGTCTGCGTATAAAGTTTGGACATTTTAAAACAGTTCCTCTTGAGCTTGGTCAGCAACTTACTTGTTAATCTGCTTTAAAATGGGCACGGGCGTTGGTCTTTGCGCCTCCAGCTGTGGGCTCTGACTTGGACGCAGTCTATGAGGTGCCGTGCGCGGCGTGTTCTCCTGATAATCCTGATAGTCCTGTGCGCTGGCCAGACCACCAAACAGCCAGCCAACTAAGATTAAACGCTGTAGCTGCAAGCACATTAAGAATGAAACATGACTTTAACGCTAAATGCCAACCGGTTTGCTAATCTCTAGGTATGGGTAGTGGCTGCAGCAAGTGGTGCACCTTGACAATGCGCTTTGCTACGGGCCGTGTCCATTGTCTGGCTGGTCATAAATTGCACTCAAGTGCAAAGAATTCCCAAGTAAGTAAGTAAGTAAGTATGTATCTACAAGATACTCGTACTTACTACTAAACTAGCCTGCCTTTCACTTTTTTTCTACTGGCCAATGACACCAGCGGCGTTGGAGCACGCCCTCAGCGCCAAGCAGGAACCATAGCAGACTCAACCATATGAGTTATATATGCTATATATAAGTCTGAAAGCAACTACAATATGTTGCATAAATATAAAACTCTATGTGTCCCTCACGCTGTTTGGAGTGTTTTCTTGAAGGCCCACAAGTGAAATGCATACCAATCAGCTTCGGTTTAACAAACTCCCGCGCATTTATGTAATTAGCCCAAAGTAGTTAACCAAGCAAAAAACACGCCAAGTATCTGTAAATTATGTAAAAAACTTTAGGCTTTAAAAAGCAAACGCTGTTAAATTATAGCATATAGACACATAAATAAATAAATGGAGAATGCTGCAAGATAAAATCACAAAAATCAGTAGCAAAAATTTATTGCAACGTCAGCGAAACAAACAAAATTCCCACACATGCCAAACCAAGAGAAATGTGTTGTAAGTATTAAGCATCTGAAAGATGCATCTGAAACATGCAAATACTACTGAGGCGCCTCAGACAGCAACACACTCAGTTTCTGCAACTACACAATGCTACAACGACATAGGGATGTCTAGATATTTTGGCCATTAGATTGGCTACATTTTGTTGACCTCGTTTACAGGCAGCCGACGTCCCACAACCAGTTGGTCGATTACCCAGTTAGCCAGCTATCCAGCCAGACAGCTGTTGAAGCCTTGCGGCCAACCAGCGACAATTGGTTAGACCATGTGGTACATGTAAACGAAATTGGAGCTAAAAACCAACTTGTTTTGTGCAGATTTTAAACGGATTAAGCACTTTTGCAATCAACATCGATTTTTCCAAGAGCACAACTAGCAGCTTATTAAAAGAAACGTAGCGGAATCTTCTGGAACTATATTGATGATATAGATACTCCACAGCAAATTAGATAATAGAAATTCGTTAGAGATCAAAACAGCAGGGTTTGTGAAGGAAAGTTCTTATATAGTCTTCGCCTAGAAAAAAAATAATTATAACGCCATTTTTTAGGATTAGTGCTTTTCAAAATCTAAAGGCTTAAAGGTCAAATCAGAAAACCATTAATTCTATTGTAAAAAATACTTCAATTTGCAAATTTAAAATATTGTACGAAATCATTGTAAAGTGAAACGTACGTTTTTTTCATCTATTTATATCACATAGATTAAAAAAATCTGAGTATCAGGATACTTTAAGTATTATAAACTGAAATGGATATAAAAAATACCGCGTAGAAATAAAAAAGATGACTTTTTTACCTGTGCAAGTCATTTACCTTGAAGGGGTGTTTTAAAGCTATGATATAACAGTCACAAAAAAAAAATTGCTTTTTGGGCTCAAAAGTTAGATTGAATCCGAAACCGGGTCATTTTATGGGATTTTTAAATGTAACTCAGAACCCTAGGGGCTGGGGCTTTTCAATCTCGACGATCCCAAAACCATAACGAAAACGTAGTTTTCTGAAAAATGTTTCCATTATTTTTATTTTTGTGGCTCTGTAATTGCTACAGATGTTCAAATTGATATTACATGAGAAATATCCCTAGATATTTAATGTCAAAAGTCACAAACACAGTTTTTCTTGTTCTTTTTATGCACCTTCAGAAACAAGGCCGGATTTAAAACTAATGCTTATATCATGCACGTATTTGAACTATTCATATAGTTTAAGATATGACAACTCCACCAAAATTTCAAAATTGATGTTAGTTTTGTATCTCTTAAATATTTTTTTCCGGAAAAGGGCACCGCCTCAAATGTACCACATTTCTTATTATTTATAGACTGGCGGTCCTTATCAAAATGAGCTTCTCTTATATAGACACATGCACCATCAAAACGAAGGAGAGATAAGAAGTAAGCTACCAAATTAACTT
This sequence comes from Chymomyza fuscimana, assembly GCA_949987675.1. Classification (NCBI taxonomy): domain Eukaryota; kingdom Metazoa; phylum Arthropoda; class Insecta; order Diptera; family Drosophilidae; genus Chymomyza; species Chymomyza fuscimana. The sequence continues at coordinate 85,503,430 of OX465088.1, forward strand.
AGTTTGTTGGCAGAAATTCAAAGATTCGAATCTCATCTATAGATGCTGAAAACGTTTGCATTTGACGAAAAGTTGGTATGCTACTCCAGAAGTAAAATAGTGCTCGATGCTGTCACAAGAAGATCTTCAAGATTTTTAAAATATTTTAGCTAAAACTTTTCTGTTTTTTAGAAACGTTAACATATGTATGTAAAAAAAAAAAAAATTTGTTATTTCCAAAAATATTCTAAATTTCAAGCTGACTGTAACGTTATTAACCCAACCCTATGCTGTCATCAAACGATTGAAGCTTTTATTTATCGAAATTATTATTAAATTATTGCTTAATTAAGTTACAAAATTAAAGCACTTTATGATGCTGATAACAATGCTAAGCGAAAAAACTTTCAAATCGAAAGCATATAATTTGTAAATCGTTGTAGTTTCAAAAAACGCTACATTAAAAAAACCTTTCTAAAATACAATTATGGATGGAATTTGCCACAAAATAAATTTGACAGAGCGGGTTATACACGAAGTCAAGGTAAGTCAATCATGCGCTAGATTTGCATAGACCAAGACGATCATATTTTTGCTGAATTAGGGTTCATATACACTTGGAAAACGCTTTGGAAGTGACCGAAATATATAAAAAGTTAATTTATTTTTATGTATACTATTTGGATGAGGTTTGGTAATAAATGTGCCTCTAATAATAATTACAATTGATAGCGCTGAAAATATTGATTATCATATCTAGTACTTTGTCGCATGCTGCAATGAATTTTACAAGGGGGCGCACAGAGTGCGCCAGTTTGGCTGCGCAGTAAATAAGGCGGCGCTGGTTCAATTTTTATATGGTAGCTATATGAAATAGCAAACCAATTTTAATCAAACATCACAGGAATGTTACGTCTACAACAAAATACAACTGACATAAATTTGGTCAGAATATGTTAAGCAATAAACAAGTTTTGAAATATGTATCTATTAATGTTTTTTAAATTATTCCACACATTTGCGTGAAGTTTAATTAAAATGTCTATAGAACAGTGATGCTTTGTGACCGCGTAGTCTTTATTTGTAAAAAAGCTTATACCTCGGCGTATCCAGATAGGAAATTTTAATAAATAGCAAGGCTACAAGGAATGTGGTATCTTTAATTTTAATTTTTTGTTGTACAAAAGCCTAAGTAACGTTCTTAAGTAAATTTTGTCCTAATCAGAAATGGTTAATTACAAGAAAAGTTCCAGTCGATACTACAAGAGTAAAACTTTAAAAAGTTTTTAAATTTAAGCTCACCTAAAAATTATATTTTTTTCATGCTGATTAATTTTAATTTGTTTATTAAAACTATAAATGCAAAGCAAACTTCTTGACAAATTACAAGGTCGTGGCACCTTTCGTGTCGCTGCCAAATGAGTCTTACCCAAGTGGAACCAAAGTGCTAGATGCAATCAAGAGTTACTAATTTGATTATTTACTTCATAAAACGAACCAGCTGAAATCTTGCCGCTAATTAGTATTTTTTTCATAATTTTGTTCAGTTATTTTGTTCCTTTGCCATTTAAGATCAATTTTGTCCAAGTTTTTGCAGTTAGCTTACAATTCCGCATACGTAAACCTTTCACTATTGAAGCAGGCTACAGCCTTGACGCTAGCCGCTACAACTGGCCAAAACGACCACTGACATGGGACATGGCAAAAATCGGTTTGATTTTTTATTTCTACTACTATTATTTTATTTTTTTTTCTTCTTTTACAGACTGACAACAAATGGTGGTGACCGAAAATTTTACCAATACCAGTAACGGTCATGTGAACTAAACCAAACAGATTCGCAGTTAGTCAAAGTTGCCTTTGATATTTTGCGTTGACTTGGAAGCAGACTGAGTGAAGCTGGAAAGGGGAAGCTTACATGCCACTCTGAAGTGCGCTTGTTAGCGTAACTTTTCCTTATGGAAGTTGTGGCCACTTTTTTTGTCTTCCAAGAACTGCATAGATACACAAACATAGACAGCAGGTAGCCGCCAATCCACATCAGAAGTGTTCATGGGGTTTGTCTGAGTGCACAAATGCTCATAAATTATGTCAAAATCCAGTTACCAAATTGGGTGAAAAATTGTTACAATCTTGCTCGATTGCAAAGCCTGAGATCTGGCCACTTTTCGCTAGTGAATGCAAGTTTGAGCTTGTTAAATTAATGGTTCACTTGATTTGCATAGGAAATTATGCGATATTTGCACATTCAGCGACGCCAACGCTGGCGTCGACGTTGACAGCGACGTCGTCGACAACATCGTCATTGTAGTCAAAGACAAAATTGTATTGTAACTGTGATGTAATGCCTACAACAATCATTACAACAACAACAGCAACAACAATTACAATAACAAGCTAAAACTCTCAACACCTGATTGGAGTCTTACAAAAGGCAAAGGCTTCAAGAGTGCTGTGTCGCCACGCACCCAGCTTCAACTTTGAACTTTGACAATTTATAGTATATTAGCCAAGTATGTAGCTATTATTCCAAACCCAGCAACCTGCCCCCACATAGATACACACACACATACCATATTCATGTTGAATTGCTTGTCGATTGTATCTGTCTCTCTCTGTGGCGCCGCTCTTTGTTTATGCCGCAGCGAACTATTTCAAACCGATTAAAATCTTTAATTGAACCGTTAAAGGCCTTCGCTGGCAACACCCAGCTTCCAAAACACAATGCACACAATGCTAGTCACAGCACCGAAAAAAACCACTTTCAATCCGTCGTCTAATGAACCGGGCTTTACTTAAAAATCACTTTTGAATTGCGCGCTGCATTAACTTAAGACCGACCGCGACTGAGCCGCCCAAGTTGTTGTATATCGCCTTATATACCGCGCGCACTTCAATGCTGGAGTACCAAAGGTTTTTTTCTTGCCTACCACTGTGTACAATATACACTGCCAACCAACACCACTAAGATGAATGCGACAAAACTTCACCAATGAGCAGCAAGTGAGTAGAGTAGTTGCTGCGCCGGCGCAAAAGGACAGATCAACACACATACACTCACTTAGACTTCCACCAACACCAGCAAATGCAATCAGCTGTGCTCAGCTGTGCCTAAGCTCGTTTTTTGGTTCGCTCTCTCTCTCTCTCGCGCGCGTCGAGAAAATGTGCTTTTGAGCTGAGCTTTTTTTTCGTTGACCAGCAAAAGGAATGCGCAAATTGAGAGCTGATCAATAGAGCGCGCACTTACTTTTACTTGATTTGCACCGTTAGAAAGCTCACAGTACGGTTATAATGGTGCAAAAATATAAATAAATATCGACGAGTGCGGCCAACTTAAAGATACCCTTACTCAAAAAAAAATTTAATAGCCGATTTTGGTAGTGATATCATCATAAATAAAATAATTTTGCTAAATAATTTATATAGATATCGAATCGATTCTATAGGGGCTAATTTTTAGGAATTGTATAATATAGTGAATCGGCTTGAAACAAATTTGGCACAGTGATTATTGACTACTTCAAAAAACGTTCGAATGCCAAAGGGTCTAGCTGGACAAGGTATCGAAAACCTCCCAACGATTGTTAAAAACTAATAATAATGATGGTAATATTGTTTATTTTTAACAAAGAGGTATTGGAAAATGAATGTGGTTGAGGTGACTTGAGCTATACGCGTCTCAACTAAGCAGGTGCATTACAATTTCCATGAAGATTGTGCATAAAAAAGCAATCCCAGCGTTGGATGCTAACACTTGACTTTAAACGTAATAATAATCAACATGCAAAGATCATTGAATTGGGCTATGATTTGATGTTCCATTCATCATGCTCTTCCCAACGACTGCTTGCTATTCCCAATCCTAAAAATATGGCTTGGTGGTACGAGATTTGGATTGAATGAACAGGTCATCACCAAAACAAACGTCAATAACGGCCTTGAGAAAAAAAAATAAAAAATTCGACTTAATTAATCGAGTTAAAGAGGAGCTATGCTTTTAAAAACGTCAATCACATATAAAACTGGCTTCGTACAATGTTAATCATTTGTCGAACACCGGGTGGCTTTTAAGCAAGGAAACACCTATATACAAAGAATTCTTCTTCTCCCAAACCCTTGTTTACCTCTTTTCGGATTCACTTATGCTCCTCCTGAGGTGTGGGTATGCGATCTCAGCGTTTGTCTGCAGGCATTCCGATCCTGGATCGGAAATATGTTAAAAGGAAAAGATGATGAAAAGTAACTATGAAGTAATCGAAGTCTTCATCACTTTGGATAAACTTATTATTATATGGTGATACGAAAAATTTTCTTACAATGAAATCGGGCAACACTAATAAACTTCACTTGCATACGGATCTCTTGAAAAGATTTGTTTTCTCTAGCTTTTATAGTTTGATTTTATTCCGAAATCTTTTTGTTTTTGGAGTACATACGGCATGGCTTGAAGTAGCGACTCAATTTTTAAAGCACCATAATGTACATACATGTATATTATATAGACCTATAAAAAAAATTAAAATTAAAATTCAACGAGTAAGGCGATGCACCTTTGTACGGAGCAGGGTATACTATTATAGATTTGTCCAAGAAGCTAGAAGAAGGCTACCAGAACTATTCATCATTTTGAATTGCGGTTATGCTCTCGAAGTTGGTTACGACCAATTTTACTTAAAACATTTTGAATGAAAATTCTTTAGCAAAGTATTCGTAAAAAAAAAATAACAAATTAACTAAAGCGGAAATCAAGTGGAACGCAGAGAGGTGGAATTGATGGAGATTGGTTACAACCAAAGCAAACATTATTTGAGCCTTACTGTGGCTCACAATCTGCAGTTAACTTTGTCAAAAATTTTTTTTTAATCTTAAGTTTCAAAAAAAAATACTTTTTAAAAATTACTCCTAAAAATTAAGAAATCCATAAAGCACAAGGAATAATTAGGTCCAATAATTATAAGCATTTATAAATTTAAAGTTAGAACAGGACTAAATACCGAATGCTGTTGCACTACTTTTAGTTGTTTTAATCGTGTCCTCTTCAGGTTTTTATTTGCTCTTAAACTTTTCAAAATGTTGAAATTCAGCAGATATAATTTTGAATCGAAGTTGCGCCAGAAAAAGCCCAAAGCAGACGGATTTTTGTCAACTTCTCAATTCAATATTTTTATATTTGGAGCCAGTCAATTTTTAAAACGTTTCCTTCTATGCGCTTTAATCTTTTCAACAAAGTCAGGAATTTACAACGTTGCCGTAAACCGGTATTTAATGACTAAGAAATGTAACAGTAGCCGAGAGAAATATTACTAATCGTTAACTGTATGCAAAATATTATTCGAATGCTGTTAAAGTTCCTTGAAAAGTCACCCCTTTTGCTAACCTAAATTAAAACTAATCTACTACTATCATAAAAGTCGTACTTCATAAATTATTCCACTACTCCATCAATTTAACAAACTTTGGTTTTTTGTATTTATAATCTAATTGCAGGCACATAGTACATACAAAGCTGCATATTTATCTTTACCAAAATGACTGAAAATCATGCCAACAGTTTATTCATGTCCAAAACTCCGAATAACTTACGCAAACGCTCGAACTTGGTAGCAAAGCCATAGAAATACTGATACAATTAATCAAAAGTACGGGGCGTCGGAATGTGAAAAATGACCCAAATAGACAGGCGGCATCGCTAATGAATGTAATGTGAGGCAAAGTGAAAAGAGCCAAACTGAACTGAATTTGGCGCAAACGTCAAAGTTTTCGTTGACCATGACCCTGCCAATATGGTTAGACTGGTTCAGAGCATTGAAAACGTTGAATTTCTTTGATAAATGTTGTAATACTTTTCAAAGAGTTGAATAAAAAAAAATTGTTTGCGTTGGTTTTGTTTTCCTGTGGCACTTAAAGCTAGTGCTCGTATATGAGCTATTTGGACAACGCTGCGTATGCGTAATGTGAACCTCAAAACGTCAACAGCCATGCAGCATGTTAATGGCCAAGAAGACCCATATAACGCCTGATTGTGGCTTGTAAAAGCAGCCTGCTCTCACTCATTACATATGGCATATGACGATATTATCCAGATCCAGAAAGCGACCCCCATGCACCCCCACATATTCGCATTCGCTGAATGCAATCCAAAATGGAATGCTGACATGGGCAAAACGCATGCATATATGTAGCTGCCTTTCAGCCATCACAAAGCATATAAATGACATACACATATATATAAGATACAAGAGTGAGTGTTTGTGTATCTGTGTATATGTGTATATGTGTGTTTGGATGCTTTTACACGCCTTTATACGAGCTACTGATATGGCCTTGCCGTAGCTGTATCGGCATTAATAAAAGACAGATAGACAGACCGACAAACACAACAACATATACAACAACAACACACATAGATACACACCCTGTATTACAGCAGTCCGTTATTGTTGTACTTAAATATTCGACCCATTGACGTAGACAGGGGGATTGAGACTTTAAGTACCCCACAAGAATCTACAGCAACAATCATCAAATTACAAAAAATTTTATACAGTCAAAACTCACTTAAGCGAATTCGCTTTGTAATAAGAGATTTCACTTTGTCGCGCAGAAATGCAAAAGTGCCCGAGTAACGACTTGAGCAACCCTAACAACGTGAGAAAAATAAAAAGTGAAAAAATAAAAGATTAAGTTCTGGTAGATTTATATAATTTAATAATGAGCAGATTATTTAGCTTGTTTACAAGAGTATAAGACTGAACTTAATTCTAGCTTTTTTAAATAAAATTCCTTAAGCTGTGTCTGAAGCTTTTTGTTTGGGCATGATTAGGCAAAAGTATGGTCTTAACTTGTATTATTAATTTTATGATCTTCTACAGCGACGAAGCTACAACTTTGAATTGAAACTACAAATACTCTGTACACACTGGGTAGGGCAGAAATGCAAAATTTCTGTCCAACAAAGTAAACATATTATATACGATTTGCAGTTATTTTTGTTTGGATTTCACTTTTCCTTTTTTTTTCCTCAACAAAATCTTCTAAAACATTAATGGAGAAGAGTAGAGGAGAGTAGAAACCTTAAAAAAAAGAGAGAGACTGCAGGCTACTTCTCCTCTTTTTGTTTTTTTTTTTAAATTTTTGGATTTCTCCAAAATATATTTTACTTTTTTCTCATAATTAAATGTCATTCAACAACAACAACAATTTAAATTAACCAAAAATTATATGAAGAAATTCGTTAAACGTTATATTTTTTTTATTTGAAAATAAAAACTGTACTAGAAAGAAGTTTGTGGTAGAGAAGTTCGACTGTATTTCTAAGCGGTGCCCGAGAGTGGGATGAAACACATTTTTGCACCAAATTTTGCATTTAAAAGGCGAATTTAGGATTGTGGACCTGTTAAGGGAAATAAAATACAGGAGATACATTGATGTTTTGTGAAAAAGTCAGAGTATACCAAATTTGATGTCTGGTTTATCAGTGAAGCAATATAATATATTGTTGCAGATTAAAGAGGATTGTTTCTAAAGTTAATACTTTTACGCCTATATCTTTTAAAGTTCTTACCTATGTAAATAATGTTTGTATCGTATGTACTATTCTTAGCTTCGTTATATAAAGTACCATGCTTCCTAAGTCAACGAAATGCGCTGAAGTGATCATAATACCGAAACTTAACAAATTAGAACCTTGCCCTTCTTCATACCTTCCAATTAGTTTGCTAGTGACTTTCTCGTATTCGAGAAGTATTAAGGAAGAATGTTCTCTGGACCTTAATATACTAGACCCCAATCACTAGTTTGCATGCAGTGCTACGCAGTTGTCTTTTAGAAGTGAGAAAAACGTCGAGTCGATAAAGCCATGCCTGTCTGTCCGATATCATAAAAGCTATAGCTATAGTATGCTGCAAAAAAGGGATGAAAACCTCAAAAGTTATAGTTGAAAATGTATTGAGTTGACAAGCAAGCCACTATCTGTAACCATAAGTACATTATATCTAGGGTTTTTTTAATTTAAACTTAAAATTAGGGTGGGCCATCTGATGGTTTGGTTGTTCAGCACTCATAATTCGCAACAAAATGACGCAACAAGTAAAGCCCACGGACCATTATCGCCGTCGCTAATCGTTCAATCGATGGAAGAGCCAGCCGCGGCGCCCATCGGGCGATATTACTTTTCATGAATAATTGAGTAGTTTCAAACTTGCATTTGATATATACATTTGCCCGATTTTGTTGGAGAATATACGACTAAAATGCAATTAACAAACAAACAGATGGCCCACCCTATAGTACGAAACTTTTGGGAATAAACGATACGTCATGTATTATTTTTGTTCATGATTATAATCCACAACAGGTACAAGTAGGCTATGCTATACAACATTTTAAACATTTCAACTAACAATTCATAACTACTTAAAACAGTTAGCGTTGTTAATTAATTTTTTTTTTCCCAGTATCTTTCTAAACCATCATCAATTTCTGATTATTATTTTTTTTTTTTTGTTTAAATATTTGTTTGTTTTTTTTAGTTTCTATTAATAATTATTAGATCTTTGCTTAACAAAGACATTATAGATAACAAAAAATATAATTTTACTGCTAACTCAAAGTTAAAATAGTGGGTAATTGAAGCTGACAATTGTTTTTTTTTATCACAATAAATGAAAAGTTCAATTGTCAATCGGAACAAAATTTAAACTGGAAGTACCTGGAATTAAAATGCCTTTGGCCATTGCAAGGTAGGGATGGGCATCGCGTACTCGAATATCGATATTCAGTATCGATGTGTATCGGATGAAACCGATGTAAAAAATCGATATATCGCCCAAAAAATTTGTATGAATAATATCAGTTTTAAAATAATAAGTCATACATAAATTCAGACACATACAAATAATCAGTTTATCTGGATTTCTTACAATTATTCCAAAAGGCTGGTTTTTAGTTTAAATTAGAAAGGCTCCAAAGAATCGTCTACACATGCCAAAGGCCGGTTCCGTTCGTCGGTCATTATTCTCCCTGCAAGGGAAAATGGTTGCTCCGAGGTAACAGACGTCGCAACAGCCGGAACAAAGATCCTTGCTAGTTTGTAAAGATTCAAGAATTGTGTCGACAGGGGCTCCCATATGGTTAGACAGTTGGCGTGAAAAAAAACTTTCATCTCCGTTCTCGCAATACTTTTTGGATCTTCCGTATCTAAATGCAATACAGGATTGCTCACGGCAACAATGTGCTTTCCCAAAAATAATTTTTCTGATGAAATGGTAATATGCAGCGACTTAGCCAGAATGTTGTTTCCCGACGTCTCCAATTTTTTCCCCGATGCAGTCAAATCTTTTTCTATGCCCAAAGTGGCCATTCCACCTTGCACGCTTAGTTTTGGCGCCGAATTCGTAAATATCGTCAGTATCGGATGAAAATATCGATATCGGATATATCGTCGAACATGGATATCGATACAAAATAGTCGACTTCCAAAGAAAGAATATCGATATTCCGATATATCGATACACCATCGCCCATCCCTATTGCAAGGGAACTTTCTTTTCTTAACACATTTAAAGATAGTTTTATATTTGTTGGCTAGTTCAATAAGTTGGTAGTTTAAACTGTGTCATATATCTCCGAAGTACTATGAATAGAATTGTATAGCAGTGCACATCCCCCACATTGCAAAAAGCTATCTACGCCAATGACGTGATCTAACCGCCAGTCAGCCATAGCCACGCACAAAGTATCTGGAATAGTAAAACTGGTTAACAGTTTGCTTACCTTGTTCAAAAATATTCGCACGCGGTCGCGTCTTAAGTCAACTTGCATCTTAGTAAACCGCAACTGCCACGCCTTTACCAGAGACAACTTCTAGGCGTTCCATGAGCAGGAAGCCAAATGCCGTTCTGTACAATGACGCACAGGGCCCTGCCCGCAAACCGTCCAGTCTGCCAGTGGTGCGTACCTAGACTTTCAATACAAGTTTCTACTCCGGTTTGCATAGCCCAGAATGAGGGAGCTTTACCAAGTGGGGCTTAGCAACGGAAAACTGCGTTGAACTTGGTCAACGGTTTGCGTGTGCACCTGAACTTGGTTGAATGCGCGGACATGTACAAGGTCACAGACTTTTGAAATATTGCCTACAATGTAAACTACTTGAACCTGGAGATCTTAAAGAGATCGGATGATTTTTTGTTTACAGGAAATTTCCTGTCTGTAATTATGATGACGGGTATGTTATTTAACGAACAAGTTCGTTAATGATGTATAGAAAAAAGTGGAGAGCACTTAACCATGACGCTTTCAACAAATATTTTATAATATGAACTTGATGATTGCAATTGTAAGCGATATTTGGAAAGATTTCAGTGCGATTAGTGTAGTGGGCTGTGAAACAAAGAGGTAGTAGAGGTACTTCGCATCTCGATACCCATTTGCTAGTTAAATATGTAGTACCTGGTACGAAAATATTCAATTTGCACAAAATATATTGCGTGTTATATCAAGCTAAAGTTCCAAAATCAGTTTGTACTTCGGCGCGATACTGCGCTTAAATTTTGAGAAATAGACACAGACATCAATTTCATTCAAATGCCAGAAATCCAATACTTGGTGACCCAGACAACCTTTTGGTACGGTTTCAAAATCTGTTGTAAATGTACTTGAGATTTTATTAAATTCACCAATAAAATATTTTTTAAACTAAAATACTGTTACTTATTTAAAAGGTACTGTAGAGGCGTAATCCTCTAAGTGTCGTGCACCTTTTTTGAGTTTAGTTAGGTTATGCAGTTTTGTATGTTAATTGTATTTGTGATATTTATTTATTTATTTATTTCGGAAGTTAATTTGTAGGTATGTAGTTTTATGTAATTTTATGTACAAATGAGAAAAAGGAAGATAAAGTAAGAAAAGAAAAAGAAAAACTTGTGCAAACACGCGCCTATCCGCAGCAGCAGCCATTCCTTTATGTTTATTTCGCTTAACACGAGGCAAAGTCGCTGTCGTTATCGATGTCGATTCTTGCGCTATATCGGTATTCTTACTATCGATGTGTCGGGTAGTCAATTGGTTGCCACTTAACTGGTGGTTGCCACTGCGGCGGATTGCATGTCAATTTGCGCGCCAACATTCCGCCCCTTGCAAACTTCATGCACCGTCGTGATGTTTGCACCATTCCTCTTGACTTGCAGCTTAGCCAATTTGACAATCGGTCGTTTAAATTGGCCACTTGCTGTCCGTACAACTGCGCTGCGTGCTTGTCCATCCTTTGCTAGGCAGAGATCCATCACGATTCCCTTTCTCCAGTTGGTTTTCAGGTTCGTCTCGTCGACTATAACAACCACATCACCTATCTCGATCGGGTCTTCAGGTCGTCCACCATTTAGCTCGCCGTGTCAAATACGGCAAGTATTCCCGTGTCCACTGCTTACGAAATCTCTCGGCCACCTGTTGTGCAACTCGAAAACTCTTGCCTAGCTGCACGCCGTTGTACTCATCATTTGTCGTTGCGCTTGCTGCGCAAGTTGCTACACGCAGAAAGTGATTTGGCGTCAGCACATCTGCGTCTACTGATTCCAGCGGTATGTACGTTAAAGGCCTTGAGTTTAAGGCGTTCTCAATCCTCACCAGCGCTGAACGTAGCACTGGTTCACGTACATGTGTCTCATCCAGTATGTCTGTCAACACAGACTTGATTGATCGAATCATCCGCTCCCACGCGCCACCCATATGCGGTGCGCCCGGCGGTATAAACGACCATTCAATCTCCGGGTATATTTGTTCAAGCTCGTCTGCCGAAACTCTACTTATTTCGGCTTGTAACAGTCTGCTTGCGCCTCGAAAATTTGTGCCGTTGTCGGACACGATTTTCCTCACAGGTCCACGACGAGCCAGGAACATATCCAGCACCAGCATGAATGCGTCTGTTGATAATGAGTCTGCCAGCTCTATATGCACTGCGCGTACTGTCAAACAGGTGAAAAGTACGCCCCATCGTTTCTCACGTCTTCTGCCAAGTATGACCTCCAAAGGTCCAAAATAGTCGACACCTGAGCAGGAAAACGGTGGCTCATTTATCTTCAGCCGCTCAATTGGCAGACTACCCATTTGTGGAGCCTGCGGAATTGCCCTTTTGTTGCAGCACCTTTGGCATGCCTTGATTGCTGCTCTCACCAACGCTCTAAGGCCGATGATACAAAAGCGCTGCCTCATCTCGTTGACCACCACCTCGCTTAGATGATGGTGAAACTTGCGATGATAGTAATCGACCAATAGCCTTGTGATCGCGTGCCGTCCAGGTAATATAACAGGCCTCTTTACTTGCACTGCGATGCCTTCAATTGCGTCTATACGCCCTCGTACTCGTAACACGCCAGCATTGTCTAAGTATGGAGACAGTTTAAAAATCTGACTTTTACGACATACTTGCCCATCATTCTCTAAACGCTTTATCTCTTTATAGAACGTTTCAGCCTGGCACACCCTGTAGATCACGTTGTTAATATCATCCAGGTTTGCATCACGTACTGCTACTTTGGCACACTCAGCGGTCATCTCTCGTCTACATACAATGCGCAGAAAACGCATTACGTACTTCAAAGCGCCTCGTAGCTTTTCAAACTTGCTGAAGCGAGTAACATCTGGCATTATAGCTGTCAAAGCTGATTTCGATCCCTCCTCCAGTTGGTTTATGTGTACGCTGTCTAAGCCCGCGTCACTGTAATTTAGTTCAGTAACAGGCCAACTTGCTTCTGCCGCAGTCAAAAATTGCGGTCCCACGAACCATCTCGAACCGCCGTCAAAGCGCAGTTCCTTGGTCCATTTTGTACCATCATCAGCTACATTGAAAGCGGATGGCACCCATCTCCACTCGTTTACATCTGATTCCTCTAGAATTTCGCCGATACGTAGTGCCACAAATTGATGATATTTTCTGGCGTCTGATCGTTTCCAGTGTAAAACATTTTTGGAGTCTGTCCAAAACACCCGACGCTGAGCAGATATGGACATCTCGATTTGTATGAAACTAGCCAGGCGCAACCCTAGTATTGCTGCCGTCAATTCCATACGAGGTATCGATATCGGTTTCAGTGGTGCCACACGTGTTTTTGATGCCACGAGTGAACAGCGCACTACACCGTCACGTTCAGCCCTCACATATGCCACTGCTGCATATGCGTTCACGCTTGCATCTGAAAATATATGTAATTGTAAATTATCAGCGCAGCTCACCAACGGCAAACAGCGAGGCACCCGAATATCTCGGATTCGATAGAGCTTGCGTATCCACGCCCACCATTGTTTCCGTTCGTCTTCTTTTATAGGCTCATCCCAGCCTACTGCCGATCTCCATATGTTTTGCATTATCATTTTAGCTTGTACAACGTAGAAGCCCAGCAGGCCAAGCGGGTCAAAAATTGTCATTACAACACGTAATACGTGCCGCTTGGTTGGGACCACCTTCTCGTTGAATATGGAATCATCAAATTTCTGGACAAATGTGAATTCGTCAGTCTTCGGAATCCACCACATGCCCAACACCCTTTCTTGCATCGGTTCTATGCCTTCGATGCATTTCTCGTGGTGGTTTGTTGCTCCCGTGAGTGCGTTCCTAACTTCGGCTGAGTTTGACACCCAGCCTCTCATCTCGAAGCCGCCATCCCCATGTATGGCGCGAACACGCACTGCCATTTGAGCCAGATCATCTTCAGAATCAGCGCTTTGCAGCCAGTCGTCTACGAAGGTGTTTCGTATAATAGCACCCACAGCGTCTGGATACTTTCCCACAAAGCGCCTTGCATTCTTGTTCTTTATATAGTTTGCCACTGATGGTGAACAAGTAGCCCCGAAAGTCATTACTTGCATGACGTATCTATCCGGTTCTCGAGCAGTTTCGCCATACCGCCAAAGAAACTGCTGCGCTGCTTGGTCATCTTGCCTCACTCTTACTTGGTGGAACATTTCTCGAATATCGCCGCACACAGCTACTGGCTTCTCCCTGAAACGTATAAGAATACCGACCAAATTTGGTAACAAATCAGGACCCTTGAGAAGTACTGTATTTAGGGCGACCCCGTCTACCCTTGCTGCTGCGTCCCACACAAGCCTCGATTTCCCCTTGTTTGTATTTGTGACTACAAACATGGGCAAATACCATGAGCGTTTGGCATTTGTCATCTCGTGCGCCTCCAGTTTACGCACATATCCTTGTTGTTCATATCGTCGAAGTTGGTTGTTTACAAATTCGCACAACTTCTTATCACGTGCCATGCGTGATTCCAGGCATTTTAGTCGTTGCGTTGCCATACCATATGAATCTGGTAGAGCAATGTCATCCTGTCTCCAGAGCAATCCGGTTTCCCAACGTTTTTCCAAGCTGAGGTATTTTGTTGTATTCTCGAGTATTGTCTGCGACCTTTGATCCTCTTTAGACTGCAGTGCATTATTTGTTATGCATACACCTACAGCTTCCAAAGCGAAGTTAGCCTTTACAATATTGTCGATACGTCTGTCGTCTGTGCAATCGCACACATGCATCACTCTTACGCCTTCACGATAGCTTCCACGGCCGTATACTGACCAGCCGAGTCTTGATTTGGTAGCTATCAGCTGAGTGCCTTTACACTCTCTCACAGTTAATGGCACTCCAAGCTTTGCGTTGTCTAGGCCTATTATAATCGAAGCGCATACATCCGTATACGTACTTATTGGCAGCTTCTGCAGATGTGGATTTGCATGCAGAACTGAAGCATCCAACGTTTGGACTGGCAAGTCCAGATTAGCTATAGTTCGTACATTCTGCAGCGTGTAGCGATGCGCTGTTGCCTCACGCGCTGCTATGCTAAGTTTCACTCTTTTCGATTTAGGCTCATTCTGCGTGATGTCATTGGTCCAGCGCAAACAAAGTTCCTCAGATGGGCCATCAATACCCAAGTCGTCGGCTACGCTGCTCTCTAATAGTGTACACGCCGACCCTTCGTCTATTAGTGCAAAGGTCTGCACCGATTTTGCAGGACCATACAAAGTCACTGGTACATAGCGAAACAACGCCTTGTTATTTTGCCCTGTATGCAATATGACTGCGCTTGGTGCTGCCGTCTCAGACTTGTGTACACCATTTCTTCCATAGTTATGCAATAATGGATGATGAGCTCTATTGCACCCATCTACGTTGCATCGGTCCGATCCTCGACAATGATTTGCAAAGTGATTGCCAAAACATTGCCAACATCTTTTGCTCTCTTTAATAAAACGCCGTCTGTCTTGCCCGCTCAGGGACAAGAAGCTTTCACATAACTTCAGCTCATGGTTGCCTGCACATTTAATGCAGCCCTCGTGATTAGATGCCCTCTCGTTGTGCACCATCAGCCTCTGCCGTGGGTTTCTGTGGTTTGATTTTGCTTCGATTGATTCTGCTGTCGCCACTACAGGCATTACTGTACTTGCGCACGTCGCCAATTTAAATAGCCAGTCATCGAAAACGCCAATATCTAGTCGCCCCATAGTTGCGCTGTATCGTGCCCAATCCAGTCTTAGATCACACGGCAATTTCTCAAGTAAATTGCGCATAAGCATTGGGTCGTTCAGGTACTCTGATAGGCCTATTGCTTGTACGGTCGATCGATAGTTTTGCACAGCCAGCGCTAATTGGACCAGAGTTTCCAAGCGTTCGGGTTTCACGGCCGGTTCCTGTCGCAGTCTCGTCTGGAGCGCCTGATGTATAGCATCTGGGCGCCCATACAGCATTCTTAATGAAGCAATCGCCTGCGCTACGGTCGCAGGCACCATCAGCTTGCCACGCACTGCTTCTAGTGCAGCGCCCTTTAAGCTTTTCTGAAGTCGTATGAGGTTCTCCTGATCGCTGAATCCACACCTCTCTGTAGATTGTTCATAGTTTACAATGAACATTGGCCATTCTTCTGGTTTGCCTGAGAAGTGTGGCAGATCCTTGCTAATCACCTGCCTCGTTGCTATTTGCGACGCTGTAAGCGTTATGTCTTGCGTCGAGCTAGCCATCGCAGGAAAAGTTGTTGCTGCTGCATGTGGCCACATGTTGCCACATGCGTATGCTGTGGTTGTTGTTGGCAGCAAAGTTGGGTTATACATTGATGCCTTCGATCCCGCATAAGCCGCTCCATTTTGAGCCATTTCATATGCGAACCTTTGCGCTCCAGTATACATCACAGATCCGTTGCCAGCCAATCCTCCATATATTGCGCCAGTTGCGCCCAAAGAACTGCTTGCCTGTGATGAATTTGCGCCTATGTGCATCACTCGATCATCCCACTTGACGCCGTTGCTGCCATAGTCCACTGTCGAGTTCAGCATACCCCCGTTTGCAGCTATTTTTAACGAGCTCGATGTCATTGCCATCGCCTCTGCTCCTCTTATAGGTGAGAGTCCCTGATGGGCCCACATAACACCTTCTTGCGGAGCCCTACCAGCCATCTGGTTTGCAGCCACGATGCTAGTTGGTAGCATACCGCTGCCTGTTGCTTGCATAAAGGTTCTCGAGCTAATATCGCCCACGCCTATTGGCGCGGCAGCACGTTGACAACTAATACTTTGATGTGACCACGTGACTCCGCCCCTAGTAGACACATTAGTAGTGGCCATGGAATCCACTGAGATCACGCCATTTTGCGTATCACTAACATGAGACGACTCTACTGGGCAATTTGCGCACACCAACGATCGCGGCATAGCAATGCTGTCTGCACTTGCTGCCGCACCAGAATGTGAGCTTGTATGTTCACTAATCGATCCACTCAAAGGCAACGTGCTTTCTTGCTCCATAACTGCTATAAGCGTTGTAATCCTCGGTATTAACAACGACACTGTCTTATAGCACGTTTCTTATGGCTGCTGATTTTAGGTTATGTTACTCCAGACTCGGCGCTCTCACTCGCTTTCTCAGTAGTAAATCGGCTTTAATGTTTTGTGTTCGTGTACCAAACTAAAGGAAATTTATAATTTAATACGCGAACCAAAACTAATACGAAGTTTTTTAGAATGTAGAGGCGTAATCCTCTAAGTGTCGTGCACCTTTTTTGAGTTTAGTTAGGTTATGCAGTTTTGTATGTTAATTGTATTTGTGATATTTATTTATTTATTTATTTCGGAAGTTAATTTGTAGGTATGTAGTTTTATGTAATTTTATGTACAAATGAGAAAAAGGAAGATAAAGTAAGAAAAGAAAAAGAAAAACTTGTGCAAACACGCGCCTATCCGCAGCAGCAGCCATTCCTTTATGTTTATTTCGCTTAACACGAGGCAAAGTCGCTGTCGTTATCGATGTCGATTCTTGCGCTATATCGGTATTCTTACTATCGATGTGTCGGGTAGTCAATTGGTTGCCACTTAACTGGTGGTTGCCACTGCGGCGGATTGCATGTCAATTTGCGCGCCAACAGGTACAATAAATTAAATTTCAGAGTTTTTTATTTGCCAAATAGCTGTTTTTGGTATCAAATTCAAGTAAAAGAACGAAGAAGACGCTGAGTAACGACGGAAATTACAAAGGTTGCGGGGGCGAAACACACGAAACATTTCGGCTTAGACTGAATTTTTTGAAGCTTTCCCTTAAACCCCAATCTACTAGTAACGGGGAGAAAATCCATCGGCAGTGCTTCTACCTACATAGAAAAAAAATTAGTCCGACGACTTTCCGGAAACACCCTGCATATTACTCTCTAGAATATCCGCTTCCAATCTGTTGACCCACGGCATTGTGCGCCTAGATTTTCATATTTTGGCCAAAACCCTGTCATTTCCATAATAATTTTCTTAGAGTGATGAAATTTTGCACACGTATTCCTAAAGGATTGAACTATTTTTCTGAGTATTTTGAGCCTCCTCATTTTTAAGATATAGATAATCCAGACCAAAATTGGAAAAAACTTAAAAAAACAAAAAAAAATGTTTAACTTAATTTAAAAATAAAAACGATTAATTGGAATTGGACCATATTTAACATAGAGGTAGATATGAGCTCCGCATACATTGAAAAAATAGCCTATACCCAAAATATTGAATGGTTTTGGAGTTTCGGCATTCCAAGCAAATTACAAAAAAGATGACATCACCAATCCATCTGGTTTTAAAAACATATAATTTTTTTTGCATGCTATTGCACATTTAAAAAAAAAAAAATTTGAAAAATACACATTTGAATTTTTACGTTTTTTCTTCAAAATTGATGATTTTTACATTTTTGGAACTTTAGAAAAAATGTTTATTAAAGCATACTTTTAGGCAGCTTTTTTTTTCTTTTTCATATATTTATTTATTGGCAATCAACCGATAAATAAATCGCAACACACTAAATATAACTTAGTGTGTGATAGTAAAAAATAGTAAAATTTCCTGGGGGACAATTTTTAAAATTCAACTATTAGATACAAAATTCATTTTCCGAAAATCGTGAAGAATTACATTTTCTTGTAAAATATATAAAGAAATTTATAGAATTTTTTTCGATAAAATATCGAGTGGTAGTCGGAGTTACCCTTAAAGCAAATTAGCCAAATGATAAAAAAACCAACAAAATCTTTATAACTACTCGAATATATTTAAAATCAAAAAGTTTTTAAGTTGAATTTTAGTTTTTCTCTGAAGTAATATTTATAAATAATAAAGTAAATGAAGATTTCGTAGCTACATTTATCATGGTAAATGCAGGGTTTTTTTTCTGTAAATTATCGCGAAAGGTCAAAAAATACAAAATGTCAACTTTGATGGCTAATTACTAAAAAAAACACTAATTATAATTTAATAATTTTTTCTGCACAGGATACCTTAATATGTAAAATCATATTGAAATATCGTTTTGTCCAAATTTTGACTTTAATCTGGAGGACTTTTGGCCAAAATCTGGCCACGCGGGCCCATAGTGCACTGTTAGTATCAGGCTTGAAATTCATATTTTATTGGGTATATCTTTTGGAAATTTTTAAATATTTCCAGCTTATTAGCAAAAAGGTTTATACATCCACAAACTTTCGGGATGACTTTAATAAGGTGGACATATAACGCGTAATTCCCCTTTTGGTGCCCTTTTGTCCGCCATTTGGCAACATAAATCTATAAACTATAAAGTCTATGGTCCCAGACTTACATAACTTAATAGGAATTATTCATACCCAAGGTGCATACACATTTTTGCATGAAAAACTTTTGCTCTGCCACGCCTTCTTTAGCCTTTATATAGATAGTATAATTTTACATTAACCTTTACCCCATCGGAACAGTCTATAAAAATCCATTTATTTCATCAATGTAAAATTATAACTCCACAATGCATTATGCGAAAATTTGAAAATATTTCTATTCTCAAAACCGAACTTTGAAAGACCAACCCAATAATAGAAACTCAAAAAAACACACTATTTACCATTTTCTATTGTGTACCTATATAATGAAATGAAATTTCCAATACCGCCTTGATATTTTGTGTGTATTTAAGTCTTTCGAACACTGATGAAATACAATTGGAAAACCAAACAATGCAAAAAATTGCAAAACAAATGCAGAAAAAAAAATCTCCTTTTGATAGCATGACAAATGCAGCTTCTATTTATTGCACATTCATAGAAAAAACGATTTTCCAGCACTGGCAGAGCAATTTAAGCAGAAGCCATTGAGTGAAAGAATTTAGCAGAGCTGCATGTAGAAGTTTTGCCCAGATGTTTACGAGAAAAATATTATCAAATTAAATACGGACCCACCTACAGCTGTGGCATCCACATTGCTACAAGCTGCAGTTGCCTTTAAGTCCAAGTAACAATGGCAACAAGCGAAACGTTCAGGAAATTCTTGAGAGGGGCAACGCCCCGAACTAAAGCTCTCTGTCAAGTTTCACTTTCATGGCAGTTACAAAAGTTTGCGCTAAGAAATTATATAAACGCTTGCAAAAAATATACAATAAATATATTGCCATTATATGATGGTGTGCGTGTGTATCTATTTGAGCGTGTGTATGGAACTATATTTGTATATAAGAGTATGTATATGTCTTTAATGGGTGCAGTCGACTAGATTTTTCCGACCATTTAAAGCCTTAGTCTTGGTACTATGGAACTTTGACGCATTAAAAGGAATACTTTTTCATTACCGTTATATTAAGTGTGACCATACGTGTCATTTTTTTGGGACATGTTCCGTAAGCCCCATATCCCACCAAATTTCCCAAAGTTCTGCCAAAATTTTTAATTTTTTATAATTTTAAGACACGGTAACTGCGACCTTGATCTTTTTAATGGATTCGTTTATTCAAAAATATATATCATTTTTTACACGGTACAGGTGGACGAGACCATTTCACCGTGAAACGATTTTGAAGAGCAAACAAAACACCTTCCAATATGTTGGTTCCTTTAAAAGAAGAATTGGTCACAGATGTAACAAGTATAAGTATGATCTATTTATTTTAAATAATTTTAATCTAGTGTTTGGTTTTCACTTACTTTCTTTTTATACAAATAGAATTATAGTCAATCCTTTTCTTATGTAAACTTCTATAATCATTTAATTCAAAAATGTTCTGCTTGTTGTCCCCTCTTTAAATAGAAAATGTTCCTGAATTTGAGACAATGTTCCAAAACTCGAGGTAGAATGTTTATGATCACAGTTGTTATACCTGTACCATTAAAGGGCAAAGTTCGGTTATATCGGCAATCGAGTCGTTTTGATGCTGAAGGACGTATCTATATTTCGTTAGAAAGAAAGCTACTTTTTCACTCTTGAAAAACGCTTTAAAAATTTTCCCACTTTTGATAATTCTAATTTGATACTCTCTTGATCTATAAAAATCTTAGCAAAAATCTTTATTTATTTAGTCTAATTTATTTTCATAGCACCTTAAGAATTTACTTCATGTCTTTTTTTACACGGTTTTTTCTGGAATATACCGTGTAAAAGTAGAATTAGGTTTAGTTTCCTTTTTATGATATTTATTTATTTTTTTTTAATTTTTTATGTTTATAAATCAAGTGTTTATTAAAATTAATAGATTGACTAAAGAAGCTTTTCTATCAAATGGTTATAGTTACTAATTTATAAAACGCCCTTATGTTACGATGAATTTAAGAAACCTCTGAACAGGAAATGGTTAAATTGTTCATATCTAGCCGGCCATAATAAAAATAAATTATTGTTACCTCTTTAATTTAATAATAATTTTTCTTGCATTATATACTAATGCACAGTACTCGGAGTTTTTTTTTATCAATAAACAAGTCATTTTTGCCCACCATGCAGTAGCAAATACATCACACCAAAAGCGCAAACTATGCACAGACACCGACACATAAATACGCCCCAACACACCCAAAAGACAGCACATAGCCAGCTGTACAGATATAGATAGATCAACAGACAGACAGACAGACAGACATCTAGACTACTGGTGGCCAGTGCAAGTGGTATCTATCGGACTATGGCTAACAGGCTAACTGCTGGTGCTTGGCGCATTTGAAAGTGGTTTGGTTTGGGCCATTGCATAATTGCACCAAATTCCTACAACAAAGCAGCGGCAACAACAACAACAACTTCCACAACAACTATCCAACAGACCGACCAACTTGGATTTCTATCCGAATCACAATTTTAGCTCTTTCATTCTTTCAGTCTTGTTTTTAAGCCCACTTTGGTATTAGCACTCAACCAAAAGTGTTGACGTAATACGGTAAGATATTTCATATTTCATATAGATACTATATAAAGTAGATAGATACTCGTATAATTTTATTTTGCGGCTTAATTGAAGCGGAACTCTTGAAGCTCATTAAAGTCGCGATACAGAATAATTGCATATGGCAGTGCTCTATAAACAATTTGGTCAATGCCCATATAAAGTGGGCTAACTTGAACAGGAACATGGCTTAAAGATTTCGACTCAATACACGTTCATTTATTTTTTATTTTTTTGCAACAAAATTTCGACATATAACGTACATTACACACATCTATTTATAATTATATACAGAGCTGGAAGAAATTATAGAAACGTCGAAGTAACTTTTTTAAAATTCGATTAAAAAATATTTTTTAAATCTAATTTTAAGATATAATTTTTTTTTTTTCGAAACTAACATTTTAAAATTAAAACAAACAAATAAAATAAAAAATATTGTTTTTAGCATTAAAAAATATAGAAGCAAGCGACTAAAAAATAATTTTTATTTTTTTAATCTCAAAATATCAAAAAAGAAAGAAACGATTTCTTGTGTAATATTTAAAACTTTTTTCTCGAAGTTACCTTTTTAAAATTTGCTTAAAAATATAGAAATAGATATTTTTAGCGACTAAAAAATAATTTTTATTTTTTTAATCTCAAAATATCAAAAATATTGTATAAATATTTTATTTCTTGAAAAAACAATAGATACAATATTATATTTAAGATTTCTATGTGAAATGCTGATTGTTTCGCCTTCACTTCTGGATTTTTCTACATATGACTACTCTTTCCACATCTCTGCAATAGGCTTTACGTGCTATTCTGAAACTTATTATAATAACAAAAATTATATAAGAAATATTTGATTTTTTTTAGCAGGAATCGTTACTTTAAGAATTTAATTATTTCAGAATTTAAGTACGCTGTGCTTCTATTTTCTGTTTTTAATCCGCTAAAATATATCTATTTTTTTCTATATAAATTTTCAAACGCAATTTTCTTGATTTTATTTTGAAACATAATTTAATAAATATAAACCATAAAAAAGTTAATTTTGGGGAAAAAAATGTTTATATTATACAAAAAATACATCGTTTCTATTATTCTTTCCATCACTGTATATAGCACATTTTTTATGGTTAACGGAGTGACTGATTTATTTGGCAGTAATAAATTGACATTGTCCGCGGACATCAGTCGGTAACTCTCTGGACACACCAAAGTCCCTGTAACATAATTCTATGCAACACTGCCACGCCTACTTGCGGCCCGTGTAGTCTATGCTATAGGAACCGGTATATAGATTCAAATTTCTCAATGCCGGATGATGTTGATTGGGTAGTCCAGCATATGGTTGCTGATGTGGTGCATGATACTGCTGCTGTGGTGCAGCTGGCTGATAATAGCGTGGCTGTGGTGCAGCTGGCTGATAGTGTTGCGGCGTGGGATTATAGTAGGGACGTGGTGGCGCTGGTGCAGGTGCTGGAGCAGCCGGTGCATACTGTTGTCCACGTCCAAAATCATTCAAACTAAATTGGCTGGTCGCAATGGGGCGATTATACTTTTGATCCTTGTAATAAACAGAGGGATCTTCACGATACTGTCCATCATCGATTTCGTTGGGGCCCAGTGGATATGGATTGTTGTTATTGGATAGTGTGGGTGGTGGCACATTGATATCACTGCCAGCGGGTTCAAAGCCACGCTTGCTCGCTCCATACTCTATCTCACGCACTTTGCCCTGATCGTCTACATAGCCGTATTTGCCATAGACCTCACCATTGGGATATTTGGTCTCAATCTTAAAGCTTTTGTCGGCTGCCTCATAGCCATACGTATAGGATCCATCATCATTGTGTTTGTCAATCTGCTTGAGTATGGGTATGGGCGTTGTATAGTCTTGATGTTGCGCATACGCAGTGTGTGCCAATAACAGGCTTAGAATTGACTGTTGATTGAAATTAAATGTTTAATTACTTTAATAATATATTAAAAATATACAATTTGTATTAATGCTAGTCAAGGTAGTGTTTAATTGCAACCATTTATTCGTAAATAGCTTTTTTTTACGCTGAGATTGAATTAATTGCGATGAATGCATTGGAATTTGAAATAGCTTTCAAAACTTAATCTGATTTAAAAAATGTCACCTTAGACTCAAAGTAAAGAATTCCACCTTAATCTATTCTTTTCTAAATTTTCTAGTCTTTTGTATCACAGAAGAAAATATTTTTAAAAACATGAAGTAGGACGCGCCACAAATCTCTTTCAACCGAATTTCGACTAGCTTTACCCGTTACGGCTTTCCAATTTTTCTAAACTTATTTTACTATTCTTTTTTAACTATTTATAATTTTTGTAATTAAAGAACCACTCCACAGTTAAAAATTTAGAAACAAGCTAAACCCTATAAAATTCTTAGATTACGAAATACCAAAACAAAAAACGTCAGACTAATATAAGTTGATTACTGTCGGTGTATTAATTATCACTTTCATCACAGCTTGAAGCTTGTTTAAAAAATTATCATTGAGAATAAAATATGGCGTACATTAAAGTCGGGCGCGGACGACTTTGGGATACCCTGTACCACCACATTGCAATTAAATCCGATACATTGCTTAAAAACTCCAAAAGATATTTTATTTGCCACATTTGGTTACGATGTTTTCATAAACAATTTTGCACCAAAAACTTTTGGTTGATCGATCGGTCCTATGGGGGCTATATGATATAGTCAACCGATTTTGATCAAATTTTGTACACTAATTGGGAACTATAACAAACTTCCGACTGCCAAATTTGGTTACGATATCTTCACAAACAAATGAAACACAACGAATTTTGTGGAAAAAACTTTTTTTTACCGATCTGTCCTATGGGAGCTATATAATATAGTCAACCGATTTTGATCAAATTTTGTACACTAATTGGGAACTATAACAAACTTCCGACTGCCAAATTTGGTTACGATATCTTCACAAACAAATGAAACACAACGAATTTTGTGGAAAAAACTTTTTTTTACCGATCTGTCCTATGGGAGCTATATAATATAGTCAACCGATTTTGATCAAATTTTGTACACTAATTGGGAACTATAACAAACTTCCGACTGCCAAATTTGGTTACGATATCTTCACAAACAAATGAAACACAACGAATTTTGTGGAAAAAACTTTTTTTTACCGATCTGTCCTATGGGAACTATAAAAAACTTCCGGGTGTCAAATTTGGTTACGATATCTTCATAAACAAACGAATTATCCATCTAAAACTTTTAGTTTTTTGCGAGATATACAATATATCCCCGATATAAAAAAAAAAAAAAATAAACTTGTCTCCTATGGAATAATAAGGGAACTGATCAGAAAGTTTGGTTGCTCTAGCTCTTACCATCTCTGAGATCTAGGCGATCATACGGACAGACAGACAGACGGAGAGACGGACATGGGTATATCGACTTCTCTAGTCACCCTGATCATACTTTAGGTCACTTTGGAGGGTCACCTATGTCTCCTTCTGTATGTTACATATATTTTCGGCTTTCACAAACTTAATATACCCTTTGTACCATACGGTAGAAGGTATAAAAATGACTTAATAGATTTAAAATGGAAATCAATCTCAACAGATTTCTACCTGGCGTTCTCAAAAACTACTCTAGTTTCTAAAATTTTAACTTTGGAATTTCAAAACAAATTTTCATTGCCTGTTTCCTTAAATTATAAATAAAATAAATTCTCCCTATCTCAGTATTATGTCTTGACATTCTTACAATGTGCACAAAGTTCTCTTTATGTGGCATTCCTGTCGACAGAAGTGCTTTTCTCCTGGGACTGAAATTTTCTAAATGGCTTGTAGATTTAAAAAAAGCATTTAACTTTGTAGTTCAGTGTGATTCACCCAACGATAGTCACCACAACACTTTTCTCTCGACAGCCCAGCGAAGAGGTGCTCTCCTAAAATAAGTCTAAACGTTCTCAAAAAAAGAATTTCGGTCTTATAAGCTATCTGGAACAAAGCGCCATTGTTCTTAAAATAAGTCCAAACATGCTCAAATTAAGAATTTATCTCTACAAAAAACGCTCTTAAAATAATGCTCAAAATTAGGAAAATCCTATTAATTCAATTTGCATTTTGAGTACGTATTTCTAAATTTTTTTCTCAGTGTACGTCTAAGATCCATTCCTTCTGAAAATCACTTTAGCCTTTATTTCAACTGAAATTCTTTGAAAACTGCGTTTGGCTACTTTTAACGTTTTATACAGTAAACTTACAATTGAAAAAATTATAGCCTGGCCTAGAGAGAATATCGAAGAACTGTCTACTAAGGCCTTGAGCTTCGTACTTCCTAAAAAATTTGTAAAATTTTTACAAAAATAACCTCTTGCGTTTTGTCAATCGTTTTTGCCTTGATTCCAACGAAGTTTTATTACAAATTTAAAAAGTCAACAAATATTTTTCTAAAACAGAGCTCAAAAGGTTTCATATTTATTGGCGATTAAACAATTCGCGTTAAAATCTATAAATATTTTATTCATGTTAAATTAAGCTAACCTAAGCATAATAATAAATAAAGGAAAAAGAAATTAATAAACAATTTAAAATTGATTTTACAGACTCGCCAAATCAATTTTGGCTAAGTTCCAATCAACTTTTTTATAAAAACTCAAAAATTG
The DNA here is from genome assembly GCA_949987675.1 of Chymomyza fuscimana. Taxonomy (NCBI): domain Eukaryota; kingdom Metazoa; phylum Arthropoda; class Insecta; order Diptera; family Drosophilidae; genus Chymomyza; species Chymomyza fuscimana. The sequence goes on from OX465088.1 coordinate 85,529,764, forward strand.
AACAAAAAGTTTTTTAGAACAAAGTATCAATTTTTTTTTTATTTGTGCAGTATTTTCAAAAACACATTTATTTTTATTAATTCTAGTTAAGATTGCCAATCCAGAAAGTTTAGCTGGTGATATCAGAACTTTTTATAAAAGTGTCTGTAAATCGCTTTTGCCTTGGTCCCTACCGATTTTTTTACAAATAAATCATACAAATGTTTATAAAATAAATTTCTGCCATATCTAAAAAATATCCCATGCAATTTATTTCATAAAATCTGCTTCAAAAATTATTCACCAAAATTAAGGTTTTCCTTGCAATTCTTTTCCTTCTTCTTAATATCCGATTGTCTATGTAAAGCTAGTTTTAAATAATAATTGCATTATTTCGTAAAATATTTAAGAACACTGTACTTCATTTATTTCAGGGTTGCCTTTATCTATGCTAAAACATAAAGTAAATAAAAATAAATATATTGCGCAGAAAATCACAACCAAATTTAACATAGCTATAATGAGTTTCCCTAAACTTCGCTCATATATTTTATTTCAAATCGAAAGTTTGAATTCCTTTGTTTGAACTTATCAACTGCATACCGTACTACTAAGCTCAAGGACGTAGCTGACTTAAATGGCCCTGCATTACTTTTTTTATCATAAATCTCAAGAACAGGGCAGCACTTTTTGCCCACTTTATGTACTCAATATATTTGTAATTAAGTAAAACCGGTTCAATAAAAAAAAACACCAACTGCATTCTATATGTAACTACGCAGCTGTCTAACGTATTTAATTTGCAACAAATTTGGAACGAGTTCTGAGCGTTATATTTTGACAGCTCGGACACTTTTTGACTCATGCTTACCAGCTTAAGCATTATTTCAGAATTGTGTAAAAATTATTATAATTGAGCACAGTTGTACGTTTTCACCAATCCCACAGTTTGTTATTTTAATCCAGAGGTCTTTCAGATTATATTCAATCGATTTTAAAACCAAAAACACAAAACCGTCAATGTAAAATGCAGGTGCAAAAGATTCCTGCACTTGCACACGAGACTCTGCGAAACGAAACTATAAACTCAAAACGAAATCGGGCGGTGCAACGCTTTTATACCACGATCAGCATTCCATACGGCGTACCAAAGAAAAAATAAAAATAAAAAAAAATCAAGCATAAATAAATAATGTTAAACTACAAGCCGCCAGCGCCAACAAAAGCTCCAACAACAAGCTCGCAAAATTACGCTCCATCTGCGCGGGGATCGGACTCCCCAGTTGGCGTAGGCAACGCTCAGCTGCGTCGAACAAAGCTCGAGCCACTACGAGCGGTCGACCAAGCGACCAACAGACAGACCTCTCGACAGACACCCTAACTGCACAGAAAAAACTCTGCAGAACCAGAGCACTTTGTGCTACACTCAGAAAAATAATTTTCATTGGAGACTAAATACCCTTAAAAAGATTTCCATTGAAAATCTCCTTTTTTAGATCTGGCGAATCTGTCAGTAATTCATTTACAAAAAAAAAAAAATATACTTCAAGGGAAATAGTTTAAGGAGGGAAGCTAGTCTCCAATTATAGTGGAGAGCCTAAATTTAAGAATTCTTTGGTAACATTTTTTCAAACGATCTTAATAATTGTTGCAGCATACTATTATTACACACTACAAATATTTACTTAAAGTGCATGAAATATTTCGTCAAATATTTGGTGTGATGATCAAATATTTGCACGAAATCTTTGCTGCAAATTTATTGTAATTTTGTTTCGCGCAATGAAATTATTTTTTAGTGGCACCATCCCATGGCAAAAATTTCTCATGCAGGATATTGGTATAAGTAAATAGCAAATAAATGATGATTAAATTTTCACTTTTGTTGAGTACTTCGTATTTTATAAATTTAGAAAGCATCTAGCTGTTTTTATAATATAATGATGCAGATCAATTCAAACATAACCAAACATAACAAAAATTTGTTTGCAAAATTTCATTTAATGAACTTACGGCTTTGGCAATGTGTTTCTAATTTCCAGAACGGAGCTTCCGAATTGCCATATACGCCAGAAATATGGTGAAAATCTTGAAAAACCAAAACATATAATTATGATTGAAAGTAGAACTTCAGTCGAAATTTCTAAATTAAAAGCAAAAAAATTCAATTAAAATTTAATTTCAAAAAGACTTGCCAATAGAGGGAAGGCAATGTGCGGCCATGTTAACGTCTGCCAACTTCTCTAGTAATTAAATAAAATATAAAAGAAATGTATCATAAAAAATAGAAATAAATTAATGATTTACCAAAAATGTTCTGAAAATATTTTATTGTAATTAATTCTTCGAAATTGAATTAGAAATAAAATGTACGAAAACATAAAGCAATTTTAGAAAATCATAAAAATTATCATAAAAGATTTTATATACTCATATCAAAATTTGGTTCTATTTGTATTCATTGCCGTAGTAAAATTAATTGCGTGCTTAAATCGAAAATTCAGTCGAAAATGTCGAATATTTATGTCAAAAGTAATTTTTGAGAGGTCAAAAAAATCTAGAAGTTACGGTAATTTTTTAAAAAATAATAAACTTTACCATGGAAAGTGAGTACTGACTTTTTGCTTTTTTTGTATTATTTTTTTCTTAATCAATAAAAATGAATAAAATAAAACTTAACAAAATTGATTTTTCTTATTAGCTTCAAGTCAAATTATAATTTTTCCAAAAATTTCTATGCATTGGGAAAAACCCAACCCGTGAATAAGATCGAAATAGGTTTAGTACATAAGTACAATAAAAGAAGACACTTTATTTTTGAATTCACATAATGTTTTTTCGCAACATCTCAAAAAATGTTTTGTAGTAAAATTTTTCGAATTTATTTTCTGGTCCACGAAATAATACTTTCTAAAGTTGACGGTGAATTGCTGCACAAATTTTCAAAAATTTTTCATATAAGGCTTTTATTAAACTTAAAAAAAAACAATATGGTACATTAAAAAATTTCGATTCAACAAATTTTTCTCAGTGTAGGCTTTGGAATGCAGCATAGAAATCGAAAGCGTTCAAAAATCCCAGTTATGAGTAGCTACTTAGTGTTATACATATACTATATAGAGATAGGTATATAAGGTGCCAGCCCACAGCTTTGTCTTGAGAAATCACAATCAGGTTATTAAAGTCAGTTCAAGTTCTTGATTGTTTTTATGCTCTGACACGCATGCGTACCCGGCTCTTTATGGAGCATTCCGAGCAATGACGAGCACGGAAGTGCTCAACTATCTTGGCAGAAATCAAAAGTATCTCAATTATGTAAAATATTTTTCTAGTTGATTTTCAATGAACATTTAACTTTTATTAGCTACCTGGCAATCTATCTTTCACTAAACACATTATTTGACATGACTGAACAGGTGGAGCAGCCTGAGCATAGCGACAACAACAACGATTACTTGTTGTATCTCCGAAAGCTCTCGTTGGAACCAGTCCAAAAAGATACAAAAGTCTTTAAGTACACTGACCTAGTCCACGATGAAAGACTGACGTAGACTGGCTGAGAGAATTGACTTATGGTTATGTTAAATAGTCGCCAAGTTGCTTAAATAATTTAATTTGTAACTTTTTTTATATATAAAAGTTTCTTTAAAAGAGACACGATTAAATTAGCGCAGAAATATTGAGTTTCAGACGTAGATACTTTTATTAGATACGAGAATATAGTTTTCGATAAATGAAGCTATTTTATGTGTCATCGATTGATATGTAGTTCTACTAGTTCCTACGGCTAATAAAAATAAAACAAGGCATACACTAGAGTTAAAAAATAACCAAACTATATTTAATATTCGCAACGTGAAATTAAGAATCACTTTTAAAGACTGCAATTTTGGGAAGACTTTTTTTTGGAGCTATGAATTGATCTGCATCATACATTTTTAAAAATCGTTGTGCCAGTTTTTTGTTCCTTATCCAGAATCTTCATGATCAAAAAATACTAGCTAAGTAGAAAAGGCTAGATGCCTAAACTCTTTTTAGACCTCTTTTATTTATATTATTATCCTATTTTTTTGAGAATAAATTACAATTTTTAGCTACAACTTCAGTAGTTCCCGATTTTAATCCAATTTATACCCATAAATGGGCTTAAAAAGGTGTGTGTCGTTTGAAACATTCTATGCCGAAAGGTTTGGGCCAAATAGTGAAAAACTAATTAGAGGGACTGGGCGCTAGAATCTCCAAAAGTAAACCGATTTTTTTATAGTCATCATATCATATATAATTTGGTGGCTGTAACTTTTCCAAAAAGTGGCTGAAAAAGGACTACATTTATTGTTGGTTCTTGTAAAAAGGGGTGATGTGATAACTTATAGGGACATCTCCCAAAGTTCTTAACCAATAAAATGTGTATCCATGGGGAAAAAAAACAAGGATCTTTGTAGAGTTTCAATATTGTTATTCATCAAATTTGCGAATGAACAAAAAAAATTTTATTGATGGAAATTATACAAAAAAAAGTAAGTAGAGTGAAGAATTGGACCATAAGATGATGACGATGATGTTCATAACTCTTTCGATTTTCGTGAAACAGGCAGTACGGACAGACGGCCGGATGGACGGGCATGGCTAAATCGATTACTTCAGGTAGACCTGATCATTTACACAACAGTTTTTTTACTACATTGCACAAGGACCCATTGGCGTGGCCAGATTTTGGCCAAAAGCCCTCTAGACGAAATTCAAAATTTGGACACAATGACAATTTAATATGGTTTTACACATATTAATGTATTCTGTGCAAAAAAGAAATATTAAATTTTAATTACTGGTTCTTAAGTAATTAGCCATCAAAGTTGGCATTTTGTATTTTTTTAACTTTCGCGATAATATACAGAAAAAAAAACTGCATTTACCATGATACATGCAGCTGCGAAATCCTCATTCACTTTGTTATTCATAAATGTTACTTCAGAGAAAAAATAAAATTGAGCTTAAAAACTTTTTGGTTTTAAATATATTCGAGTAGTTATAAAGATTTTGTAGGTTTTTCATCATTTGACTACTTCGCTTTAAGAGTACCTCCGACTACCACTCGATATTTGATCGAAAAAAATTTTATAAATTTTTTCACATGTTTTACAACAAAATGTAATTCCTCCCGATTTTCGGAAATTGAATTTTGTATCTAAAAGTTGAATATTAAAAATTGACCTCCAGGAAATTGTACTAGTTTTTGAATTTCTTAGCTGCCTAAAAGTATGCTTTAATTTTTTTCATTTCAAAAGTTGTACTTAAATGTAAGAAAAATGTACATTTGAAAATTTTATAGCATACTTACAAAGGCGCAAATCAAAAATTGTAAAATTGATCAATTTTGAAGAAAATACGTAAAAATGTAAATATTGATTTTTGAAATTTATTTCGGAAATTAAAAGAGCATGCAAAACAAAAATTATAACAGTTAAAAAACATATACATTAGTAATTTGCTTGGAAAGATGAAACTATTTGGGGCTATAACTTCAAAACCATTCAATATTTTGGGTATGCATGAGGAGCTCATATCTACCTATGTGTGAAATATGGTCCAATTCTAATAAGCCGTTTTTTTTTTAATTAAGTTAAACATTTTTTTTAAATTTTTTCCAATTTTGGTTTAGATTATCTATATCTTAAAAAAATCTGAGGAGGCTCAAACTTAAATAATAAAAAATAGCTCAATCCTTTACCAACACGTGTGTAAAATTTTATCACTCTAAAAAAATTATTATGGAAATGCCAGGGTTTTGGCCAAAATATCAGAGGCCCATAGTGCATTATAAAAATAAAAAAAATATAAAAGGTGGCAGAAACCGATATGTAGAATAATAAGAACTTTAATACAGTCTTTGGAAATGCCCATAATTCGAAACAGTGTTTTAGCTTTTACCACCAAATGTCTTTAGTTAGAAATCTGAACCTGGATAAGTATATTAGTAAAAATTAAGAAAATTCGGGAAAGTTAAGGGTGCATTATGGCAGGCTTTATTTGTTTAGAATTTTTTTATTAGTAAGAAGAGCACAAAATACATTTAGTGCAGCAAACATTGATTATAATTTTTATTAGACTATCTCTTATAATGTATTAATTTATACCCTATACCCATAAGGCCAAGGATATTAAGGATTTGTTCAATATAATTAACAGGCAGAAGGAGACGTTACAGATTCTCATTCCCAAATTCCAATTTTTTTTATTAATAAAAAAGCTAGAGCCACCTTTAGTGCATATACTCATGCGACACCAACAATTAATTAAACTTTAATTTATAATAAAATTATATTGTAAATAATATAAATCAAGTTGCAATGTCAAAACTCTTTTATTTCTCAAAGTATAGATATAAAACAAGTAAAAATCTATTTTATTAGCTAAAAAAATTAATTAAACATAATAAGTTAACAAAATAATTTAATATTTAAAAAACTATTTTTTTTTTGATCAATCAACTCTAAAATAAAACTTGTTTTTATTGTATATACTTACATTCAAACTGTATATTGGTCTTAGTTATTTATACCAAATGTTATGGAGTATAGATACAATGAAATATGCAACATAATAAACTGCCAATCGTCTAAGGTCCCAAATCCTCGAATATAAACTTGGCGGGTATGTAGTCAAATATTTTCGAAAACCTGTTCTGCAACACTGCATCATATGTTTGCGTAAGAACCGGACGCAATAATTCGAATATTACTCTCCAGTTTTCATTGAACAATTCATTGGCACTACGCTCCAGTTCCTCGTTGCCCCCAAAGAGATTGGTCAGGTGGACATGTATCTTGTCAATTCGTACAATATCCGTTTTAACTGCGCTGATATTTAAAAACTGCAAGCCATCCAGCTTATATGGGTTAGTCTTTAACGCTACATAGAATTCCAGGTTTTCTGCAATTTATTAGAGTTTTATTATAAAAGCATTTCTTTATTTTTTGTTTAGTTCAAAGCATGAATCGTACAGAAATTTAGCTTAAATTACTATTTTTTTGAATTAGTGAATCAAATTATAGAATGGAATTATGTTTTTATAAAAAAAAATGTTTACTTAATTATTGGCAGATTATGTTGCAAAAAAAATTCAAACCAAAAAAATGTTTTAGATAAATGAGCAATATATTATAAAGAACTATCAAAAAAAAATGATAAATTAATATTTTTAATTTATTTTAGTGGAACAAATTTTAATTCTTATTTTGTGCTTATTTTACTACAAATTAAATTTTTTAATGTTTTTTGATTAATTTTCTAAATTGTCTATGTTTATTTAACAAACTTAAAATAAAGTTTGTTTCACAATTTGTATTTAATATTTTTAATTTCTTTTTAATTTAAATTATTATTTTTAATTGGAAAATTTATTAAATAAGAGAATATATATCAATTTACATTTATTCACGAAATAACTTTAATTTTTAAAATAAAAATCTTGTTTTAATATTTTTTTTTTAAATAACAATTTTTTTAATTAAAAAACATATATATATTATATATATATATATATAATATATAAAATTTTGTTAGTAAAAATTAAGTTTTGTTTTATTTACGTAAAAAATATTTTTTATGTTATTTTTTTTATTTTATAAATTAAAGTTTTATCCCAATTTTTATTTTTAATTTAAAAAATTTAAATGTCAAAAATAAATAATAAATAATAATAATAATAAAACGTAACGAAAAAATTAAGTTTGAATTTATACAACCAGAAAGTCGATAGCCAAATTAATCGATCTAAACATATCTCATATATATTGCACCTTCAATCGCCTTTTTGACAAATTACTAAACAGCTTTCGGTTTCGAATTTGGTTTTATACAAAAAATGTACTTCGGAAATGAATAATCGCTTTTGATTACCTATGATATGGGTAACGCTTCGATTCCTGGACATAGCCAGTTGTACAAACTTACCTAAATCTGCATTAATAGTTCCAATACTGTTTAGATTCAATAGTAGTATGTGCCCCTTCATCTTGTAACTACTTTTGATGCTTATTTTGGGCATCTTCACATGAAAACCGAGCGTATACTGCTTGTCAGCTATCAAAGTGCTAAGTGGAAGAAAAATTTGGATCAATATCTTGTACTTTGAATCCTTCACTTAGACACTCACGTGCTGTTGAGAACCTTAGCCTTACTTAGTCCATAAGTGGTCATATTACGCAGCTCAGCCTGGACATCCACATTGGGTAGATGCTGTGCTATACGCACCTTGCGTACCCGAAAAGGTTCCAGTGAGCCCACCCCACGCAAACCTGGCACTCCTGCAAATCAAGCTAGTTATTATAAACATAAACTTGGTGTTGAGCCAGCTTACCATCCTGCCAGTGCTGGAAAATGCTTTCAATGGACTCAGCCAAACAGGCGCCATGCCCAATATCATTCAATCGACAAGGCTTCAGAAAGGGTGCTGAAACACGCCAAGTGCTGAGCAAAATCTTGAGAAACTTCACCACATTGTGGTACTTACGTGCATCTCGAAGATACTGGTGGGTCTTGACGGCACTGACCAACCACAAACCCCAGCTGACCACACAAATTGTCAAAATACCACAATGGATCTGCATTACAACTACTTCACTTGGCAGCTCACTACAGACTGGTCCGGTGCCCAACTATCCAACTGACCGACTGACTATTGTTGCGGTTATACGTCCGACCAGTTTGGGTTCACTTTGACTCTTGAGTTGTAAATGAAACACGCAAGAAGAGCGGGCTGGGCTTGGGTTTATCAACCCAATAGCCGTAGACCTTGGCCTCTGTGTTTACCAACTGGATAGGCAATCATGTGAATAAGTTTCAAACTTTGTAATCCACTTGGCTTTTTAAATTCATTGAAACGAATTGTAGACAAAGTGTGGTTATCAAGTAATATTGCACTTTTTTGAAGTCTAAAATACTTTTTCGAATTCCCTTACTCAGGGGGTTAGTAACGTTTTTTGAAAGGGTATATTATTTTGTACAACAGCGCAGGTCGAATTGTAAGGGGTGCATCGAGATTTTGCTTGAAGAAAAAATGAACTTCGAGTCTCCCACTTTTCCAAAATAGGTATTTTTCGGAAATAAAAATCGATTTGAATGTTGCATTTAAAGGCATAAGAAAGTTTTGGGGTCGAGGTCCATTTTTGAAATTTACTTTTATTTTTGAGTGCCGCCAGTGTTTTTTTTTTTTATTTAAATTGCGATAATAGTTGCGAAACAATTTTATTAGGATTCGATTTTGCCTGCTCCGGAAAACGAATTTTTTGGCCAATAATTTCATTTTTTTTTTTCGATAAAGTACCGTATGGTACAAAGGGTAAATTAAGTTTGTGCAAGCCGAAAATGTGTGTAACATACAGAAGAAAACGTCGGAGAACCCCCAAAGTTACCTAAAGTATTATCAGGGTGACTAGAGAAGTCGATATACCCATGTCCGTCTATCCGTCAGTACGTCCGTCCGTCCATCTGTATAAACGCTTAGATCTCAGAGATGGTAAGAGCTAGAGCAATCGAACTTTCATATTAGATCCGTTATTATCCTACGGGAAATATCGGGGTTCTATTATATAGCTCCCATAGGGGTGTTTCAGAGAACCTCGAAAAAAATCAAAAGTTTTAGATATCGTTTGTTTTTTATGTTATCGTAACGAAATTTGGAACTCGGAAGTTTTTTAGAGTTCCCAAGTACTGCACCAAATTTTATCAAAATCGTTATATCATTTAGCCGCACTAGGGCCGATCGGTCGAAAAAACAAAATTCGTTTTGTTTCGTTTGTTTATGAAGATATCGAAACCAAACTTGGCAAAGAAATATCTTTTGGAGTTCGTAAGCAATATATTGTACTTGATTGCAATATGGTGGTACAGGGTATACCGTACGCCATTTATTACTATATGTATGTTGTTTACATATGATTTTCATTAAAACATTGCTAGTTCATTATTATTCTTTATATTAAATTTTAGCAACCATTTTTATTGAAATTAAACACAACTTATCTATTTTTGTCAAGGTCTATACGCAGTACGAAATATTTCGCACGGAATGACAAAACTATTTCGTGCTGCGTAGACCCCTTTACAAGGGAAATTTTCTGTGTGTAACTCGGGCACTTATCGGCCATGTGTTCGTGTATGTAGTACGCTCACATGCACAAACACAAAAAAATTCGTTTTGCGCAACGCAAGCTAATTTTTGGGTTGAGTCAGAAAAAAAATAATTAACAATCAATGTCAATGAATATTTACCTTAAAGTTGGCATAAATATAATCTAAGAATATCAAAGAATATTTTAAAAATTATTTCAGTATACAATAAGTACTTTTTTAAACCTTTTTGAAGATTCGTTTTATTCCTCTTGTAACAAAACATTCGGTTTCAAACCACATGAAAAATTCGGTTTTGTGGAATTGGGAGCACCAAACATTCGGTTTCAAAATCAAAATCAGAATAAAATGTTTGCATTCGTTTTCTGGAGCACGGCCGATTATAAACATGTTGGGTGCAAAAAAAAAATAATAATAAGGGTATTCACGCTTGCTGTTGAGGAGCTTAACAGGCTGAGGCGTGTAATTATTAAGTTTGTGTGAGTTCTTTCATAGTTTTGTGAATTTTAAATTTGACGCGTTACTCCGTTTAGGTTTTGAATGAGTAACTTAAAAATAATAATATTTAATTCACATAAACCTCTTTTAATTTCGTTAATTCCATTAAAAAATTGATTAAAATTCAATTTGTTTCTTTAATTTTGCCGATATATAGTATAAGGCATCACATTGCAGCGTTGAAAATCCCACAAAAAAACATATTTTGCAACACTGTCACAATAGCTAATATGTAAAATGGGATTCGGGTTGAGGAAATGTTTAGTTAAGAGTTGAAGCTTAACCCTGTACATTTTTTTGTTGTTGCAAAAGTCCAACTCAACAGCAACCGTGAATACCCTAAATATTTTCCAAGTACAGTCAAGCTTTACATATTAGAAATTTTTCAAGTTCATTGCCTTGTGATCTTATAACTATTTTCCATGCAAATTCAGCTGCTCATCTATTATTAAAATAAAGAAGATAGCACTGGCTACTAAGTACCTTGGCAATGTTGATCATACATACATACATATTTAGAAGATCTTAATCTAGTAAACAAGAATCGAAGAGGCTTTCAATAATATATATATGCATACTTATATATACTACGAGTTGGAGGCTTCTAGGCATTCAAGAAATTTTGTATATTCCAATTTTTTTTTATATGGAAATATTTTATAAATTATAAGTAAAAGTGAACTAGATTAGTAAATTTTTAAGAAGCATTAATAGGCAATTAAAAGGCAATAATTGAGGAAACTTAGGAAGTCCTAGTAGTAGTCTTATAAATTTCTATTTAGTATGTTCTTGGGAACGATTCGTAGTTTACATTTTTAATGAATTGGCTCGAAGGAAATGCGTTTTTATTAATTTGTTGGTACAATCTAGTATATACTTGTATATTGTATTCATTTCATTGTCTGCCTTTTTGTTAATTGATCCAACTTAGTTAATATTTGGATTATTTTAATTAAGCAGCTTGCAAAACCAGTTCCATTTTACTCAGCATGAGGTAAGCGCCTCCCAGAAATCACCCAGCCTGATATTAAGGTTTACCATACGGCCTGCTATCTTTAATGCAAATTCAAGTACATCTTGTTTGAGAAAGCAGTTTGGATAGAACTCAAGGTTAAAAAAGACAACAATAAACAGGCTGCAGATAAGACCATAGTATTCCCCTTATTGTTAGAACGAGTCTAAAACCGGCAAACTTGTTTGTTTATTTAATTGGTTTAGACGCACTAGGCGATTTAATAAATACAAATCCAAAAGTTTTTGGAGCTTCATTTTAAATAAAATTCACAGATAGCAAGTATCTAAGTCATTTCGTATTCTATGCGCCAGCAAAACACTTAAAAGCTGAAAATATTTCGCACGAAAAGGTTACCAGAATTCGCTAGGGAGTTTTTAAATTATTATTAGAGATGCATACTAAGTATACGTCCTGTCTGCACCTGTTGGTATTATTTATTATTTTTGAGACTAATGCAGCCGCTAAATACCTTTCCGAAAAACGTAAGTAAATTAATTACTACCCAGTTTTAAGGTTCTTTAAGCAATTATGTTTTCATGCAGCCAGCTTTCTGACACCTTGCCCTCTAAGTGATCCTGGCTTCAATCATTGTCTGGCCGTAAATTTCCAGGCCTTATTCCGGCAGTGGAAAAATGGTATTCCCGGCACAACCACCTTAGGATCACTAGATCCGCTTTACATAAAGCGTGTTAAATTTCTGCAGGATTCAAGCAGATCCATTGCCATCAATGCGGATTTACAGGAGGTGTATGTTAAAGGCGCCAGTCAGGCTGTGGTCAAAGAAGCAGGGTAGGCTTCGCAATTTTTTTTGTAAACATCCATAATGCTTATTATATTTTTTTTATACTTTTAAAAGCTGGGATCAAAATCACCATATAGCCAGAGTAACACTATTTGTGCCCAAGCTGCGCTTTGACTTCGACTACAAACTCAAGGGTCATGTTCTCACACTTAATCTTAATAGTCAAGGCAAAGGATATTTCGAATCTGGTAAGTTTTATTAAAAATGTGAATGTGAAGTGAAAATCAAGTGAATCCTAAAAATGGAACACAGTGAGCTGTGCTCAACAGTGCAGTACAGTCGAATTTCCCTTTGGGCAGAAGAAAATCAATGCGTTGCACAGAATATTCGTTGTACAAAAATTTAAAATTTTTAAAAATTGCAGATTTATATCTATGTACTGCCTAGCAATATCTTTTTTTTACAACTACTTCTTTTTTAACTTAATTTATTATCAACATTTTTCTCTGTTGGACCTTGGAAGTTTCTTCTTTCTTTTGTGAAAGATTAGTCAATTTTCTAGATTTCCCAGAAATATGTTTTACTTTTTCCTTGTTATAATATTTAAGCCAAGTGAATAACGAAAATTATTTGAAATAACCAGTGTACTTGAAAAATAGTTCTATACAGGAAAAGGTTCACTGTAGAGGAGTTCTAGATAGAGAAGTTCGACTGACTTTTAACCTGGCACTGATGAAAAGTACAAAATGGTATAAATTATATATATATAAGTTATATAGCCCTTCTCCCAATTTTACAAAACGAAAGTTAATAAATTTTATTCGAATGAATTTTATTCCCAATTTTTTTATTGTCGACAGCCTCTCATATTTCCCTTATGCTTTTCGATATATTCTCACATTTCCCTTTAACACTGATGCCACAGATTTGCACCTTTCGATTGCTGCTTATTGTTAAGTTCGATAAGAAATAAATTGGTAGTTATTTATTATGCTGTCTTTTAAATAAATTTACCCAATAATCTTTGCTTTAGCAACAATAGTTATTGAAATTAACCACAATTTAGATATTTGTATTACAAGGGAAATTGATTTTGTGCAACACATCAATCCTGTCGCAGCTATCAGTTATCGATATTCGAATGTGTGTGTGTTTGTGAATGTATGACAAAAAATCGTTTTGTATTGAGTCAAAAAAATATAATTCAAAAAATTGGCATAAATAGAATCGATTAATATCAACGAATATTTAAAAAATTATTTAAGTTTGAATCTATTTTTAAAATTTGTTTTGATTTCTCTCGCGACAAAGCAATCGTTTTCAAATCAAACAAAAAAATGTGTTTTGGAAGCTCCAAATATGTGAAATTAAAACAAATCCGAATATTTTAATCGTTTGCGTTTTTCGTTTTTTTCCAAAATTCAAAACCGGCTGATATTAAAAATTTGAGTAGTCTGATTCATTCGACTTCTTCCAAATCCATTGTCGGACACCAACTCGATTACATTACATTTTTTTACCATATCTCATAGATTAATAAATAGGCTGTGTGCTGTTCGTTTAAAAGTAGTAAATAACAGAAAAAGATTATCAATGAGTCATAATAGTGTCATCTGTTTATGTTTGAAATTAATTTTAACAAAAGTTTGTGAATTAAATTCATTTCGTGTTCAGCTCCGGCCAATTTGAAAACGTCAGACAATAAAATTTTAATAAACAACACATCAATTAAATGCAAAATAATTAATGACGATTTTCATAAATTTTTAAATAGAATCAATTTAACTTTGAACAATTTTAAAGTTTTAAAAATTTACAAATTAAAACAGGTTAAAAAAAGTGAAACCGGAAAAATTTGGCATTTGTTAAGAGTTATGGAGTTAAAAAAAATAAAAGCAAATAATTGTTCTGGATGAAAGTAAAAACCAAAAAATATCACATTTTTAAAAGGCGTACCCAAAAAAAAGATAAAATGTTTATTTTTATATCACACAAAACCAATTTAAATTTAAATACCTTAGTAAAATTTGTAAAGCGTACTCGAAATATATTTAAAATTTTTATTTTAATCTTTTAAGGGCATATTAGCCAACAATGGAAAAATATTAATATATACCTATATATATATATTTAGCAATTCGGACGTGCTCCGGAAAACGAATTTGAGCCTTTTTTTAGAAACCATATGTTCGGTGTTTCCCATTTCACCAAAACGAATTTTTATTCGGTTTGAAACCGAATGTTCTATTGGAAGTGGAATTAAAACGTATTGGCAAAATAAGTTTAAAAGTGTACACATTTTAATTTGAAATAATTTTTTTAAATATTCTTTGACATTTTCAGATCTTATTTATGCCAATTTCAAATTAAATTGTTATTGATAAATATTTTTAATTATTATTTAATTATTATTGTGTCTAACACAATAACATTTTTGTGTTTGACTTAAATGGTTCATGTCCTGCATAAAAAAATGTCCCTTGTAATAAGAATAGCATAGTCGTGGATAATTTACCTCGAAAGATGCAGAACTGTGCTAACAAAGAGATTCGAATCCGAATAAAATTGTTCGTTTTGGTTTTTCGGCCGATTGTTTCTTAATTTTTTTTATTAAAAAAAAAAAAAGGCAACTCCTAATACTTATTTATAAATTATGACGATTTACAGCAACAGAGAAAAAATATTTAAATTTTTGCAAATCACCCTAAAATTTAGTTGGAATCGAATGGAATCAAATTCAAAGAGTAACCTTACCTATCGCAATGTGTCCATCAAAAAAATCACCGTAATTCTGAAGATCTCATTAGCAATATTCAAATTGAAAAGAAATATAAAAAAAAAATGTTTAATACTTTTATGTCAGAACCGTGCGCAAAGGAGTCGGGAAAAGGGGCAGTTACAACTTCACCCATTCAAATTTCAAAAATTATTCGAAATCTGTCAATCCGTTTTAGAGATATCATAAAAAAATTGCTCAAATTCAAAATAAACCAGAAAATTATTTTTCTTCCTTTCTTTCATGAAGAATCGGAAGAAAGTTTTAAGAACTTTTCTGCTCTGTGGAGCGCAGACAAATCGGACAAATCAAAGTTTTTAAAAATCGGTCAAGGCATTCTTCAATTATGGATAGTGTACTAATTTTTTTTTTTCAGATATATTATATTAGGTTCCATATTTTCATAAAATATAACTTTTTTATAGTATTAGCTCCAAAACTTTAAAAACTAGCGATTTAAAATTTAATAAACAAAAGTTTTCTTTGAGTGGATATTTTTTATGCAACACTGTATGTACACAAATTAGATAAATTTTATTTCCCTAAATATTTAATCAAAAAAATTTACATTCGATGAAATTAATGGATATAAATAACATGAAATCAAAGTGGAGCGATTTTTTGGAAATTGTTAATTTTTTTCTCCCTAAGTTTAAAAAAATCCGCCCTTCTTCTTTCCATATATATATAAATTTTACGTATCCTTATCGAATCGGGTTTTTCGAAAAGAGTTTTCAATATGACTGATATACTTTACTTAAGATTTAAATATTTAATGGAAGTTACTAGAGTTTTCCTTATAAATTGTGTGTTTTAAATTTGTTCCCAACAGAAAATGCTGTATTGAAAGTAGAACTTGCCGTTGCTCCACGCGTTACACCTGAAGCATCCTTCGCAGATGTACAGACCGTTAAAATGTCATTCCCGGAAATCGGTGGATTTCATATACAGCTTGATAATATCTTTGGCGTTAACAAGGAGCTTGGAGATACTGCTAATATGCTCTTCAATCAAAACTGGCGTGAATTCTATGATGTACTGCGACCCGCCATTGAGCAAACAGTGGAAGCTGTTTTATTAGATCGTTTTAAGAGAACTTTCGCATATGTGCCTGGTAATTACTTTATAGAGAATTTTCATTAAGTTTTTAGTAGTTGTTTACTTTCTAATATATACACACACACATATTAAAATAAAAGATAACCTTAAAAAACCAAATAAAAAAAATGAGAATACATAATACTTGAATTGTTTGTTTTATATAAAACTTAGAGGTACTTTGTAAACTTAAGCTGTGGTCACACACACAAAAAAAAAAACATTTTGCGGTCAGGCAAACGCTGAATGTTTGGCAAGTTTTTATGCATTGTACACTGGACAGCATTGTCTAATCTTAATTTTAGCTATATTTTTTTAAAGTGCATATCTGGAGTACAAGAATTCAATAAATAAAAGTAATATGATGACAACCCTGCGATTACGCTAAGCTTGCAAGCTCTGAACAAAAAACAGCTGTTTTTAAACACAAAAAAGTACGATATGAAACATCAACTTAAAAATAGAATAAGGCGGCTTCGGGTGAACCGAAAAATTTAAGAAAATATGAAAACATAAGCTTTGATCAAAAACCTATATAACTATAAAATCCACACTTTTATTCAAAACATCGAAAAAAATTTCGAAATGACAATAAACTAGCTTTTATTTAAAATAATATATATTACTAAGCCAACTGTATTTAATAACTAACGGAGCGGAAACGGAGAATTCTTTTTAGCAAAAGTTCAAATTAGACTAAATCTTGTTCTGCCTTAGCCGCCTCAGTGCACAAAAAGAGTAAAGTACCACCATTTGGCGGATTCTTCAGCACTGTAATCAAGCAAAATTGTCAGAATTAATTAAATCACCAGATTTTTATCCGAAATACACCGCGTTGGGGTTTCAATTTGCAGAGAGCCATCTATTCATAGAGTAAAAAATAATATTTTAATTGAAGCTTAGTGTTTTTAGCAAAATTTGTTGAAAAGGTAATTTTTTCTGACTAGATAAAGAGAAATCTTGATGAATCAGATGGTTCCCATCGTTTCTGGCAAGTTTGACAAAATAATGAAAAATGCTTCAAAGCGCCATTTAGGTGGAAGCTTTTTAATTGTGTTGGAAGCATGTGCTTCGGAAGGAAGACTTGAATTACCGTTCATATCGTCGCGACCGAAGAGCAGAGACTACTTTTAAGTTGTGGAAAACAGTGTCCTAACTTTTATCGAGGAAATGTAGGGATTTGCCTTTATTTACATCCAACAGAAAATGTTAGAGGTATTTAAGTAAGACGAGAATACGCAGATTACCACCAGTTTAGTTGGACAGCTAATAACAGTCATTCTTACTGAATCTGATAATCATGATATAAGCCTTTAAATAAATTCTCGTATTTAATAAAAAAAAAACTATTTTATGTTGCCTAAGCCAGTGGAGTTTCTCTTAATTACTATTAATTTAAATATTATATATTTACATATAAAAACTTTCCCAATGTCTTATTTTATATTACAATGAAGTTTTTCTTAAAAAAAATATGTTTTCTCGATATATTAAAGATATTTTCGCTAAAAATAACTTGTTTCTTTAATGTCACAATTCCCTGAATTTAAGTTTTTTAAAACAAAAAATTCAAGCTACTAAAAATTAAAAATTTTTTTTTTTCAAAATTCGTATACGTAATGCTGCCGTATATGGGCGGTAACGGAAGGCCTGGCCAGATCGAAAAATTTGACAATTTGCTCAATTTGGCAGTGTACTCGTAAGTGTAAAAAAAAATTGTTAAGAATATTTTCACCAACACCATCAAGATGATAGAAGAAATCGATTTCAAACGACTTTTTTTCAGAATTTTTTCCAAAATTCATGTTCTTCACTTGTTTTTAATTTTTTTATTTGGCCTTCTTTCCTCTAATAAAATGTTAAGGTTTACTGGCACATTTTTCAAGCTACGTTTTTTTAAAACACTTTTTGCAAAAAAAATTGGGATCATTTTGCCTGGAAGTCCCTTGAAGCTTAAACATAAAAATGCCTTGCACTTTTTTATGATATGTGAAACGTATTTCAATTTAATTTTTACTACGACCAAGTGGGTTGTAAGACAAGCTCTTCGAATGGTATAACACTGGAAATATTGTCAAAAACAAAAACAAAAAAAAACTTAAGAACCATTTTCCTAGTAGGATATCATTATTTCGAAATGAAATAGAAGAAATGGGTCTTGTTAACTGAGTCCTCAAATAAAGGTGGAAATTAAAAAAACGTGTGCGTTGATAAAATTAAAGTGATTACATTAATAGAGATATCTGGTTTCTGAAAGTACGAACGAAAAATTAGATTATAATATTTGAGAACTATAAGATGGGTCCTATACTTCAGTTCGATGGCTCCGAAATGAGTAAGACACATTCAAATTGACTTCTATATTAATGGTTTTGTTTGAAAAATTTGTAACAAATGCCCTCGAACCGAAAAACCTTTTTGGTACAATTTTGAATATGAGGAAAAATTTTTCTTTGGTACGTAAAATCTGGCGCGGATCCTAGAGCTATATCCACTGGAGCGATGAAACGAAAATAACTTTATTGACGATGCGAAAAGAAATATGCGTTATTTTTTACAACAAACTCATACACTACTTCCGTAGAAAGTTTCTCAAGGTTGATACCGCTTGTTCCTAGGAAATATAAAAGAAGTCATCAATATTAAAGGAGGATTTTCAGGATATTAAGTTTGTTATAATAATAAATATCCACTCGAGAATTTACGATTTTTTTGAATTATTAAATTTTAAGTTTTTGTTTGATGTCAATTAGGGTGTCGACCTTGTCTGGCATTATGGCAAAGTGGCAAGAATGCCCGTGTAATAACGTGAGCAACCCTAACGACGAGGCAAAAAGGTAAAAATGCCCGACCGAATATAGTCACCCTAGTAGATATTACATCTTTTAACAACACTTTTTGAGCAAGAATGTTTTGATACACTTTGCCCTTTTACCATTTTGCAATCATGACCGGCAATGTGAACACTCTGTGTTGTGCCGTGATGACGAAGACGGGATAGAGATGAGATGTAGTTGAAGAATATGTAGAGCTCTCTTCTCTCTTCTAGAAAACTAGAATTCTTAATATTTCTTTGTGCAAATCTTTAGCAGGTGTGACCTAGTACTAATTGTGAGTACCTACCTATAAACTAGTTACTTGTTTATTATCTCTTATGGAAACTGCATTGTGCTCTCGAGTTAGCTATGTTTTATTATGATGGCTATAAACATTATTGTTAATATGTTCGCTCAAAGCTCAAAAATCTTGAACCGGCAGCAGTCCGGTTATAAATAGAGGCACAAATTAACGTGACTTAGACAGCATTTAAACAAGTATGGCAGGGGTACGTCCGAGTCACATAGCGCTAGACTTCTGGTATCGCCTAATAGTTCTATACTGTTTGGGAGAGCTCAATATAGGTCTTGCGGCTGTAAAACATTATACGGAAAAACGTAAGTATATATAATTTTCTCCATATACTATATAAACTAAAACAAGTGTAGCACCATTTTTAACCTCATGTCGGATTTATGCGCCGGGTTTCACCAAATGCTCGACTAGCAACACACAGGAGCTAATAGATCAGCTTATTATTGGCATACCGGAAATAACAAAAGGCTTTGGACCTTTTGATCCCATGCATGTCAGGGATATTTACTTCAAGCAGGACAACAATGAGGTAGCCACAATACGCGCCAACTTGACTGAAGTTAGGGTCAAGGGATTTGCGCAAACAAAAGTCAAGGAGAGCCGGTACGTGAGTAAAGCATTGGTCGGGCTGGGCAAAATATAATAACGATCTTTTTATAGAGTCAGCACAAAGGACTTTAGTTGGCGCACAAAATTTTTTCTACCCAAAATGCGTTTAGATGCGAAGTATGCAATGGAAGGCCGCATACTCTTAATACCTCTCAATGGTTCGGGTCATATATTCATTGAAATAGGTGCGTAAACTTAATAACTAAAGAGTCAATGTTCTTTTACAATGTCGTATCGTATTTTTGCAGAGAATCTTGACATATTGCTGCTCACCAAGACGCAGCTCTATGACAAGGGCGGCTTTACCTTCGACAACGTGACGTCAGTTCATGTGCAGCTGAACATGACACGAGTTCGGACCCACCTTGATAATCTTTTCAATGGTCGCAGCAAAGAGATTGAGCGCAGCACGAATGAGTTTTTCAATGAAAATTGGCAAGATTTTTACGAGGCATTGAAGCCGCTTATTTATGAGACTGTGGAAAACATTATGTATGAAGTAATGTCGCAAATTTTTAATCTCATACCAGCCAATTTCTTTGTTGAGGATATTCCCACAGCCGAGAAATTTTATGGAACCAAGTCGAAAGCTGTGACGCATTGATATTTTAAAGATAGTAATCGTTATATACAAGAGCTGTTTATGTTATGAAAGCATTTCTTTCGAAATAAATGCTCTGAAATGCTCATATAAACTAAAAACTTGTTTCAGATTCGTATTCAAATGGGCGGGAATCCAAAAAAGGTAAGACAAAAAAGGTATGGGTGGTAATTTTTATGATTCGTGCTCTAACTAGAAACACAAGGCACCTTAAATGACCCCATAGAAGAAATATTTTACCATTTACCGAAACAAACCATTTTATAAATAATATGCCACAAAGATTTTCGGATAAATACCTAAATTAAATGTATACCACCTCAAAATATGATAGTGGTTTTCTCCTCGGCGCATATACTTTCATTATGTAGGTTGCCAAAATTTTTTTGACGCGATCGTTTAACCTAATTGCCAACGCTGAACATTTTAGGCTAGTAAAAATTTGGATTGCAATACGGGAAAATCAAATATTTCTCAATTTTCCCAAGAAATTCGTAATTTTTCTCGAAAAAGAAGCTAAAAAAAATCCAAAATGAGTTACTTTTTTTTTTTAATGTTTGTTTATTAGGTTTATTGTATAATCAGTAAATTTCGTAATAAACAAATTAATTCATGCGAATGACTTAAAACTAAGTTCTCATATTATTATTATTAATGGGTATAAAGATGTACTGCGACCCAAATGGATCTATTGTACCCCCTTCGCGGCTCAGAGCTCTCCCAACAGTCCAATGGCCTGCATATATTCCTGTTTTTTCATTGGACTTAGGGTAACAACGGTGGGAGCCTACAATGTCCCGTAAAGAGGCCCGTCAGGATCCTCACGGTGTTTTTCCCGTGAGTTATCATGAGTTTGAACCTCTTGCGGTTGTAGTTAGAGAGAAGGGCTTTTGCCTGCTTAAGTCCTGGTGTCTGTGCCCAGTGAAGCAGCCGTTTATTTTCCTCCTCCATTCTCAACAGGTCCCGTACCACGTGGTTACCAATCCCACAGTATGGTTCGGGTCCGATTAGCGGTGTTGCTGCTCCGGTCCTTGCTAGTCTATTCGCCAGCTCGTTTCCAGGTATAGTGTTATGTCCTGGAACCCATCTAATCGTGAGCGTATTCCTAGCACCTAATTTGTCTAGTGCAGTTCTCACTTCTTTGACCAGCCTTGATGTAATCTTGGCTCTACTTAATGCCCTTATCGCTGCTTGACTGTCCGACAGGATGGAGATGTCCTTGTCGTGATAGTTATTTTGCAGATTGAACTCTGCACAACTTCCAATAGCACAGACTTCAGCTTGGAAAATGCTGGTGTGTCTGCCTAATGATTCGTAATATTTTGTCTTGGGTCCTACTACCCCCAGGCCGCTACCTTCATCAGTGAGGGATCCGTCTGTATACCACTTTATTGTTTGTGGTTTCATTGGGTGAACTGTCGAAAGAGATGTCCAGGCCTCTTTCGTGCTGAGTTTAATATCAAAGTTCTGTTTGAACTTGTACTCAGCTAGCATTTCATCCCTTGGTTGCAGAAGCATAGGTATATCCTTTGCTAAGTCTGCAGCAAGTTCTCATATATGCTGCATAAAGAATTTAAATGACTATTGTAAATGATTTAATTTCCGAATGGTAATAGTTAGGCTTATTAATGTAAGATATAATGAAAAACAATAAATGGAAAACATTATTTATATATTGCAGTTAACATAAAAAAAAAAAAAATTGTATAATAAAATTACAAAATACAAGGAGAAGAAAAACGAGTGGACTATGCCCACTTATTCATTAAGCCACCAGAATAATCTTTATTAGGTATATCTGTGTTAAATCTAAAGTCCGATTCATTCGTTGAATTTAAGTTAATTTTTTTGTCAGTAGCTCGCCTGTACATGTGGTAAAAAATTGGTATCATATTTTGGTTTTGTATGAGACCTCTTTTGTCCAAGTAAATGAATGCAGTATGTGTCTTCGAATGAGGTTTATTATAGAATTGTCTATTCTGATTATGTTGGATGCAATGTAAACTTTTTTATTAGAAACAAGTTGTTTGTAGTCAGATTGTGGAGTTCTGTGGAATGATGTACAGCATCTTAAACATTTTCTTTCGAAAATTCTAAGTTTTTCCATATATGCTGGCGAAATGTTTAACCAAACTGGGCAACCATAAACAAGGATGGGTCGTCTAATCAAGGTTTGATACATTATGACTTTAACTCTTTTTTTGATATGTTTTGAATAAAAAAGTTTCTTATAAATAAAGAAAGCTTGTTACGCCTTGTTTAGCTGTATTTTTATATGTTTATTAAAGTATACAAATTTATCTAGCTGTATGCCCAAATACTTCACTTGGTTTTTGTTTGCTATTATTTCATTAGTTATATTCAGCGGTGGGCACGCCTTGGCTCGTAACGGGCCTTTTAAAAAGTGCTCGCTGACTAAAATTTCGCACAAGTACACTGAGCACAGAAATATAGTTACTTTGGCAACTGTAAGACCGTGTAATTGTTTTGGTAATTTAAAATTGTCATATAAACTCATATGACTTCGCTGTGTCTTTGAATGTGTTGCGAAATTTTGTTCAGTGTATCGCACAAGCAGATCGCCGGCAACGCGAAGAGTTTACAATAACAAATTACACACAATGTGGGCCATCGCTCGACTCGCAGCAACTTTATGGTTTTATGGCACTACTCGAGAATTGCTTGTGGGACTGTAACAGGACTTTTTTTCTTGATGTTGTTGTAGGGCTCTTTAGGTTATTTTTCGTGCCCACCGCTGGTTATATTCGATCTTATAATACATTTTTTCCAATTTTTCCGGATATTTGAGTTGTAGAGTTTAACGGGTGGACGAAAAAAAGAATTGACTCGCATTTTTGATAATTTATTTTAAGTTTCCATTTACTGATGTACTACCTTTCAATAATTTCCAAATAAGCGTGTGTTTTACCGCAAATGCTTTGGATTCTGTTGTCTGCACGGTACACTATAAGGTCGTCTGCAAACGCAATAATATTTTCTATTTTCTTTAATAATAATAATAATTGATGAATAAGTTGAAATGAAATTAATGAATAAGTTGAAAAGGATTGGTGAATTGACTGTTCCTTGTTGCAGTCCATTTTTCAGTTGAAACTGTTTTGTGCTGATAATATTATTGTTGGAAATAGTTAAAGTTTTGTTTGAAATCATATTGTATATTAGGATGATAAGGTGTAGAGGGAGTTTGTACTGTATTATTTTATAAATTAAACCTTTCAGCCATATCGTGTCGAATGATTTTTGGAGATCGATTAGGCAAGCACCTGTGCGTTTCTTTTGGATAAAGTTCCATTGAATTTCAGAGGTTAGGAGATGAATGGCATGTATTGTTGAATGCTTATATTTGCAGCCAAATTGTCTGTCGCGAATTAGATTTTTTTTCTTAGGTTGGTGTTTATGCATATTTCAAAAATTTTTCTTATGTACGGAAGAAGACTGATTGGTCTTACATTTTTAAGTTCATTATCGTTATTTTTTTTGGTATTAAAATGACTTTGGCTTGTTTTCAAACGGTGGGGAAATATGAGTTGTTCAGCATATTATTGAACAGTGTACAGTGTAAGATTTTTAAAAATATATAAGATTTTTTGCTGTGTTATGAAGTAATCGTTATTTTCGCCGCTAAAATTGTTAGCTAGCCTGTTGTTGCTGAATTGTGTTAATGTGATGTTATTTGACTCAAATCTGATTTTTGTGTCTAAAAATCGATTGAAAACAAATTCTACCTGGTTATGGAAAGCATTATCCTGTGTATTGTCGGTTGGAGAGTGCACTGATTGTAAGTATAAGCCAATGATTTATATTATGTGATTTTTATTTCTTATTACGTATCTGCCACTTGTCAAGTCCTTTTCAAGTGTTTCTGGGTCAATGTTGGCATCTCTTATTAGTTGAGCAACGTCCAATGGGACTTTGATAAAGTTTAATACTTGTGTTTTTTTTTTGTATTGCAGAATTATTTTTTATGACCTGAAAAATTTTTGCTATTTTCTTTAGGTGTAATATTGGAGAGTTTATTTTGAATATGTTTGTCAATTGAAAGTGTGATGTTATCTTGAATTAGTTTTCTAATTAGTTTTAATTTGGTTTTTAAAAAGTTGTATTCTGTTAATGGAAGCGTTCTCTCAAACCTATTATGTTTCTTAATACTCGTTAGTATTTTGCTCTTCTCCTTATGAAGTTGTTTAATTGTATTATTAATTATCAAGTCGAGCAGGTCTGTTTTTTGGATTTGGGAACAGTCTTTTCTATTGAATTTGAAATTTTTTGATTAAGGTTTTTTAAGTGCATGTCAATTTCTGTATTTAGTAAATTCCTGTTATTAGGAAAATAATCGTTATTGTCAATAAGCAGTACTCTTTGAAATTTTTTCCAATTTGTGGTTTTGTAATTGAACTTGTGTACTGACGGTCTCTCTGTTAGTGTAAAGGGTATGTCATTTTATCTAGAACCAATAATCAGCATACCGTTATGGTCACTGTCGTAGTCTAGTGTGGGTAAGCAGTTTGTAGTATTATTATCTTGTTTTATTTCCATTCTGGTGTCCGCTGAGCATAAATCTATGAAAGAGTTTGATCGGGGATACGAAGGTTGGGAAGTTGCGTAGAGTTTGCACTTAAAGCTTATTTCGTTGTCGTTTAACCATTGTTTCATGATATTTCCTTTTGTGTTGTTAGAAATATTGCCCCAGTCAGTACGTTTACAATTTAGGTCTCCAGCAATTATATAGAAGTGATTTTCTTTATATAATTGTAAGGTTTCGAACAGTTTGTTGAGGTTTTCTTTAAAATGTTCACTATTATTACCCGAAGGCTGGTAAATTGACACAATAAATAGTGACTGATTTGTACCAATTGGAATTTGTATTATGCATGACTCGAGAGTTTTAAGCTTTTCAGAGAGTTCATCAAAACAAGAGTTAAAGCTAATGTTATTTTTGATTATAATAGCAGCTCCACCCCCTTTTGTTGCATTAATTCTGTCTTTCTTATTATAGTGAAACCATTGAGACTTATTTTATGTTTATTACTTAATTTCGTTTCACTCAAAAGTACAATATCGGGTCTGTTTTCGGATAAGAATGACTGGAGGGAGGTCTTGCCTCCTGCTTAGATTTATTAATGAGTTAACATTTATTGAGATAATTTTAAGATTTTTTTTTAGAATTTTACAAATATTGTTATTATTCATTATTTTCTAGAAGTGTGAAGAGAGCGTCAATTGTGGCGGCTTGTACACTGATAAAAAAAATAAAATCTTAAATCAAGATTTTTGCATTCTTGTTTTTAATTCTTGAATTGGCCAAAAAATCTTGAATTAAGAATACAAGTTCTTGAATTAAGAAAGCAAAATATTGAATTCCAATCAAGACCCGAAATTCACGACGGAAATTCTCAAATTTAGACAAAGAGTTCTTAAAACAAGATTAAATTAAGACGAAAAAAATCTTAAATTTAGATTTTTGTGGTAATAAAATTTCAATCTAAAAACTAGCAAAAATATTCTTAAATTAAGATTTAAAATTCTTAAATTACGATTTCCGCATTTACAAGACGAAAAACAAAACACTTGCTTGAGCCAGTGTGCATTATGAAAACGCACTATGTGTACGTGTTCGTTTTGAGTGACATCTCGCTTGCACTCACACGTAACAAAAATGCGGCGTTTGACGCGTGCCAAAAATTAGGCGATAGCCATTGTTGTGGCTTCAATTTTCAGTATACCACCGACAAGTGCAGACGCGTTTTTGTTAACAAGGTGTTGTGTATATATGTACCTAAAAGGGGCAACTCCACCTTTAGGACTCCGTGTGGAATATCGTGGAAAGTTGTTTCAGTGGAAGAAAAAGGAGGTTAGTTTTGGATGCTACACATATGCTCGAATTCACGTATACATTTTGTTCTTTATATATTTTATCAGTTTGGAATAGAAAACGATTCATTGTCGATGCCATCTAAAGTGTCATAATCTTGACAGGATTACTACAATATAACGCGGAAAACTAAATCAAATCCAAGTGGAAAACTGTTTGCAAAATATAAGAACAAAAGGATCAAGCGCTCAAAGTATGAGCCATCTCAGCGTAAACATTTTCATTCCGCCAAAAGGACCTCAAAAATTTGGAGAGCTTCGATATTGTTACGAGTTTGACCAAATTGTCGGAAGCTAGAGCAGTTTGGTAAGAAAAATTTTATAATATTATATTATTTATGTTGCCCTAACAAAATACATTTCTTGCTTTTCAGATACAAATAGATTTTGATATTTTGTACCCGGGAAAAAAAAATTGGTTGATATCAAAATGGCAAGGTTTAAAAAAGAGTGTAGTTAATTGTAGACATTATACGGCGAAGAAGTATAAGTAATGCTCCCAAGAAATGGAAACGAATAAGAATAATATCGTCTTCAGATGAATCAGTTCATACTTTAAAAGTGAATTCGGAACCCTTACAAATGGAAGAAAGCAACATTAAATCAAGAAAGAGGACACGAAATCAACGTAATTATTTTGGTTTGATAGAAACTAAAATTAAAAAATCGAATTCCTGAGCATTATTATAATTTAATAGAATTATGTAAAAAGAAAAACCCATTTTTGGTAGTACAAATGGCTCAGAAAGATTTCATTTCGACAAAAGAACTTAAAGAATCAACGAATAATAGAAAGAAAAACATCAATGGAGAAGCTGTGTCTTGGCTAAAAATACAATGGATCAGATCTCTAAAAAATGCTCCATATAAGATATTTTATAAAACTTCCTTGGATGACAATTCTGAATTCAAAGTATTAGACCTCTCACCTAAAAGAGGAAGACCTAGAATATACGAAAATATTGATATGCTTCCATTATACACAACCATTAGACCAATAACACAAGAAAAACGTAAAGATATGATGGATTTACTACCCTATATCCCACCAATTTTTCACAAACACTTTATTTCCCTAAATACTAATAAATAATTTACTTAGTTACAATGAAATGAGTTTGAATAAAATGTTAATTACTAATAAAAATGTTTCCTTGATAGTGTAAGTCATTTATAAAGTCATGCAGTTAATTTTGAAAGTGGTATAAGTCATTTTAACCTTTCAAAACCACATTTCCTTTTAGATATGGTTATAATTTTCACAATCATAATAAATACTTGTTTGTTGGCACAACTGTACTGTCGAAAAATCATATTCCATAATACAAAAATATTTTTTAATCCTTTAAAATGCAAAACTCTTAATATCTCCAAACAAGAAAAATATGACTTACACCGCTTTCATAATCATGGGCTCATATATACTAATTTTATTATTTATTATTTTATTTAAAATTACTAATTTTTAATTATGAATTTAAAATTTATATACTCATTAGATGCAAAGGACTACATGTTCGAAATCCTGCTAACATCGGTATTGCCATCATCTGCATGATTCAAGGACGAATCGGGAAAAAGTATCAGGAAGGAAACGAAGAATGGAAATTAATCTATTCGATTAAGTTTAGACCGGCTACAAAAATTTAATTTAAAAATGACAGCTAGTGAAGTTGATTGTTTTGTTCACTTTTTGACTTTAATGAATGGTGATCTTGTTCCCATAAAGATTAAGTACTTTTTTTTACAAATTATAGATACTTGGCTGAAATCTAAGGAGACTATAAATGACTCAGATTATTTAAAAAAATTGATTTGTGAGCCTATAGAAATAAGACTATTTGATTAACACTCTCAATCACATGAAATTGGACAAAAACGTAAATTGAATTGTATAAAAAAAATATTTGACTTTACCAGTCCGCCACTTCATTTATATCCCCTAAACACAGTATTAAGTTTGAATAAGTTTGTAGTTATAAAAGTTTTTTATATTAAAAAACAAAAAATAAAAATTGTAAAATACATTTTAAAAAGCATTTTCCCTTATTTGTAATAAGAATTTATAAATCTTATTTCAAGATTTTAACAATCTTATTGCAAGATTGGTCGAAATCCGAAATTAAGATTTTGGTTACGATTTTAGATTTTTCCCCGGATTATTTTAAGAATAAATATTCTTATTTCAAGATTTTTTTAGGCTTAAAGTAATCATACTTAACTCTAAAATCAAGATTTTTCAGGCTTAACTGCAAAAATCTTAAATCAAGAACGGCATTCTTAAGCTGACAACAAAAAAAGCTTACGCTACTTTCGTGACAATTCGGTCACGATTTTATAACCAAAAATCTTAAAATCAGACCGTTTTTTTATCAGTGTACATTAAGTTGAGTTTGAAAATTAAATATTTGGTTTGTTAAGTTTGACATAGTGTTTTTTATTTCTTCAAAAAACGAATTTGTGTGATTTTGAGTAGGTTCTATAGGGACTGGAGCTGTGATATTACCTATGAGGATTTTTTTTTTTTTTCGGTAGTTCCTCACAAAGAGGTGGGGCACTGCGACAAGAAGATCTTTTGTACCACACCCATAAATTACAGCAAAAGACTTTCCGCTTTCCGCATGAATAGCAGTAGGTCTTTTGTTGGTATTGACCTAAGATGGAAGGGACTAATCCGTTCCTTTTCCAAGTGACACGTTCTGTCCTATACCAGCGCTGGGCAGTCACAGAGAATATGTCTGGTGGTTTCGTCGTCCTCAAGACAAAGTGTGCACTCTGACGAGTCAAATAGGCCAATTTTCTGATGATGGAATCTAACAGTGTGGTGGCCAGATAGGTATGCTACCAGGAGTTTTAAGTCCGCTGTGCCAAGACCTTTTGTCTTGATCATATCCAGAGGTTTGACAAGCGCTTTTGCTTGACGAAGCCCCGGTATGGAGAACCAGTATCTCCTATGTTCTTCTGCAGCCCATTTGTTTACCATGGTTTTGATTGTGGACCAACCAATACCACCGAAAGGCGCAGGGGCAGTGGTCAGGGTGAAGGCACCCTGTCGTGCTAGACCGTCAGCGATCGTGTTAGGACAGGGTTTGGAGGTAATTATGGCATTCTTTAACCATCCTGGAGGAGATGCTCCATGATGATGCTGCCCTTATAGCAGCTTGGCTATCTGAGTAGATACAAATGTTTTCTCCCCTAGTTCCCCTGCGAAGGATACTTGAAAGACACTGGGCCAGATGCCCATTGCAATAGAGATTCTGGTGTTGGGCCCAACGACTCAGTTTTGGACCCATCCGTGAACCATTGTTGCCACCGGAGGTTTCCACAGGGGCTGCCATCCGCCCAAATCTCCTGACTTGGGAGAAGAGATCTAAATTTCTTGTTATGAAATAATTCCGTGATCATCGCTTGCTAAGAGTCCAGATGTCATCTGGATACGTAGTAGACTCTGCATGGCTGACTTTTGGATGAAAATGTGCAGTGGTGTGAGTCCGAGGACTGACTCCATGACAGCTGTTGGACGGGTACGCATAGCTCCCGAGAGAGATAGGCATACTAATCTTTGAAGCTTGCTGCACTTCTTAATGGCCACATATTTTTGCGTCTTGGTCCACCACACAAGGGCTGCATATGTGACGATAGGCCGTACCATCATACGGTATACCCATTCTATAATATTTGGGCTGAAACCCCATATGTTGCCAAAGAATTTCCTACAAGCCCACATGGCTCGAGTAGCTTTGGAGAGCATTTGTTCTAAGTGGGAGTTCCAGTTGAGTCGTTTGTCTAGGACCACACCTAGATATTTGACCTGTTCTGAAAACTCCACTTCAGTGTTATTTATAACGAGGTTCCGAAGCCTAATGTTGTATCTCTTCATGAAGGGAACAATCACAGCTTTCTGGGGGTTCATGTTAAGCCCTTCGCTTAGACACCAGGTCAGGGTTATCTGTAGAGCATTATCCATCATCTCTATGATGGTGTTCTCATATTTACCCGTCATTATGAATGTCGTCCAAAACCGAACGTAATCGCATAAAACATCGATGCCGTGTACGAAATGATTATATCCCTAAGCTTTAGTTCCACCATTGCATTAACATTTAGGCGCCAAGAAGATTAGTTTCCATTAAATCAGAGTGAAAAAAGTGCTTAGTAAACTGGCTTAAGCGCAATAAAATTACGTTCATCTTAATGGGGAATATTTTGAAACTTAAACTATTTCATATTTAGGCGCTAAATATAAATAGTGAACCTCGTAGTCTACTACGACCAGTCACTAAGACCAGTCCAGATTTGTGACAATCTCAATAACTTGTAATTGGGAATATAACGACTATGCAAATAGGCATAAAAACTTGTTTGTATTTTCTTACAAGAAAAAAATAAAAGTATTGTACTAGTCTACAATTATTTAAGAAGCAGATATAAACATTTTATTGTTAAATAATAATAAATTGCATTTAAGTTACTGAGAGATCTCACATTTTTTATTAACATTGCAAACAAGTTTTAAAACTTATAGACTAGTAGTGCCGTCGAAAACTTATAGTTCCCAAGGATAAGTGTACTCCCCAATTTAAGATTAGAAAAATATTGAAATACAATTTTTTTAATTCGTACTCAAGCACGTATAAAATCCACCTTGTGCGCCGAAAAGTACACGCCAAATTCTTTTTCTGGAATAAAAATATTCGAAATTAGTTAATTTAAAAATAAATAATTTATTTATAAGGGGCGAAAATAAGTGAAGTTATTAACTTTTTAAATCGATCTATTTTGAGCTTTTTAACATATGTTCGTGAGGTACTAGCCCACATTCACCTAGTGTTTTTTTCATAATTCTAATTATGTATTTTTGAATTATCGATAACTTAATACTATGGTTGACGTTCTCAACAACATTATAGATATAAAAAGCTGAATTAAAAAAAAAAAGTAGGTAGTAAAAAGTAGTAAAAGTGGGTAGTATTGCTCGCGAAAAGATCAAAATCTACAAAATCGATTTAATAACGCATTCGCTTCACTTTTTCTTGACAATCCCTTTTGGAAAA
Source organism: Chymomyza fuscimana (assembly GCA_949987675.1). Taxonomy (NCBI): domain Eukaryota; kingdom Metazoa; phylum Arthropoda; class Insecta; order Diptera; family Drosophilidae; genus Chymomyza; species Chymomyza fuscimana. The sequence goes on from OX465088.1 coordinate 85,561,291, forward strand.
ATAACTTACCATGCTTGGCAACACTGTAGCTACGTTCCCGTGCCAGATAACACATCACAAAAGAAATTATAAGCGCCAACAAGATAGAAATAGCCACCATTATCATCAATAATTGCCATCGATTTATCAGACTACCAAAAAAGCTAGCTTGGTTTGCTGCTTTGGCGCCCTCTATAGGCTCACATGCAGAGCCAGTAAAGCAGGCACAAACATTAGGGTATTTGCAGTAACCATTGATGCAATCCTGCTCACAAACAGGCAAACAGATTAAAGTGTCAGAGTTTTCTATGTATACTTCATAATTAAGTTCACATGTGCATTGATTTTCCACACAAGTTCCATTCAAACAACTTTTGGAACAATCTTGTGCATACGACTCATAGGGGTCAATTTCTGTGGCTCTTGTTGTTGTGTGAAACTCCAGGGGACTACTTATAGGAACACAATCGTCCATATCAGTGGCTATAAATCCGCTATTGCAAAAACATTGATTGGGAGCTGCACAGAATCCGTTGATACATTGTTTGTCACAAACTGGCGAACAGCTGTTTTCACTATCTTTTTCATAACCCTCGTTACAGGCACATGCTCCAGGTGATTCGCAGTATCCGTTCCCACAGCCACCATCGCATTTTGGTGAGCAACTGCTTTCATTATTTTTGATGTATCCTTTGTTACAGGCGCACATTTCAGGTAGCACGCAGAATCCGTTCTCACATCCATTAGAACAGACTGGTAAACAGCTGTTCTCACCTTGCTTAGTATATCCTTCGTTACAAGTACACATACTAGGTGCTATGCAGAAACCATTCTCACATCCGCCATCGCAAATTGGTGAACAGCTGTTTTCACTCTGTTTATTGTATCCCTTGTAACATGTACACTTTCCAGGTGATTCGCAGGATCCGTGCTCACATCCACCTTTGCAAATTGGTAAACAGCTGTTCTCGCTCTGTTTACTGTATCCCTCGTAACATGTACACTTTCCAGGTGATTCGCAGGATCCGTTCTCACATCCACCTTTGCAAATTGGTAAACAGCTGTTCTCACTCTGTCTGCTGTAACCCTCGTAACATGTACACTTTGCAGGTGATTCGCAGAAACCATTTTCACATCCGCCATCACAAATTGGTGAACAGCTATTGTCACTGTGCTTTGTATAACCCTCTTTGCAGTCACACGTACCAGGTGCAATACAGAATCCATTTTCACAACCGCCATCGCAAATCGGCGAGCAACTGCTTGCATTGAGTTTGGCGTAACCTTCGTTACAGGTGCAACTCTCAGGTAACTCGCAGAATCCGTTCTCACATCCATCAGAACAAATTGGTTTGCAACTGTTATGACTGTGTTTTGTATACCCTTTGTTACAAGTACACACTCTGGGAGCCACGCAGACTCCATTTTCACATCCGCCCTTGCAAACTGGTAAACAGCTGTTCTCACTTTGTGTACTGTAACCCTCGTAACATATGCACTTTCCAGGTGATTCACAGAAACCGTTCTCACATCCGCCATCGCAAATTGGTGAACAGCTGTTCTCACTCTGTTTGCTGTAACCCTCGTAACATGTGCACTTTCCAGGTGATTCGCAGAATCCGTTCTCACATCCGCCATCGCAAATTGGTGAACAGCTGTTCTCACTCTGTTTACTGTATCCCTCGTAACATGTGCATTTTCCAGGTGTTTCGCAGAATCCGTTCATACATCCGCCATCACAAATTGGTGAACAGCTGTTCTCACTCTGTTTGCTGTAACCCTCGTAACATGTGCACTTTCCAGGTGATTCGCAGAAACCATTTTCGCATCCGCCATCACAAATTGGTGAACAGCTGTTCTCACTCTGTTTGCTGTAATCCTCATAACATGTGCACTTTCCAGGTGATTCGCAGAATCCGTTCTCACATCCGCCATCGCAAATTGGTGAACAGCTGTTCTCACTCTGTTTGCTGTAACCCTCGTAACATGTGCACTTTCCAGGTGATTCGCAGAATCCGTTCTCACATCCGCCATCGCAAATTGGTGAACAGCTGTTCTCACTCTGTTTACTGTATCCCTCGTAACATGTGCATTTTCCAGGTGTTTCGCAGAATCCGTTTACACATCCGCCATCACAAATTGGTGAACAGCTGTTCTCACTCTGTTTGCTGTAACCCTCGTAACATGTGCACTTTCCAGGTGATTCGCAGAAACCATTTTCGCATCCGCCATCGCAAATTGGTGAACAGCTGTTCTCACTTTGTTTACTGTAACCCCCGTAACATCTGCATTTTCCAGGTGATTCGCAGAATCCGTTCTCACATCCACCATCACAAATTGGTGAACAGCTGTTCTCGCTCTGTTTACTGTATCCCTCGTAACATGTGCATTTTCCAGGTGTTTCGCAGAATCCGTTCACACATCCGCCATCACAAATTGGTGAACAGCTGTTCTCACTCTGTTTGCTGAAACCCTCGTAACATGTGCACTTTCCAGGTGATTCACAGAATCCGTTCACACATCCGCCATCGCAAACCGGTGAACAGCTGTTCTCACTGTGCTTTGTATAACCCTCTTTGCAGTCACACGTACCAGGTGCAATACAGAGACCATTATCACAACCGCCATCGCAAATCGGCGAACAACTGCTTGCATTGTATTTGGCGTAACCTTCGTTACAGGTGCACCTCTCAGGTATCTCGCAGAATCCGTTCTCACATCCATCAGAACAAATTGGTTTGCAACTGTTATGACTGTGTTTTGTATACCCTTTGTTACAAGTACACACTCTGGGAGCCACGCAGACTCCATTTTCACATCCGCCCTTGCAAACTGGTAAACAGCTGTTCTGACTCTGTTTACTGTAACCCCCGTAACATGTGCATTTTCCAGGTGATTCGCAGAATCCGTTCTCACATCCACCATCACAAATTGGTGAGCAGCTGTTCTCACTCTGTTTACTGTAACCCTTATTACAAGTGCATTTTCCAGGTGCCTCGCAAAATCCATTCAAACAGCCACCGCTACAATTTGGAATGCATCTCTTTTCACTATTCATTTCATAGCCTTCATTGCACACACATACGCCAGGTTTTTCACACCATCCATTGAGACAAACTCCTTCGCAGATGGGAAAGCAAATATTCTCACTTATTTTCGTATAATCTTCAAGGCATTCGCAGACTCCCGGTGCAATGCAGCGGCCACCCACGCAGCTGTCTTCACAATCGGGCATACAATTCTTATCGGGCGCCTTCACATAGCCCCTATTGCATTCACATACATTGGGTGCACGACAGATGCCGTTATCGCATCCCATGCTACATACTGGGCGACATGTAGTGGAAGCATTATCCATTTTGTAACCCCGATTGCATGCACAGACCCCCGGCGTTGCACAATATCCATTACCCTTGGCACAATTCTGCTCGCAGTGCGGGTCACATGTCTGATTAGCCGGACTCAAGTTCATCACATAGCCCTTATTGCAGGTACACTTGTTTGGCGCAGAGCAGTATCCATTTGGACAACCGTTCTCGCACACGGGCAGGCACTCGCCGCTTTTCTCATCCAAGTTAAAGAACTTGGGACAGACGCATTTTCCAGGTGCCTGACAATTGCCGTTATGACAGTCACCATTGCAAGCGGGAACACAACTGAGGATTAAATTACAGTTAAATTATTTTATTGGAATTCAAAATGTAGGGCACACACCGGTTTCGGCTGATATTGTTTAGATTCTTGTATCCCGGCCTACACGAACAGACATTTGGAGCAGAGCAGATACCGCTACCACAATCCTGCACACACTGTGGCACACAGTTTCTTCCTCTTTTGACGAATCCTTTACAGCACACTTTCACTAAGACCACCTGCAATATTTATAATAAATAAGTTGTAGCTTTTATAAGAGTGGCTTGGCTGCTAGTTATATATCTGAAAGAATCACATATTTGGAAGCTGGACTTAGAGGTCCAAAAATATTAGCACATTTTTCGATAGGTTGCGTTGGATGTACGTCATTGTTTATCCGTACAAGTTTTAATTCTTCTAAAATTTTTGTGTTGCAGTTTTAGTCCTATAAACTTATTAACACTTTTATTTTGAAGGAACTCATTTGAACAACCAAATTTGTTTAAACTGGGGAATCCGTCCACTCCGGTAGGTATTTTTTTTTCAATCCAAGACAGATTTAAATTTCAAGTCCAGTACGCAGCATCATTAATAGCGCCGAGACAAAACAAAACTTATATTAAACAAAACGCTAGCAAAATTCAAAGCGCCAACATTTTTAGTCTTTGGTTCGCAGCTTTGTGAGCAAACAGTGCTGCCCATTTTGAGAGGCAATTGACATACATTGTAGATGGCTCCAGCCAGCAGTTAATATTGATAGCAACAAGAATTTCGGGTAGGCAGAGTAGATAGTAAAGTCTTGAAATGGAATTAACTCCAAAACAACGGCCAACTTGACTTTAATTGGAATTTGAGCTGCCCAAACCATGTTTTACAAACATCCGACGACATATGGAAATCTTCAAAAAAGACTGCCAGATTCTGTACCATGGCCTCAAATTGAAAATTTGCTGCGAAACGTATAACCCAATTGCAATATTAATTTACTTCAAAATGCGTACGTCTCTGCAAAATCTTGAACAGCGCACAAACAGAAAAGCTGAGCTTTTTGCCGGCGCCATCTACAATTCCATTTCGCAAAAAATGGGCAGCACTGCAACTACATACCAATGAGTAAAAAATTCTTGGCGCTAAGAATTTTGACAGTTTTTTTTTATATGAAGTTTTTTTTCTTTCAGGCGTTTTTATTTTGCCGCGTACTAGCCGTTATCAAGAATATAATATATATATCGTCATGATTATGAAATCGTGATATTTTCCATGTTGCCGTCATTTATTTTATCAAGTAAATAAATATTCAAAGATGATCACTGATTAGTACAAATTATTATAAGGTAACAAAAAAAGGGCCCCATCAAAAGGTTATGTTGTCAGACTTCAAAGAAAATTTCGTAAGTTTGGTCATCTGAAAACGACATAACATTGAAGTATTAGTGCCTCTACATCAAGTTCATATAATTTTGTTTCTTGCAAATAAATTATCGTTTTCAATAGTTGGAAATGAGTACAAACATGGAAATGGGATGAACTTAAGCCAAAAGACATTGAACGCCGATTTTGTATGACTAAAATGCTTCGTGACGGGCATAAAAGGCACTACAAAGGCTCAAAGAAGAAAAAATCAGTTTGAACAGCTGGCCATGCCTTAATATCGACATCGAATATTTCTGCAATAAAAACTCACGATGTCTATTTGATGGTATGCGCTTAATTTCGTGTTTTTTGAGTTGCTCAAACCAAGCGAAACCATTACTGGAGCTCTCTACCGAAAAAAAGGAGATTGAGCAGAACGGACGAAGAAACTCGCCCATTACTGCTCCAAACATGACAAAATTATTCTCCTCCATGATAATGCTCTTCCGCACATTGCGGCGCCTTTCAAAAACTATTTGGAGACACTTTATTGGGACGTTGTACCCCACCCGCTATATTCACCATGTCTGAGCAGCGCTTCATATAAAGTTACTAAAAATAGAGTCGATTCGTGAATAGGCTCAAAAATTGAGGAGTGCTTTTTATTTTGAATATAACTCTTGTTGACTTTGTCCTATTTTGATATCGAATTTTCGATTAACTACAGCAATTTACAAATTGAAGCAATTCACTTCGAAAAAATATTAACATTTTTACAAATTGTGGTGAAATTCAATGGCACCGTGTGATATACCACATTTTTCGATTTGATCTCCGGTGCTAGAACAAACTAAGCGGATGGTTTGCCGGCATGTTAATAAGCCGCGTAAAATGGACCGTAAGGGAAAAATGTATTTTCTAAATTCAGATCAGATTCAGATTTGATTCAGAGAATGAATTCGTTAAGACTCAAAAAGCATATCGATTGATATCACCGGAATTCTCAATATGGGTACATCCTTATCTTGACCATGAGTTTTCTGACCACCAAACGCATTTCATTAGTCATAGTTTTGATTGGTTCAGACTTCGAGGCATGATCTACTCCATTTGTTACACAGTCGATAGATTTAAAGCAATTTAATAGATCAACGATTTCATTTTGAATTGTGGAGTTTGAATGGTTCACATCGTTGTTCTTTGGCGGAAGAATTGTGATCTTTGTGGTTAAAAATGAAGTTGAGGAACACTTTTACGGCAACATTTTTCACGATTTCCACACTTTTCCGATATTTTTGGATAACTATTCTGCGAGAGATATCCCACGTATAAAATATTATTAAATTCAATTAAGTTACGTTACGCAACTTTGTTGTTGTATTTGTGGAATTTATTTTGCTTTAAAGGAATTTTCGCCAAACTAATACCAAATATTAATGTAACGCTTTTATAAAAGCGAAAGCCGGAACTTCTTAAATTGAAGCATGTTGGCACTGTCTCAGAAATCCACAAGTTTAGTTCAACGTACTCACTTTACGGCGAGAGGTGGTTATATTCCTATGACAATACTGCGCGGCCAATAAACTGGGCAGTATTGAAAATAATACGACTTTGACAATTAACATTATAAATAAGTTCCTTCTGTATTCGATTATGGACTCCAACTAAAGGCGAGTGTGCAAAAATATTTCACAGAGAGCCACAGCTCATTATGTGCCTCAACTTTAACTGCACACACTATATACATAAATGTTATGTGTATAGTATAGTATTTTGCTTCTATATATCTGCATCCGTTCAAATCCAAGCTTATCGCAGTTCTTAACCCAAACCGAACCACAAAGGCAAACCAAATAAACAAAGCTGGTAGCATTCATTAATAGAATTTAGATCGTTTCGTTACGACAAAGATGACTTTATAGTATTTATGTCGAGTCCCAGGGCTTATCTCGCGGCGCTTGTCAACGTTTGAATGAAGTTGGTCATGGATCATGACTAAAACAAAAGACAATACGTAATACCCTAGGCAGACTTATATAATAGTAAGTACTCATGAAACTTACATACTATGTAGTATATAATTTGATACCCTGCATCTTGAAGGGCTGCTAGATTTGTGTAAGCTTATTATTTAGTCACATCCGCCAGTGTTTTCGTCCTATCCTTTATGTTTATAAAGCACTGAAAAAAGAAACTGAAAAAAGACCACCAAGCTTTAGTTTTTTCAAAAAATTTTAAATTCCTAAAAATAGAAATTGTTCTTGATCAGCTCTAAAAGTATTATGCAAGTTCTACATTATTTACTAAACATTCAATTTTTTCACTATTTTGGTTTAAAAGATAATAACTGATCTCAAGCAAACTAAAAAAAATGTAATTAGCGTATTACAAAATTAGTTTCATTTTTACTATAAATTTTATTTTTAACACTTTATATATAAAAAGGAAAATACTTAAAACCTATTGAAACCGCCTTAATAATTGTAATTTTTGAAAATTGCTTTCCAAGAAAAATACGTGGTCGTTCGTTTCCCCTCAAGCATCACCGAAAATAATAACCTTAAAAAAAAACTTGATATACAAAAAATATTAGATACATTAAATGTCTGAGCGCGTACCAAATATCAGTAGATGGCGCCAGCAGTAGCAACCACAAAAACTAATATGCAAGCAAATTATTAAGTGCGTACGTAACAAATGGCTGATAGCAAAAATCGTTGCGAAATATTTTAAAAAAGTCATTTACTACTTATTATTGGTTTGCCGTATTCAGGAACAAAGTGACGATCTAACAATCCAAAGTATTAAATTAATAACAAAAATTATTGCAAAAATAAGAAATTCATGTTGTTTTTATAAGTTTGATTTAGCATTTGTCAAAGTTTCCCATTTGAAACAAAAAATATTGTAGTGTGACCACCTCAACCCAAACTATCGCAACAAAATTGCGTTCAATACCACAAAACAAACACTCCGCGTTTATATGCACACACTGGTCATTACGGCAGTAATTAATTTGCTGTTCTTGTATGGTTGTGAATTTCGGAACTGCATGCCAGCGAATTTCTCAACCGCCCGGTCCAAGCGTGTTTACGTACCTCATTTAAAATCTCCAAAAGGCTAGGCTAGCCCACAACAAACAAAACTTGCTTTGTAAAACAAAAAATTGCACTTGCTGTAGATATCTTCGTATATAAACTGGTGACGTAGAGTAGAGCCTATTAAAGAAAAACGAAAAAAACAAAATGAACAACTTTATTCGGAATCATTTTTGCGTGCTTCCAAATCCGAATTTTTTTCCTGTCGCCATCTACTCACATTTCCCTGGCTCATTGTTAGCACAGCTTTACACCTTTTGAGGGAAATTATCCACGTCTAACAAGGGGCATTTTTTTTTATGCATGTCGTGAACATTTTTTATGCAAGACATGGACCATATAGAAATTCGGTTTGAGTTGTGCATGCTATTTGTCGGGTTGATTCCGAAAAAAAATAATTAAAAATATTTATTAATAACTATTTAACTTGAAATTCGCATAAATAGAATCTAAGAATATGAAACAATATTTAGAAAATGATTTCCGTTTAAAATTCGTACACTTTTGACAATTTATTCCTGTTGCAACAAAACATTCGGTTTCAAACCACTTTAAAATTCGTTTTGTTGAAATTGGGAGCACCAAATATGTAATTTCAAAACGAATCCTATTAAAGTGTTCGGATTCGTTTTGCGGAGCAGGGCCCGAATATTAATTTATGTTAGAAATTATAAAAAATAAATTTTCAGAACAAGATATATTTTTCTGTTTAAAGGGGTCTACGCAGTACGCACGGTATGACAAAACTTCATATAAAAAAATTATCCCAAATGGGATTTTTTTTTTTTTTATATGATGTTTTGCGATTCCGTGCGAAATATTTCGTACTGCATATAGGCCTTAAGAAGGAAATTACGTTCATCATATGAATTTGTACTACATTTGTCGTTTTAAAAAAAATGAATTTATTTTAGAGCGAAGGAAACTGATTGAAAATCCAATCGCTTTATATTAAATTTAATTCCAAAGTTATCTAAATTACAAATATTTTAAAAACTAAGAAAAATTTATTTTTAACAGGCGAAACGAAGAATAAATGATGACGATGAGCACGACGACGGCAACAATACTTACCCAAAGCAGCATTGTGAATTAAATGCTAACAAAAATTTCATTTTTTTGTCATTCCGTGCGAACTGCGTATGGGCCTTTAAACAAAAAAATGTGAAACAAACAAATTAAAGAATAAAAATGAAATAACTTTTAAAGGAAATATTCATCGGTGTTTCAGAAATTAATTGAGCTTCAAAAATTCATCAAAAATCTATCTATTGAGCTGAAGTAATCATGATACCCAAACCTAACTAAAAATAGTACTGTCCATCTTCATACCATTTAATAAGTTTGCTGGAGAGCCTCTCTAAGGTATTCGAGAGGATACTTTAATGAAGAAAGTTAGAAGACATTATCCCGAAGTAAAAGGAATGGCACACTAGTGAGTGTAATGGTTGCTTCTAAAATCATATCTAAGTAACCTATACCCAAATGACTAAAATTTTAATAGTCTTTTTTATTTTTCTATTTTCAGATATAAAAAACTTTATTTCACTTTAGAATTTTGAAATCTTTTAAAAGCCGCCAACGAATGACATATCTCCAAAAAGCACTGTGACACCTTTTACGAATTATGACGTCACCGGTGCAGATCCGTCAAAGGTACGAACACGACTGGCTTAAGGCGTTTCATTTGTACCTTACCACTGGCGTCCTTATCATACTGTTGCAAAAACTGAACACCATATTCGGGACCTACTGGAACTATGAGCCGTCCGCCAATTGCCAACTGATTAATCAACTCTGCGGGCTTCTTAGGTGCAGCAGCACCAACGTGTATGACATCGTAGGGAGCAAGATCAGAAAAGCCTTTGCGTCCATCACCTTCCACAATTGTTAGGATACCAGAATCCAAGATGCTCTGATCATCAGAATTCAAATTGAACTTGCTTAATTCAACTATTTCCCGCTGATGTTCGATTCCAACGATTCGTGTATTGTGATGATCGCCCATGTTCTTTATAATCCGATAGAAACAGGCAGTCAGATATCCGGAGCCTGATCCAACATCCAACACATGCGCTCCAGGCTTCAAGTGATTAAGCAAATATTCCAAGGCAAAGGCATGTATATGTGGTGCACTTATTGTAACGCCGCCACCAATAGGTTGTGGAGCATCCATGTAGGGATTGCTTGGTGAGTAGTACTTACGATCCGTAGCTGCCATGGCTTTGGCAACAGACTTAGATGTTATAACACCATAAACCCAAAGTTGACGTATAAGATCTGCATTGTTTTTACCAGCTGAACGCCAAGCCATACTAATTGCTGCTCCAACTGTGTCCAAGTTACATGTGTAAAAAAAAATTTAAAGTTCTATTGACAGAAAAAAAAAATTGGTAGGTTTGACAATCTCCGTATTTTCTAAATCTGGCATGCTGAGATTTTTTTACTTAAGAAAATTAACAAAAAATAATAATAACAAAAAAAAACGCATTTTGAATAAAATCTTTAAATCTTTACAAGTTTAATTTGCTTAAATTAATAAACAAATAAAAAAATAGTCACTTGGCGTGACGTTACAAGAAATGTTGGTTTTAATTTCGATCTTCTAACATAAACCTTTTTTAGTATGATCTGAAATTAACTGCAATTTTAGTTTTGTAACTTATTAAATCAAAAAATATTTTTGTATTATTTTCTATTAGCCTTGAATATTTTTCGTAAATAATACAAGTTCAAAATATTTTAATTTAACTTTTAATTTATTGGTCATAATGAACATTCTGTGGAATTGCCCTTATAAAGTTCCCTATTGTTTCGCTAATTTACGCAGTATTCATTTTAGTTAAAAGGGCTTCGAAACGAGGACTGGAAGTCGTCTTTATTGTTCAACAGGTTCGGTGATAATCATTGAAAACTGCTGCAGGGTAATTGGAGCATCCTTAAAAATTAGCACAGCTGCAAAGGTATTCCAAGTGCACCTTTGTGCTGTTTCCTGGATACCGATTAGACACGGTATTTTTTTTAAGTAGGGCAGGCACGACAGTAGAAGTCTTAGCCCGTTGAACACCGCTAAAATTAAGGAGAGAGCAGGGGATTTTTTAGTTGTAATATCTCGTAATCGAAGGTCCTGTACGAAAATCGCAGGTGGCGGTTGTTGCATACGAATTAATTTTCCACTTACCTTACCCTTAGAAAAAAGGCATGAAAAACACCCAAGCACAGGTCACAGACAATTAGTTTTTACGATAAATCGTTTTGACGTCTTTACGATTGGCTAGTAGCTCTACCTAATATGTAAAAATCATCAAAATCGGAGAGGTCGAGGGAAAAAGTGGCACGCTTCACTTATTTTCGCCGATATAGATTATTCCGTGAGTATTATTAAAAATGCCACCACGAAGAAGATCAAATCTTTCTCAACAAAGCCGATATGCAATTAGGCTTCGGAACACTGCGAATCAATCAACTGAAGCAGAACGTGGAACCGCATGAGAAGAGCTCCGTTTTGGTATGGCCCGACTTCGTGATAGTCAAACACATGAGCAAATAAGGCAGCCCGTGAAACGGTTCGGTTGGCAATGAGAAATCGTCGAGCTAATCGCATTTATTTATTTATTTATTTATTTATTTATTTGAGGGGTACAACTACGTACAGTTGACATTATATTATAAAAAAGTACATATAAATTATTTAGAAAAGAAAATAGAGCGAGGGAATTGATATGAACTAATCCGCGTCTCTAGCCCGATGGGTGAACTTTTTAATGATATGCACCAACTCACATCAAGAACTGGCCAGAAACTTGGATTTACAATATTAAAGTTGAAAAAAGGAAGCAAGATAAAAATTAAACATTATATCGCAAAAAAAGCCAATGGATCACCATTGACCAAGTGGGTGACTCATAATATAGGATTGGTCAAGGATGCTCGAAGTGGCAAGTCAAGGTGACTTAAGATAGAAGAAGTGATAGATTGAATAGACCGTTCGAAAGAGAGGAAATTGTAAAAGTTATTATAGTTAGAGCATAAGACACGGAAAGGGTCGTGCAAAGCATAATTAGATCTACAAAATTGTAAGGCTAAGGGTCGAAAATTACGAGTTACTCTGGATGGTATGACCAAAGTAACTTTGCTAAGGAGTACATTGGAATCGATAAGACCGAGTAACAGTTTATGCAAGAATAACACGCCGTGGCATGTTCTGCGATGATTTAAGGAATGCAATTTTATAAGGCGAAGTCTATCAGAATATGGCGGCAGTCGGATATTTGGGTCCCAGTTTAAGCCACGAAGTGCAAAAAGGAGAAATTGCTTTTGTACGGACTCAATCATGTCCTGATAAAGGTGGTATTGAGGGCTCCAAACGCAGGAACAATATTCCAAAATTGGACGGACGAGAGAAATATAAAGAAGTTTGGTTGTGTAAGGGTCGTTAAACTCTTTAGACCAACGCTTAATAAAAGCAAGAACACCTCTAGCCTTATTCACGATGTTGCAAATATGGTTATTAAATTTAAGGTTATGATCAAACAAAACACCAAGGTCAGACACACTCTCGATGCGTTCTAAGGTAGAAGATTCTAAAGAGTAAGTAGCCAAATAAGGAGCAGAACGATAAAATGTCATAACGTTACATTTTGTCTTGTTGAGAAAGAGTTGGTTGATATTGCACCAAGATTGCATGTTATCAAAATCATGCTGAAGAAGTAAGTACTTATTATTATCGGAGTAGGACATACAGAGTTTAACATCATCCGCATACATAAGAATGTGAGAAGATGAGATTACCTGAGGGAGATCATTTAAAAATAAGTTAAAAAGAAGAGGGCCTAGATGGCTACCTTGAGGTACCCCTGACGTGACCATAATTTCTGTAGATTCGCAGCCTTTAAAAACTACCTTCTGGACTCGGTTGGATAAATAGGACGATATCCAATTTAAAAGACAAGACGGAAACCCCAGACGAGACAGTTTATTTATTTATTTATTTATTTATTTGAGGGGTACAACTACGTACAGTTGACATTATATTATAAAAAAGTACATATAAATTATTTAGAAAAGAAAATAGAGCGAGGGAATTGATATGAACTAATCCGCGTCTCTAGCCCGATGGGTGAACTTTTTAATGATATGCACCAACTCACATCAAGAACTGGCCAGAAACTTGGATTTACAATATTAAAGTTGAAAAAAGGAAGCAAGATAAAAATTAAACATTATATCGCAAAAAAAGCCAATGGATCACCATTGACCAAGTGGGTGACTCATAATATAGGATTGGTCAAGGATGCTCGAAGTGGCAAGTCAAGGTGACTTAAGATAGAAGAAGTGATAGATTGAATAGACCGTTCGAAAGAGAGGAAATTGTAAAAGTTATTATAGTTAGAGCATAAGACACGGAAAGGGTCGTGCAAAGCATAATTAGATCTACAAAATTGTAAGGCTAAGGGTCGAAAATTACGAGTTACTCTGGATTGTATGACCAAAGTAACTTTGCTAAGGAGTACATTGGAATCGATAAGACCGAGTAACAGTTTATGCAAGAATAACACGCCGTGGCATGTTCTGCGGTGATTTAAGGAAGGCAATTTTATAAGGCGAAGTCTATCAGAATATGGCGGCAGTCGGATATTTGGGTCCCAGTTTAAGCCACGAAGTGCAAAAAGGAGAAATTGCTTTTGTACGGACTCAATCATGTCCTGATAAAGGTGGTATTGAGGGCTCCAAACGCAGGAACAATATTCCAAAATTGGACGGACAAGAGAAATATAAAGAAGTTTGGTTGTGTAAGGGTCGTTAAACTCTTTAGACCAACGCTTAATAAAAGCAAGAACACCTCTAGCCTTATTCACGATGTTGCAAATATGGTTATTAAATTTAAGGTTATGATCAAACAAAACACCAAGGTCAGACACACTCTTGATGCGTTCTAAGGTAGAAGATTCTAAAGAGTAAGTAGCCAAATAAGGAGCAGAACGATAAAATGTCATAACGTTACATTTTGTCTTGTTGAGAAAGAGTTGGTTGATATTGCACCAAGTTTGCATGTTATCAAAATCATGCTGAAGAAGTAAGTACTTGTTATTATCGGAGTAGGACATACAGAGTTTAACATCATCCGCATACATAAGAATGTGAGAAGATGAGATTACCTGAGGGAGATCATTTAAAAATAAGTTAAAAAGAAGAGGGCCTAGATGGCTACCTTGAGGTACCCCTGACGTGACCATAATTTCTGTAGATTCGCAGCCTTTAAAAACTACCTTCTGGACTCGGTTGGATAAATAGGACGATATCCAATTTAAAAGACAAGACGGAAACCCCAGACGAGACAGTTTAACAAGTAGAAGACTATGATTTACCGAATCAAATGCTTTACTAAAGTCAGTATAAATGACATCAGTTTGTTTTTTTTCCGTAAAACCAAGATTAATAAGAGACGAAAGTTCTAAAAGGTTAGTAGAAGTGGACCGACGTTTTACAAACCCATGTTGGGAATCCGACATTAAAGAACGACAGTAGTGTTGCAATTGTGAAGTTACAATCCTTTCAAAAACTTTTGGAATTGATGAAAGCTTGGCAATACCGCGGTAGTTCTCAATGTTGGACTTGGAACCTTTTTTGTGAATAGGGATAATAAAGGATTCATTCCAGATGGCCGGAAGATAAGAATATTTTAATGAAGTGCGGAAAAGAACAGATAATGGTGTAGAAAGAGAGTGAGCCAATGCTTTAAGACGCAACTAGGAATGGCATCGGGGCCAGGGGAGAAGGATGATTTAATGGACAGTAGGGATTGTAAAACGTCGGTTTCAAAGATTTCTGGATAAGCAATAAGATTTGAATGTGGTAGGTTATAGGGATAGTTAAGGTCAATGCAATTAGGGTTGACAGAATAGGTAGTTTGAAAAAATTTCGCAAACAGGTCGGCGATTTCAGAATTGTTAGTAGAGCTTTCATTTTTGAAATATAGCGATGAAGGAAATAAGGAAGATTTACGTTTAGAATTAACAAAAGAAAAAAATTTTTTAGGATCACTACAGAAGTTAAACCGACAGCGGGAAAGATAATTATTGTAGCAAATTCTGTTAAGAAGGACGAACTTGCTGCGTAAAATAGAAAACTTATAAAAGTCGACAGGAGATCCAGATTTCTTAAATTTTTTGTAAGAAGAAGACTTGCGATTTTTTAAAGAGGACAGACTAGTAGTAAACCAAGGCGGCTTTAAAGAAGGAGCCGGGACAGAATAAGGGACAAAGAGATCAAAAGCAGCGTATAAAACCCGATAGAAATTGGAAATGGATAAGTCAAGGTCATTAGTAGTCAACAAAGGCAACCAGTTAACTTCGGACAAAAATTTATTAAGACCGACAAAATTAGACTTGCGAAAGCAGCGATACCGAAGAGCGTGAGCATGTGGCTGATTTCGGTAGAGACCATTAAATTTTAAAGAGATTTGTAATGTCGGATGGTACGGATCCTCGGGTACGGAGAGCGGACAGACCCTAGAAATTTCAAAATCAGAATTATCATTGACAAAAACGAGGTCAAGCATTCTATTTGAGCAATTATGTATAAAATTTATTTGGCTAAGAGAGATATCAATCAGTCCTGTAACAAACTCATGATTACCAGATGGAAAAAGAAAACTAGAATTGACTGAACTAAGCCAATATAATGTAGGCAGATGGAATAGGAATTATTAAAAAACACTTTTACCGCCTATGGAAAATTTAGAGATAGTAAATGAGATTCTAAGGCTACATTTACAGCAATGAGTACACCACCACCACGACCGGGAGACCGGTCAAGCCTGTAGGTTACATAGGAGCTAACAAAAATCTCAAAATCATAGACAGACGCATTAAGCCAGGTTTCAGAGAAAGCAATAATATCAGAATCGAAATTTACGCTATTGGTGAAAAGTCTACTAAGTTTAGAGAGGAGACCACGAACATTCTGATATTGAATGGTAAGAACAGAATTTAGTTTTTTGAAGCTGTGTTAACTACACTTGTAGAGGAAGCTACATTAGATGCTAAAGTCTTTTTAGGTTTTCTAATAAACTCATGCACTAAAGTATGAGTAGGCCAGAATGAAGGATTAAGTATAGCAGAAAAGAGAGAATCAGAGACACTAATCTTAAACGAAGAGATATCGCGCTTATACTTAAAATTGAACTTAAATACTTCAATTTCATTTGGAGAAATATTAAGCTTCTCGCAAACGAATTGATTAATGCAATTTTCAGTAGCCGATGGCATTAGCCTGGAGACGAAGATTGTCTTTTTAGGAGCCACTCCTACCAATGAGTCCGAGGGGTCAGCAGTTGGCGGGGCGGCAGGTATAGGGACTCCACTCAAAATGATGACAGAGGACGGCGCATCAGTCACGCTGTTAGTGGCGCAGTCCGTAGTGGCAGACTCGACAGAAACGGTAGGAGCTGTAGAAGCTACAGTCAAACTAGCGCCAGTGTCAACAGCAACAGCACTAGCCGTGTCACTAGCAGCGGCTGAAGGAACTAGTATAGGTGTAGCAAACGAAATAAGCTGCGACGGACGGGGAGTTATAGGCGAGTCCAGCCCTGTAGGGTTAGAATTTATTAAAGTTGGTTCAATGGCTGGTAGGTTTGCCTTTTTGCGCTTAGGTGAAACTCTCATAAGCTGCAAATTGCCAAACATACTTGAAATTGAAGAAAACTTATCTTGTAGAGAACGAAAATCCTTATAAAGGTCATCAAATCCCAGTTTTGTCTGGCGCATAAAGGCTTTCATCTCAACTTCAGCGGAACGACAAGTTGGGCAGGTCCAGTTTAGGCCTTTGCCCTCACGTATAAAGTCAAAGACACGGCCGGTCAGACCGGCACATTTTAAATGAGCCATATTGTCGCACATCCAGCATGCAACACAGGCTTCGGTTTGTATACCGCTCCATTGACAAGATGGATAACAACAAATCTTTAGGTCACTCATGGCGATGATTATTTACAAAAGATGCAGCAGACAGACAGTGTATATGAGTCTGACGGTGTATAAGCGACCCAAAGCTTATAAACACAGCAGTTATTCAGCAACAACATAGATCAACAACGAGAAAATCTTCAATTTGCAATAAGAAATACGTCAAGTGTTGATCTAAATCGAGCAGCATTTCTATACGATTGCACAATTGATTACACGTTGTTTGTGGGTATTGTTACGCATTGAGGTTTGCTGGATAAATGCCTGGTATTGTGTTGCCTTAATGGCAAAGTAAAATAGCCATTATTGACTCCTCCACCATTGCATTCGTTGCTTTGTGGTAAAACATCAGAATCGCAACATTTTTTAGCGAACACTCAAAAATACAATGGCTGTTTTCAAATGACTCCATTTGGGGCAAACATTATCCAAGTGCATGGATTTAATCCAACATTTTAGAAGCGTCTAACATTATCATCTGGGACGAGGTGTTTTGGAGGCGCAATGATTTTACTTCCTGGCGATTTTCGGCAAACACAGCCAATCATTCCAAGATCGACTGCTGCCGATGAAATAAACGATTTTTTGCACTTTTGTCTCATCGAATGACGAGCTCATTAAGAAAGATTCCCGAACATCGTTGCTAACCACAATAATAACGAATGGTTGAGTGAGCGAGCAGCTTTTAACAGCTAAAAACAATGATGTGGATGACTTAAACTTTGTAAAACAGAATCAAATCGTTGGTACTTTTCATTCATTCAATCTACTGACTGTGTTACACACGAAAACGAAGCCACCAACTATCCAACTGAATTTTTAAACTCCTTGGGTATGCCTGGCGTACCACGACAATTTAAAACTAAAGGACGGCGCGGTAATCTTCATGCTTCGAAATATAAATGAACCAAAGCTATGTAATGTGACACGTTTGGTGATAAGAAAACTGATGATACTCAAAGGAAAATTTAAAGGTGAGGAAGTTCTGATTCCGAGAATACCGATGATCCCAACGGATATCACCTTTGAGATTAAAAGAATTTAATTTCCGACTCGCCTTGCATTCGACATGACGATTAACCAATCACAAGGCCAATGCTTGAGTGTTTGTGGGCGGCAGATCCCCCTAGTCTATGTATAATGTAAAATATTATATTCAAAATGGGAACTACTAAAGTATTTACTACCAAATAGTAAAGGAAAATGTGTCTCGTCTGCAAATCAAACGTTGCAATCGACCCGATTTTTAAGTCCATACCTCTCGTTGCCGTCACGCATACATACAATATACCTTACTCTGTTACTTTGTTTTCCTTTTCCTGTTATTTAAGTCTAATTCTGCAAAAGAACTTCTTTCCAAAAATTAAATTGGTCTTAAAAGTTTCTATTCAAAAAGTGAGTCTAAAAAATTACCTAAGGATATTTTTAAAATTTTCTGGTCAAGCTTATGTAAATCTTAAAAAAGTATGAGGCTACTCAAACTTAGTACAGATTAAATTCAATCCTTTAAAAACATGTGCACAAAATTTCATCGTCCTAAACAAACTATTCGCGAAAATTCAGAATTTTAGACAAAAAAAAAAAATTTTTTTAATGGATGACGTTTTTTTTTTTAAATATTGCGAATATTTATTTTTAATTTTTTTTTAAATTGTTGGTCCAATGAATATGTATTCTATTAATATATAAAACAATTTGTTATTATATGTGGAGTCTTAAAAAAAAAAAATAGGGATTCAATTTTTTTTCATTGATGACATTTTTATACCCTGTACCGTATGGTACAAAGGGTATATTGTGTTTGTGCAAGCCGAAAATGTATGTAACGTACAGAAGGAGAAGTCGGAGACCCCCCAAAGTTACCTAAAGTATGATCAGAGTGACTAGAGAAGTCGATATACCCATGTCCGTCTGTCCGTCTGTCCGTATGAACGCCTAGATCTCAGAGATGGTAAGAGCTAGAGCAACCAAACTTTCAGATAAGATCCCTTATTAATCCATAGGAGACAAGTTTATTTTATTTTTTTGATATCGGGGTTATATTATATAGCTCCCATAGGGGTGTTTCAGAGGACCTCGAAAAAAAAAAAAAGTTGTAGATGGATAATTCGTTTGTTTATGAAGATATCATAACCAAATTTGGTAATCGGAAGTTTTTTAGAAACCCCCAGCAGCTCCCATAGGGCCAATCGGTAAAAAAATCGCTTTTTGTACAAAATTTGTTGTGTTTCGTTTGTTTGTGAAGATATTGTAACCAAATTTGGCATTCAGAAGTTTTGTAGAGATCTTCAACACTGTACCAAATTTTATCAAAATTGGTTGACTATATTATATAGCTCCCATAGGGCCAATCGGTCAAAAAATCGCTTTTTGTACAAAATTTGTTGTGTTTCATTTGTTTGTGAAGATATTGTAACCAAATTTGGCATTCAGAAGTTTTGTAGAGATCTTCAACACTGTACCAAATTTTATCAAAATCGGTTGACTATATCATATAGCTCCCATAGGGCCGATCGGTCAAAAAAACGTTTTTTGTACAAAATTCGTTGTGTTTCGTTTGTTTGTGAAGATATTGTAACCAAATTTGGCATTCAGAAGTTTTGTAAAGATCTTCAACACTGTACCAAATTTTATCAAAATCGGTTGACTATATCATATAGCTCCCATAGGGCCGATCGGTCAAAAAAACGTTTTTTGTACAAAATTCGTTGTGTTTCGTTTGTTTGTGAAGATATTGTAACCAAATTTGGCATTCAGAAGTTTTGTAGAGATCTTCAACACTGTACCAAATTTTATCAAAATCGGTTGACTATATCATATAGCTCCCATAGGGCCGATCGGTCAAAAAACGTTTTTTGTACAAAATTCGTTGTGTTTCGTTTGTTTGTGAAGATATTGTAACCAAATTTGGCATTCAGAAGTTTTGTAGAGATCTTCAACACTGTACCAAATTTTATCAAAATTGGTTGACTATATCATATAGCTCCCATAGGGCCGATCGGTCGAAAAAAAGTTTTTGATTAAAAATTCGTCTGTTTTTGGTTGTTTATGAAGGTATCATAATCTAATTTGGCAATCAAATGTCTTTTGGTGTTCTTAAGCAATTTACCGGATTTGATTGCAAGCAGTGGTACAGGGTATCACAAAGTCGTCCGCGCCCGACTTTAACGTACGCCATCTTTTTTTATTTAAATATTGAGAAAATTTATTTTTATTTTTTTTTTAAATTGTTGGACCAACTTGAATTGAACCATACTTACAGCATATAAAGAATAAACAAAAATATGTATTTGAAAAAACGGTAATTGATGTATTAACGAAATAAAAATAAAAAAATTAATTTTTTTTTTTTAAAAATAATAATGAAAATATATTTTTAAATAGCTTTATAAAAAAAAAAAAATAAATATATATTCAGTTGTTAGCCACAAATTAATTGTTAAAAACACACTTTTTTATGTAATCCGTAACTTTAAAACAAAAATATTAAGAACCAAAATTTGTTTACTGGTTATAATATTATTATTAGAATTACAGCCTGGTGTGGGCCAAAGCTTCCCTTACAGTTCTCTATTGATTTCCTTTTCCTTGTCCTTTTTACTTCCAACGTTCTTAGATCTTCGTGCATCTCCTTCTTGGTCGTCCTCTTGCTCGGCTTCCCAAATCATTATACAAAAATATCTTCTTAACTGGCAAGTCGTCTTCATTCTTAAAAATATTATTATCTCTGAGATCTGCCCGTTCATACAGATGAACAGGCAGACTGATTAACAAATAGACCGACGGACATGGCTATTTCGACAAGACTGATACCCTCTTCGTACTTTAGGCCAAATTGGTATATTTTCACGCCTTCTGTTCTATATTACATTCATTTTCGACCTGTACAAACGTATTACACCCTTTGTACCTTACGGAAACAGGGTATAAAAATTGTTTCTCACTTAAACATATCGCAACATCAAATCTGTTGTGTCGGGTTTCTATGGCCACGACCTACAAATTTCATTGTGGATTTTTATTGAGGCGGTCAGGCGCAGCAGACTTACATGGTTGCATTGACTCGGCAGTTGAGAGGCTTTACATACTCGTTCTGCCACGCCTTATTCTATCAATATTTATTCTCACTTTAAGTTGAAACTTTAATTCTTATATTTATATTGCATTTACAATGAGTGCATTCGAAGTTGTTTACACTACTAAAATGTTTAAACATAGGGTTTTAACACAAAGTTCGCGTATTTTCCCGATAGATACTCATTAAATTACCGGTTCGACTTATGGTAAGTATAGTAACTGTCTAAGCTAGAACTCAGTATCGACTTTTAATTGGTAGTAAAGCAATTAATTACTCGCATTCAAGCAAACACAAAAAAAACAAACACTCATATTTATAATGCATACTGCACAGTGGTCGGTGTTGTATGGAAATAGTGGCCAAAAATATTTCCAGCAAAGATATCAATTGCAAATTTTTGTGTGACTATATAAAAATCTAAAAATATACTACCAGAAATGGTATGGCCTTTGAAAACAATTGTATTTCGTAAATTTTGGGACGCAGCGGCTCTTTCCGAAATCTCAATTAGATTTGCTTGACAATATATTCAAAAATTTTTTGCTGAATCCCAGACGCTAATGAATATCTAAGACAGGCTTAGCAATTTTTTATGAACATTTTTATATGACGGCGGACAGTAATTACTTCAATACTTTGGGTTGCTTGTGCATCACTTTGTCCCTAAACGGATTACAATAAAAAACATAACATACAAAAACGGCTTCGTAACAAATGTTTCACAAGGTGTTTTCGATTTCGATTTCCATCGTTCTCATTTGGTCCCAATCCATCCGAATATTATTTATTAAGTGTACAACTTTGCTTCAGCCGTTTTTTCCCAATGTTTGAGGCTTTATTAAAAAAAAATTTAAAAAAAATTGCGACTACTTTTCCCATCTTTCTGGTAGTTGTAGGATACCATGTCGAAAAAACGATGAATCTTTTGATCCATGAATCGATCCATTTTTTGACTTTTCCATAACAATGGAACTTCTGGTCAGCTAGACTATGTTCCATAGATCGAAACATTTAAGCGTGTCCAGGTATGTCAACCGGTCTGGCGGTCTCTTGGTACTGTGGCCATTTTCCCTTCAATGCTCGGCTCAACCACATCAATCGCGTTCGATACTGATTTTCTGTGATGGTTTCACCCATAGTTTTTTGCGCTTGGGGCTATCGTAGTGAACCCATTTTATGTCCCCGATCACAATTTCATGGACCGTTCCGATTCTGTCTTTGAAGCAGCTGTTCACAAATGAAGAAACGCCGCTCAAGATCTCTCTATTTCAACTCGTACAGAACCCAATTTCCTTCTCTCTGAATCATTCCGATGGCTTTAAGGCGTTTCGAACTCGCTTGTTGAGTCTGTCCCAATGATATTACCATTCGATGAGCCTCAGCCGCAGTTTTCTTTAAATGGTAGCAGAAAATTAAAAATGCCCGCAAATGATAACTTTTTTTTAAAATTTCGATTGTTTAACGAGCTATTGATAATTGAATATTTAGGTAGACTTATGATATTTTGTGATATTTGAACAAAGAAAAAATAGCACTGAATTTAAAAAAAATATATTTTGTTTTCCAACATTTCCTAACAATTTTGAAAAGTGATCTCAACTTTGCTAAAAAAAAAAAGAAGGATAACATTTTATGCGCGTGAAATCACTGCAAAATAAAAAATCGTTAATTCCTATAATTGAGGAATTTATTCTTATTTTAGTAATGACACGTCCACCTGAAAACCATGAAACACGTCTTCCACGGAGAGATCGCTTCTTCTCCAGCATCTCATTAAATAAAACCACTATTAAGAAGGATACAATTCCACCAGACCAGTTATGATAAAGTTCCAACCATTATAATGAATGAAAATTTGCATTTAATTAAAATAAGTATAAAATGAAAAATATATGAATAGTTGTGTACTTTTCGTGGGCGGTCGGTACGAACTTTTACGGAAGTCATTTTTTTTATGAACATATGTATATATCACGATTTAAGCCTCTTTCTTTATTTTTTGAATTTTTGGCGAAAAAAAATGCATTTCCGACCAGTGTGCATTGAATATGCAGCTTACTAAGATGTTACGCAGCAATACATATACGAGTATGTTTATTTACAAGTACATAAAATATACTACATATATAAGACAGATAAAACAGAGCATCGTGCTGAGATATTTGACATTCGTTCGCGGCTAACACGATTAGGAGGTGACAGTGACAGTGACAAAAGTTGCAACTTTTTCACATCATTCTCGTACTTATTCAAAATCGTCTAGAACAAAAGCGCTCAAACTTCCCGAACATGACGCAGCCTCAAACCAATCCTCTCTACATAATTGCCGTACTTTGTGCGGCATTTGGGTATATCGGACGTGTCGAGTGTGTCGCCTTCTATACGGAAAAGCGTAAGTGCACCAAGGAGGCAGCCAGTCCGCGAATTAATTAAGTTAGCAGCTAATTAAAGCGTTTTTTTTTTGTTTGGTTTTGACGCAGCGTCGAGCGGTTTGGCGGATGGTTTCGTCTGGCGGTTTGGCTTGAATAATTGCATGGTGAATTGGCTGCTTTTGGGCTAAATCAATTATGCATAAACGAGGGCAGATTGATAAGAAAGCGACATTTTAAATTCCACGCAGAGTAATTGTTAACGTCTCTAACTAAAGAGCTGTAAAATTAGGACTAGTCTCGTGAATTTCGACGACAATTGATAAAAAGTGAATTTATGTGGAAAAACAAAGAAATACTGAAATCGTGCACAATCGGGATATCGCGGCAATAATAAAGGTCATCAATCTTGAGTTTCTTTTTTTTAAATGCAAAAAAACAAAAATTACAAATGAATCGGAAAATCTTTATTATCAATAGAAAGAACCGTTCTTGCCATTTACTTTTTAAAAATAATTTCATTCAAATATTGGCCGCAACTGCGCCATAGCTCGTCCATGCGGAGGTTCCAATTTTCGATGACGCGTTCGAGCATAATCGGCGGTATCTCGCGAATAACACGGGTAATGTTGGCCTCTAATGCTTTAATTGTAGCTGGCTTATCCACAAACACTTTATACTTCACGTAGCCCCAAAGGAAAAAGTCTAACGGTGCGATATCACACGATCTTGGTGGCCAATTCATCGGTCCGGAGCGTGAAATTAATTGTTCACCGAAATAGTTCCTCAATATGTCCATGGCTGTGTAGCGCCGTCTTGTTGAAACCAAATGTCGTCGAGATCTCGGGATTCAATTTCAGGTAGCAAATAATTCGTTATCATGGTGCGATAACGGTCGTCATTGACGGTTACTTTCTGACCAGCGTCATTTGATATTTCCACCGGCTCATAAACCACACCACACAGTTGTTTTGTGTGGATGTAACGGCAGCTCTTGAACCTCTTCGGAACCTCTTCAGCCCATATACGGCAATTTTGCTTGTTGACGTATTCATTGAGCCTCATCGCTGAACAACATTTTGATTGAAAACAGTGGAAAACAGAACGCGAATTTTCGTAATATAATTGTACGATTTGTGAACGTTGTTCGGCAATGAAAACTGAATAAAAAAAACACATGGCAACTTGACAGTACTCACGCGTGATTTATAAAAAAAAACCCTATTGGAAAAAACACCTCAAGATTGATGACCCTTTTCATCCTGTACTATTCATAATTTCCACAGTGCTTATGTGATTTTGGACAGTTTCGAGATTTAAACAATTTGTATATTTGAGATCTCATTAGTCTACTTATCGATTTAGCTAACTCTAGCTCATTTACAAAAAGTTCGTTTTAAAACTATCTTCTTTGCAAAAGGTGCTCAATTGTGGTATATTTTGACTATAATAATATGTAAGAAAGTTCTGTCGCAAATAGAAATAGAAATAAGGGAAAACACTTGAAATAAATAACCTTATTACGCCGATATAACAAAATTCGACTCACTATCGCTTGGAGTATAACAGCTATTCAAATATCGAAACTAAAAATTAAAAAAAAAAATTATTTTATACTCAGTGGGTCATTGTTTATTGGAAATAGAAACAATTTGACTCGGTTTGTTATTTTGGCCATAGTGCATGTGTGCCGTAATTGATTAAACTCGACCATCAAGGCAACAGTGTGATCACTCCAAAAGAGGGTGTGAAGATATTTAATGCAGGCACTGTCAAAGCAGTGACTTCTTTGGGTAAACGTGCACCAAAGAAGGTTAAGCTGGGTGAGTCGCGGTGACAGACATTTTGAAGTGTCTTTTACCGAGACAATGCAGTCCCAAAAAATCGTAAATTGGGTTACAAACTGGAACTTTTGGAACTTAAGAAAATTATTATTAGGGAAAAATTAAATTCAGAAATTTGCACAGGCTTACAAATTAAAAAAAAGTTCTTATCCTCAAAATTTATCTATTTATCTATAATAGCTTGCTTAAATCAAAAATGTAGCCAACCAAATTTATGGAACAGATTTAAAAATATAGTAAAAAAAAAATTTTAAAACTTGTAATGCAGATCGATTAATAGGAAAAAACATTTTCGAACAACTTCAGTTTTTAAGATGAACGCGTTACGGCTTTCTTACCAGAACTTGATTCTCACCTTTTAGTTAATTGTGACTAAACCACTGAATATATTTGACCAAATTTTTTTTATTTTTAATCTTGTTCTCATTTTTTTACCAAAATATTTTTCTAAAAAAGAAATGTTGCTCTTATCGGCCATGAATTCATGTATGATACGCACACATACACAAACAAAAAAAATTAGTTTTGCACGAAAAATGCCAATTTTTTGGTTTAGTCAAAAAAAAAATAATTAAAAATAATTGTCATTGAATATATCTACCTTAAAGTTCGTTTTGGTGAAATTGGGAGCACCAAACATTCGTTTTCAAAACGAAAACGACGGTTTTTAATATGTTAGTTTTTTAAAAAATTATATGAAACATTTTTTTTTATTCAATAGGCATTCAAAACTACCATTTTTTTTCCCCCCGCATGGGTTCCTCACAAAGTGGTGGGGCACTGTTTGTACCGTACCCATAAATTAATGCAAAAGACTTTCCGCACGAATAGCAGCAGGTCTTTTGTTGATATTGACCTAAGATGGAAAGGACTGATCCGTTCCTTTGTGACAGACTCTGTCCCACACCAGTGCTGGGCACTCACAGAGAATAGGCCCATTTTCTGTAGATGGTATCTTACAGTGTGGTGCCCAGATAGGTATTCTACCAGGAGTTTTAGGTCCGCTCTGCCTAGACCTTTTGCCTTGATCATATCCAAAGGTTTGACAAGCGCTTTGCTTGTCGCAGCCCCGGTAAGGAGAGCCAGTATCTCTTATGTTCTCCTGCAGCCCATTTGTTTACCATGGTCTTGAATGAGGACCAACCAATACCACAGAAAGGCTCAGGATATGTAGTCACTCTGTCGTGCTAGATTATCAGCGATCGCGTTACCATCTACTCCTGAGTGTCCAGGTACCCAACATAGCACGACTCGGTTTAGGGAAGACAGGAGTTGGAGGTAATAATGGCAATCTTTAACCATCCTGGAGAAGATGCTTCATGATGATAGTGCCCTGATAGCAGCTTGGCTATCTGAATAAATAAAAATGTTTCTCTTCTTGAAAGACGCTGGGCCAAATACCCATTGCAATAGAGTTCAAAAACTACTATAAAGATTTCTAATATTTTATACAATATGAACATATTCTATGTTTACATGATGAATAAAATATTGGAAATTCAAAGAAAATAATAAAAAAAAATCAAAATATTTCCAGTTGTACTAAACCAATGTCGATTATTCTTATATCAAGTCTTCAATTATTATATTACTCGTCTTTAACTTGTTTAAAACTTTTGTCGTCACTTTCACATTCATTCGTAATATAGTTATATAAAATTTATCTTAATTTAAAAAAAAAAACTTTTGCAAAAAACCTATGATTTCACTTTTTTTTTTTTTTTTTTTTTTTTTTGTTTATTAAATTCAAATTAATATCTCTTTATTACTAAAATAAACACTAGTACGTACATTTGTTGTTTGTTACTCTACTAGTCCCTAATGGGCGCTCAAGAATTTGAATAGCTTAGAAATAATTATAATTAGCTTTTTTGGCTTATGCTATTTTACAAACTAACAAGCAAGTTTTAATTTTATTTTTATGGATATTGTATTGAAAGGGTACAAAAACAATACTTCTTTAATTGTAAAAAAAAAAAAAAAAAAAAGGTTATGATAAAAAAGGGTGGGGAAGGGGAAGAAGGAGGGCACTATTGTTTTGTAACAATTTTTAGTTTGAAGTTAGCCACCAAAACTTTCTTCGTGCCTATGATTTCACTGTTAAGTAGATATTAAAATATTAGAGTATTAAGTAAAATATAAACATTAATATAAAATAAGAAATTATGGGTATTTTTGTAAAAAGTGCCAAATTTTTTTAATTTACTTTTCGACACGGATAATTTACTTTTTCATTAAATTTTCACAATAATAACTATAATCCATGGATTTTCTATTCGATTATGTTAAATGACTTCACTTTCAACTTCACTTTCATTAAACTACCCTCGTAAATAAGCTACATAGTGTGTGTGTGTGAGAGATATTACGCGCATTATGCGTTTAAATAAAAATAATTAACTACATAAAGTTGTTGCATTAAAGTTGCTACAATTAAAATGTTAACAAGTTAGTTTAAAAAATATTATGTATGCGCCGTGTGTGCATGCTGCTGACTTTGTTAACCCAAGTTCAAGTACACTAACACTTTAGCTTTAACTTCTAAGTGAATAAGTCTAATTTAACGTAAATTACTTCATTCTTAATGTTTTGCAGCTGATTTTATTGAGTCTTGTCGGATTTATGAGCCCGAGTTCACAAAATGCTCAACTCGTTCCATACAAAAATTCATGGAGAATGTTATCAGAGGTTGGTTAAAAATTCCCCACTTTTAATTGTTTTAATTAAAATCAAGCATAATTTTCTTGTTTAAAGGCAATATACCCGAGTTCCAAGCGTCTTTTGGTTCCATGGACCCCATGAAACAAGATCAACTCATTTTTAAACAAGACAATAGTGAAGTTGCAACCCTCTCAGCAAATCTTACAGACATCTTAATTCATGGCTTTAGCAAAATGGTTATTAAGGAAAGCAAGTGAGTTTTTTTTAATGAGTAATACTTAATATAATGGCTTTATAGTGCTAAGTATATATGTATCAATAATAAAAAACTTAGCTAGTAAACAGAGCTACTATTTACCAACAGCAGTTATAGAGCGCAGTAATTACATACTAAAATACAGCAAACACTTTAGACTACATTTTATAGCATCTATTAAAAGTGACGTAAATACAATAAAATTTAAATACTCGTTAAGTACCAACTTATTTGTGTGATAGGATCTAGACCTTTGGGTTCGCTCTTATTTGGGATAACCCACATAATAATTATTAATTAACATTAACAATCGTTACTTTCATTTTACAACTAAAAACTTGAATGTTTTTGTTAATATATCTCTGTACCTTCAATACAATAAGGAATATATATTCTTGATCAGCATAAACAGTTTTTGAACAGGAGCTGCAGATCCAAACTATTTGCAAAAGTTGCGCATTATTTACAGATCAAGTTTGTTGATTCATGTCGATGTCTTGCAGTTCTCCTGGAGAAGAATATCGTAGTTTAAAGGCACTTTGTAAATAGGAGGCTCCTCCCCCTGCGTGCTTCGCGTATCAACCCGCATAGCGCCTTTTATATTGAATTCGAGACATCCCGAGAACTTTTCTTAATTTCTAAGAATTTCAGATTTATTTTGATAAACACATTTATACCTATTTTTGAAGTTTTCACGCGATATCGTCATAAATCGAAAAACCTGATCTGCCTAACTATTAGAATATATATACTTTATGGGGTCGGCCACGCCTCTTTCTGCCCGCTACATACATTTGCACAAACTTATTATATCTTTGGTACAAGGTATAAAAACCATCTTATTGCTAAGAAGAGTACCATAAGTTATTAAGATCAAAAATACAAAAATTCCACAAGCCACATAAATTGTATGTAGACTCGTATAAAAACAAATATAAAAATATTTCTCACTTTTCGAGGTGGTATCAAAAAGTAGTAGGTCTAAATATCTGTAACGCGAACGGATATGTAGGACCATCTGGGCTTGGTAGTGGGGAGCATTCCGAAGAGATCGATATTTTTCCAATCGCGACTCTCTTAATAAGGTTCGTTACGATCCAAGATGTAAAAAGATTTTGAGCAGCGCTACGACATACAATTTTTCTTCAAAGTCAGGAAAACTTTGGAAACGTTCGGAATGTTTAAGAACTCCTAAGGGGATACTACCATGAGCCGCTCATTTATAGATAATAATAAAATAATTTTTTTAGGAAAATGGGAAATTAAATTATTTTACCATGGATTATTATTTATTTTCAGTAGCTATTGTTCTTTAACTAAGTAATTCATAGTCAAGTTTGTTCGACTGTCATTTTTCTTGTGGAGCCCCCTCAGAAGATTAGATTTCAGCTTATTCAAATAATGTAATAATTATGCCTAAAACCACATTTTGTTTTGAGTTTGTATTAATTCCATTAAAATCTTCAAAAATTTTATATTACAGAGTCAGCAAGAAGGACTTTAGTTGGCAGACAAAAATCTTTCTTCCAGTCATGCGCATAGAAGGACATTACAAAATGTTTGGACGCATTTTACTCTTACCACTAACTGGATCAGGAAACATATTACTCGAAATTGGTAACTATGTTTTTTGTGTACCTACAAGCAGTCCAAATTAATGTGAACACAAAATTTGTCTAGAAAATTTGGATATACTGATGCTCTCCAAGACGCGTCTATACGAAAAGGGCGGCTTCACATTCTACAACGTGACCGATGTGCGCGTCAAGCTAAACATGACCGGCGTACATTCACAACTGGACAATCTGTTTAATGGACGCAGCAAGGAGGTGGAACGCAGTACTAATCAATTCTTTAACGATAACTGGCGTGACTTTTTCGAGGCGTTGCGACCCTTGGTCTCCGAGACTATAGAACGCACCATGCTCGATATACTACGAAAGCTTTTCCACCTAATGCCCGCCAATTTTTTCGTTTCCGACATACCCACTTCATTGACACTATACGGTCGTAAAACACAAATGATTCATTAGATATTGCAGTTCTGGGCTTTAACCCTTTAACAAATCTTAGGGCTAAGTTTTTAGAAATAAATGCAAAGTCTTAACTCATAAAACTTGACGTGAAACTTAATCATATTTTAGTTTAGGCATGGCACAGTGCGCACATTAACTGGTTACTCAATAGAACCAATCGTACTTGAGATAGTCGCCCTCATTCTTAAGACTGGCAATGGATGCATGACGTACATGGCCATGTCGTGCAAAGATACGTCGATTGCCCACGGGCTGCAAATGTCGGAAGTTGTCAACAAGAGCGCCTTCCTGTACGTCCGACAGCTGGCGGAAGCGAGATATCTAAAGCATTTCAAAAAAAAGGTTACTCATAAGCACTATGTAGAATGATTTATACTTACTTGCTTGGGCGAAATGGGTATGGGATCGGGAAACAGTATCCAGGTTACTGCCTCCGAACAAGGCGGCGTAGTCAACGAGCCTGAAATTTTTAAAAATAAAATATTAATTTTATTTTTTATTGCATTAGGTCAAAAGAAAAACCTTGGAAGGTACTTTACTGAATTAGTGTGGCAATTGGTGGTAATATGTTTTATTTGTATTCCTAATATGCAAGCTATTGGGGGTTGTCGTGCAAAGCACGCAGGGGGCGAAGTCCTATTATGTGTATACTAAGTTGGCCGTCGCGGGTATGGCAAATTTTTAAGCCGACGATATCAACAACCCCTGACCTATTTTCGCGACCATCAAATACTTTCGAATCGTCTTTAAATTTTACAGGCGCTGTATGCAGGTAAAAAGGAAACCTATTAGGCGGTCACGTTATTAAAATCGTAAGATACTGCAAAACTGGCCACCCTAGTGTATACCCATTTTTGCCTAATTTTCTGAATTTGAGATATCACAGTCGTGGAGTATGTACAGAAATCAACCTAAGGCCCATACGCAGCATGCAAAACTGCGTACGGGCCTCTAGACAGGAAATACCAGGACAGGGAAATAGCAATAGAAACCCTACAATAGTTTTGGAAATATATAAATATATATATATGTTCCTTTAACTCCTATTTGGAGCATAGGGCGTCAACTACTCCTCTTCGCCAGCGGACCCGGTTTTGTGCAAGGACTCTGAGTTCACTCCATGTTAGATTGAGAGATTTCATTTCGGCCTCTGTTGACCATCGCAACGCCTGCTTTGCAACGCTGTCATCG
This sequence comes from Chymomyza fuscimana, assembly GCA_949987675.1. Classification (NCBI taxonomy): domain Eukaryota; kingdom Metazoa; phylum Arthropoda; class Insecta; order Diptera; family Drosophilidae; genus Chymomyza; species Chymomyza fuscimana. The sequence continues at coordinate 85,592,755 of OX465088.1, forward strand.
CTCTTCCTTAGCGTGTGGCCAATCCATTGCCATTTCCTCTTCCTAATTTCTGTAGCCACATCTAACTGGTTTGCCTTTCTAAGCAGCTCAGAGTTTGATATTATGCAAGGCCAAGAGACTCTCATGATGCGTCGCAAAGAGCGGTTGATGAAGACTTGGAGTCGTTTTGTGATTGCTGAGGTAACTTTCCAGGTGGTGCAGCCATAGAGCAGGACAGACTTAACGTTAGCATTAAATATTCGAAGCTAGGTGTTGAGGCTTATGCTATTATTTTGCCGAAGTGGTGCCAGAATTCCGAAGGAGGCCTTAGCCTTTTAAGCCGATATACACGCAGTTTGGCAAGCTTGATAAACACCTTACGGAACCCCAAGAAATGTATCTTTTATTGTCGACAGCCAAGCTGCCATCGCACACCACTAAAAGAGTGTTTATCTCTGACACGCTAGTGTCGCTAAACTGTATCCAACTGGACCCAATGCTGCTTTTCTGGGTACCAGTTCACTCTAGTGCACGACGTAAGATCAGCGCTACCAGTGACTCTTGCTGTTGCCAACCTAAAAAGACATCTTCAAGATGTTATGCTTGAATTGGATTGCGACAGGAGTTGTCACAGGGCACTGCATCATAAACCTAATGGCCTAGAGGATGCACGTTCACCACCTACGACTTCTGTCGCAGCTGAGGAGTTGAGTAGGAGATAGAAAGTATCTGCTTTGTAACTGCCGCGCACTGTATCCAACTGGACCCAATGCTGCTTTTCTGGGTACCAGTTCACTCTAGTGCACGACGTAAGATCAGCGCTACCAGTGACTCTTGCTGTTGCCAACCTAAAAAGACATCTTCAAGATGTTATGCTTGAATTGGATTGCGACAGGAGTTGTCACAGGGCACTGCATCATAAACCTAATGGCCTAGAGGATGCACGTTCACCACCTACGACTTCTGTCGCAGCTGAGGAGTTGAGTAGGAGATAGAAAGTATCTGCTTTGTAACTGCCGCGCACTTTTTAGAAAACACACCCATTATCTGGTGAATCCTTTCTTCGAAGTCTATAGCTGTCTGGCTAAACTTCCATATGCGGACCTCGCTTCTTTTATCAAATTCCCAAAAAGGGTTAGAAAGGAGGGCTAATAAGTTACTGCAAATAAAATGACGCGCACCAACTACACAAATACATCCCCCTCCCCCTACCCACGGGCCAGAAACCTTCTGTGGCATCATCTCAGATAAGAAGAGTGATCCAAAGACAGAACTCTGACTGGATCAATGCGTAAGGCTTAGGAAGGCCAAGTGACTCCTAGCGCAGACTCAAGACAAAAGACATCTCATTAAGATGGGTAACATGGACTCTAGCAGCTGTAGAAATTGTGAAATGGATTACAAACACTCGTAGTTTTTTGTTGTAATTGAATCCTATTCGAGTGCACTTAAGTATACGGGTTTTAAGTATAAGGGTGAAAATAAATGAATTTTTAAATTGATCTTTTCGGTTTAACAAATGTGACAAAGGTACTAGGTAATATAAATATTATATAAAAAAAATACAAAATTTAATTTTTTAAATTCAAAGTTCTATCTCTCTGAAAAACAAATACACAAATATTTTTATGAATTTATGTGACAAGACTATTAAATTAAAGTTCACCCCAGTATTTAGTTATAGATAGCTAGTGAATAATCGGGTATACAACACATAGATAAAAGTGTCCCAAAGTTTTCCTATCCTGCCCCAACACCTTTACAAGTAAAACTCTAGATCTAACTCTATTCAGCGGTTATAGATGCATTTGTTTCAATTTTCATCAAGATGCTTCCATATAATGCATCGGGTAATTCTTATATAATACATGTTTCCACTTAAGCATACAGAAGGTATGCTGGTTAAATAAAACCCCTACTTACCCTTATATGTATAAAACTTGTCCACATCTACGCCAGCAATTAGGGAGGAAAGAGAGAAGGTAACATTAAGCGTAGTCTCTTGATTGGCTTCAGCTATTAGATGCAAATGCCGATTTATGGTCACCAGGCCCGGACCTTCATCCTCGTCCAGCTGCAGGTAACAAATTAAACTACCAAACCACAAACACTTCCATCATCCACTCACATTGAAAAAGAAGCCCAATACCGCAGCACCGTCGGGATGATTAAGCGCCTCGCCAATCGTGGGATACTTCTTGTTCCGATGTACAATATGCATTTCCATGGTATAGCGAATGTCGTTGACAACATGCTCCGAGCCGCGATTATTTCTGTCGCCCCAATGGAAATGTAGACCCTCTACCTCAAACTCGCCAGGCAATTTACCACCACGCACATACGGCAGGAACTCACCCGTGAGCTCACTCTCATTAGCCGTGAGTTTCGGTATGGAAATAGAGACTGCAAAATGCAAGCAAAATCTGGTTAACGAGGCAATTAGTCAACACTGTCTTTGCTTACCAGTGTGACCGTTGTTGACCATTTTCAAGGGATAGGGTAGCAGATTGTGGTATCCAATCATGTCAACAGCCGGCATATTTATGTGTAATGTCTGGAATGGAATCGTGGTATGTGGATAAGCAAAGGTTGCTACGTAATGCCGACATTACTTACTCGGGATGTGGTTATGGCTATGGGTGATTGTGTCTTGCCGGCACAGTGTCCATGATGACGTGCCCAGCGTCGCTGGTTGGATTCCGAGTAACCAAATATATTACTGTTCACAACTGAAAATTTAAACAGAAATAGAAATAGTTGAAATTGATTTTCCAATTTTATAAATAGTACAAGAAATTACACTATGCGACAAAATTTATACTTGAAATCGAAAAAAAGTACGAGTATTCCGATACAGGCGCAGGACACTAAACGCAAACTATAAATGTTCACCACGGCTGGTATTAAAAACGTCGACCCGATGGCCAAAATTTTCTTAGATAAGATTATCTGACAAAGAGCCATTACACAGGCCCACAAAAAAAAAGAGCCGCTAAATCCGAGTCCTAGGTCCAAAAGACGCCAACAGCCAAAGGTTCCGAGATAACCTACAAAAACCTCATAACGTTTTTTTTCGAATTAAAATGTTTTTGTTTTGTTTTTAGGGTAGCTAAATCCGAATCCGAGGCCCAAAAGAGTTCGCAAGAGTTCTGAACCTACAACGAAACAGGCCTACTACTAAAATTTATAACTATATTTAATAATTAATTGCTATTAATCACTTTTAGTCGTTTCAAATGTACTTTTTTAAGTCTTTATGCGTGTTCCGAATTTCACATCCTTTTTTTTCATTTTTTTTAATTGATAATGAACTTTTCTAAATCGAAATCTGGAAGAGTTTTAATTAATATGTATATTGCTTAACTTTTTAGTTAAACTATTTTTTAAACTTAAAAAAGTTGTTGATGTTACAATCGGGACATACTGACAATAAAACATTCATATCTCAATTTCCACCGGGTTTTTTGATTATATTTTTTCCCCTAAAGTTTTAACTTTCTACATGAAAAGATCTAGAAGCAAACTGTGAAAAGATTAGATTAGATAGCATTTTTTTGTGAGGCTGCTTAATGGGGAAATTTGGTCATATTTGCCTGTTATCCCCGAAGTTCTCTACTTTTAAAATTATTCAAATTTCCTATCTCTTTTGGTCTTCCGGAAACAGACAATGCGGACAAACATTCAGGGCCTAACCGATTTCCTTTGTAGTCTTGATCATTTTGGAATATAACTATGTTATGGAGCCATACTCTTTCCTTTTAAATGATGAACACCAAATTTTTTATGGCACAAATTAATATATCCTCTAGATACAGATAAAAAAAAAAATTTTCAATATTTAAAGAAAGGACTGCATCAGTAAGTAGGGAATCATGATCGCAAAAGTTTTGTAGGATAGTGTCATCTTGTATACCCTTAAAGTACAAAATGAAAAACTTTAAGCTATTACGTTACTGACTATAATGATATATAGCTCCAAAAGATTCTGATTACCTAGTTACCTAGGTACGCGTCAGTCTGTCTATGCCAGCGACTACTATCACGTGCTCTCCCCTCAGAGCTCTTATCAATGACAGGAAATTACGTTTGAATTATGGCAAAGTAAATCCAATAGCAAATGAAACTTAACTTCTAGATAGATAATAAATAAATAAATTGATCAAAGGCAGACAAACAAACAGTAAACAATTCACAAGGACGCACTAAACACAATCCATACAATTTATAATGAATGGCAAAAATATTTGTCATTATTTTTCACATGTCGATCGTTGGAAAGCTACAAAGTTAAGTTCATTGGAATTTTTCGCAAGGTGCAAAGAAAAGAAAAGCAAAACAGCTTGCAATATTTCGAAATACACTGAAATTGGTGAGATTATTTTTTCTTATTTTGGTTTGTAGATCTTACTATTAAGGGGTTACCTATATATACATATATAAATAAAATATCTCTTCGGTTTATCGTGAAGAAATTTTCAATTGAATCCTATTTACAATATACATTTTTTAGCCTAGAAAACTTAATTTTAAGTTTTCCATTTCTTCCCAAAATTTATTTCTAACATACCACCCCATAATGACCACAATTATTAAAACGATAATCATTTTTTACACACATCATTTTTTATAACACAGACACTTTCTTTCTTCCAGAATGATTTATTGAAAAATATATTGCCTCAAATCGCTAGAGATCTACAAAAATTTTAGTTCTACCAGTTTATTTTTAAAGTACAGGAAAGTATTTTTTAAGTCCGGCTATGATATTCATGTAACTATGGAAATATCTCATAAAATGCCAAACTTAGATTTATAGCAACTTTTAATATTTATCTTAGATGGTTTCACGCGTATTTGACTGTTGTACTAGGTACTAGTTAGTACATTGGAGGCGTCACAGCAAATTCAGTCATAAATTCCTCAGTTATAGGAGTTATGTGAAAATTTTTAAGCGAAAAACATTTTCATTTTGAAATTAAAGAAAAATAACTTTTTAAATAAATGTAAAAAATGTATGATTTCTTATGAGAGTTATATGATTTATTCTTTATTATTCAAACATCTTCTTCTTGTTTTCGAAAAAAAAACAAGTTTTTTTAAATATACGTGATGAAAAATGCATGGGAATCAAATTATTTTAAAAGTGACGCGCTACATTTGTTTTTAACCATATAAAATGTAGATAATAGACCGTGCTCCGGAAAATGAATCAGAACATTTTATTCGGATTCGTTTTGAAACGAATTTCACCAAACCGAAATTTTCATGTGGTTTGAAAACGAATGTTTTGTTGCAAGAGGAATTAAAACGAACCGTCAAAATATTTTTAAAAAGGTACTCATTTTATACTGAAATAATTTTTAAAATATTCTTTAATATTCTTAGATTATATTTATGCCAAATTAAAGTTATATATTTACTGACAATTTATTTAATTATTTTTTTCTGACTCAAACCAAAAAATAGCAAAAAACTAATTTTTTTTTTGTTCGTGTATGTGCACACAAAACCGAATTCTAATAAAATTGTTCGGTTTGGTTTTTTCGTTTTCGGGAGCACGTCTGAATAATTATGGCTTAAAAAGAAATAGGTTAAGTGTTCAGTAAATCAGGTAGATGGAGTTAACCTCTTAACCTGAGTTAATTTTGGAAAAAAATTTCAGGCATAATTTTTATTTCATTCACAAAATGATTTTTTAGACTGAGTACAATAAAAAGTACAGTACATACTTCACAAAACGAGTTCAAAATTTGTAAGTATCTGATAGCAAGTAGTTATCGCTGCATCCGAATTTGAGATCCAAAGAACCCCACCACTTTGAAGTTTATCTAAGACATCTCGTATGCTGGGGCTTTTAAGATCTTGAAATCGGATTCAGCAACACCAAAAATATATAAAAAACATTTTTTTAAAGTTATCTCAGAACCGTGACATACTTGGTTTATCAGATCTGCAAAAGGATACAAAAATAGATCTGTGTGACTGCTTTATTTAAATATCGTTATCTATTTCAAAAATTCGATTAAGCTAATAATATTTTGAGTATATGAAGTTCGTAACTTTTTTTTTACGAATTCAAATTAACATAATTTAAAATAAACTAAATGCGGCTATACGATCTTAGATAGCGACATTAGATCCACTCCTACCCATAACTTCGCGATAAATATCAACTTTAATATTTAAGGCATCAAAATAGGTTAAATACGAAATTTTAATACTAAATTAAAATTAAGTTAGCTTGTTTTGAGTTATCGAGGTTACAGGCTATATTATAGAATGTCCCAAATGAGTTCGTCCCCGTAATATTACCAATACCCTTTGAAAACAGTGTGTAAAAAATAGACTATTCTTTTGTTAAGCAATTTAATTAAAGTGCTAAGAATCAAAATGATTTGTTTAAACTTTAAATTAGCAAAAAAAGGTATTCAATCAGTTTATATATTTTTTCAACTTTTTGGGTATAATATAAGGCTAAAAACCAGCTTCAACAAAAAACATTTGAGTTTTATTCTGCTTGGCTCCCTCTATATTATTTAGCTGATAAATTATTGCGGCATATAAAAAATATTGCGATTATCTCTGATATTTATGGCCTGATGACAACGGACTAACCGACAGATTTTTATTTTAGGGAGTCCAAATTGTAAGTACGAACATGTTTATATAATTTTCAAGTATCCTCCTGACCATAATGGAGGTAACTTTTGGCGGTCTCCGGCGTCTCCTTTTCTATAGTATTACATATATCCGCACAAGGGTTTTAAGAGTCAAGTATATAATAAAATATATAAGCAGTTTTGTAAATTATCAGCTGATCCAACCGCAAAGCCAATTTCAATTTTCGAAATTCTTTAAAACAAAATATTCAGCAAAGAATTGCAGAAAGGTTACGTCTTTAAATACTGTTAAAATTTGTTTGGATTAGGCATGAACAAATGGCACGCTTATGCCGAGATATGGGCTGTTGAGAAATTGTGGAATCTATGCAATCCTTCTTCTGTTCAAAAAGAGAATAAACCGAATTCAGAGATTTAATCTGCAATTCGCTTGAGATTGCTTTAAGAAGTTATCTATTAAGAAAGCGTCTAATAATTCAGTACTTTAAAATGTTGAACTCTTAAGTCTCTAAGTTGAAGTACATGCTTGAGTATATTGCCTGCTTTTAAGTATACCAGCTTTACGATAAGACAACCCACAGATGGACGGATAGCTACTAAAAACTGATATTGTTTTATTTGCACTTTTATTTTGTTTTGTTTGATACTTGATAGTCACTAGTGCTTTACTTTGGTTTATTTATTGATGGTTGTTACTTATCGATACGTTTAAATTTTATTATATTTTGTTTTTTTTTTTTTTTTGTCTTTTGAACAAAGACAAATGAATCACATGACCACACGCGATTTTACATAACATTTGTTAACTATATAAAGTGAGTGGATTTCAGATACTTTATAAGACTGTAAAATTACCTTGACACATATAGATGACAAGAAAAACAGCCTTAAAAATTAGCACGTTCATTGTAATAGTTTTTGCTTTAGTTTTTAGTATTAATATTTATAATATGAGTAACTTCCTGTTTTCCGCTGCACCAATGCAATACCGAACGTTTGGGTGACAGATTCTAGACTGCGGCACAGCTCCAGTTCGCCAAATACCTTCATAACTTCCTCGCTAGCACGAAACAGTCAACGAACTAATTGAAAATTCGTAAGCTCAAGCTCCCGCACCCAGACATATGTAGTAGATAAAGTCGAACGGTCGCACGAACGGTAGCATACGATCGATCGTTCGATCGTTAGATCGATCGCAGGTATACCCTTAAGTCGGCTACTTTAGGAAATCATATTTGTACGGGCATTAGCAGCGTGGAGTTCAAAGCGTTTGCAGCACAACGTTACGTATACTTAATATAAATGTCAATTGAGCCCTAAAGCGGATCACATAATTCGTCATAATTCACAGCTAATGCGTTAAACAAACAAAACTTGGCTAAAAGAGATGTAGAAAAATATTGATTATTTTGGTAATATTTTGTTTTGCATATTGATTTATTGATTTGTTTATTTATTTACGCACTGTCGTACATTGAACACCGTTTCTAAGCCCCGAAATGGCGAAAACGTCACGCCGTAAGTTGCTAATTGAATGCACGTTGTCTGATATACTATATACTAGTATGTATAGCATGTACGTATCCAAAGTCGTGGCGGGGACCTAGTCTGGTATTTCGGCACGTTTTTCAACTAATAAGTCTGACTTTATGTGTGTTAACTTTTTGATTTACTTTTTATAAAGGGTCTTTCAACAGCTCTATCAGAACTGGAATAACTCTAATAACATTTATAATAGGTTCCCGATATACGAAGTGGGAACATAGCGCCTCTGATGACTTTAGATGAGTAGAAAATCTGGAAGCGGAATAATTTCAATTCGACATTAAGGTAGGGTGTATTTTACGCAAATGTGTGTAATATAGAAAAGCAGACGCCAGAGACACCAAAAAGCTATCTACAATATGGTCAGGAACACAAAAGAAATTCAAAGAGACGTGTCCGCGTAGACCTTAAAAAGATGCTGCACGTTAAAGTTAAAAACTGTCAAACACCAAATTTAATTACGATATCTTCATAAACAAATGAAACACAACGAATTTGTACCAGACACGATTTTTTGACGGATCAGCCCTATGGGTGCTATATGATATAGTCAACCGATTTTGATAAAATTTGCTACAGTGCTTGGGAACTCTAAAAAACTTCCCAATGGCAAATTTGGTTACGATATCTTCAAAAACAAACGAATTACCCATCTAAAATTTGTGGTGTTTTTGGTTCCTCTTAATGTAAGACCCTGTATTTCGAAAACTTCTTATTGGCAGTCTTATTTGCTTAAGCAATTTTTTTTTGTTTATATCTTGAAAATGGGATTTACATGAATAATACATAAAGCAACTGTCTCTAAAAATAAAGTCATTTTATGTTTATGTAAATATAGAGACAATTACAAAAAATAAAATATATTTATCTAATAATAATAGTTTTTAAACGTGATCGATGAGTGGCTATAGGTCGTTAGGCCTTAAAGCTTTCACGTGTTTTCTAATTAAACTATAGGGTGTTCACACTTAATCCCCTAATAGACCATTAGCGTTTAAGGCATTAATTTCTTGACTACTATTGCTATTCTTTCAAAAAATGTCATTGAATTGTATAATCCAACATATCAGTCAAAATTTCAATACCAGTTTGGTGCAGTTACTAAGCCACGCAACAAACTTAGGATCGCGCATCTATTTGAGGTGAGAGCTTATCCCCAAATGCTAATTAATTCACTCCGAGATATCGTCATAAGATGTGCTAACAAAAGCCATACAATCACCTCATGATACTGCCATTCGTAAATTTTAAGAGATTTACTTGATTATATTATATTATGACAAAATATGATTGTATATAACAAGTAGTTCTCTTAAACAGCATAGAAAAAACGATCTTGTATAGAGAGGGAATAGAAAAAATATTTTTCATGAATAAATGTCACCAATCCAGAAGTGGTTTTGCTGAAACAAAAGAATAATTATGTTATTTACTTTATCGGGCAGAAGGGCCCGACTAACGTGGTGAGCAGTCCTAAGAACGATGCAGACAACAACAATAATTAACTGCATACAAGTAGCATATAAGGTCATTATTTTTGCTAAGAAATGTTTTTAGCCAATTAAAAGCATAAAAGATTAAATCTATGTAAATATATACATACATAAAAGAAAGTTATGTTAGTTACACCATTTATAACTCATGAACGGCTGGACCGATTTTGATAATCTATAGTTTGTTGGATTCGTCTCCGCACTGGTTATCAGAAAAACTCACATAAAAAGAAGTAAACCGCGACGGGGGGAGGGGGCCAGATATCGATATAAATCATAAAATCTTCATCTGCTCCATCAGCTCTTTAGCACTTATAATTTCTGAGATCCTTTTACTCATACTGACAAACGGACAGTTAGATATGGCTATATCGACTCGGCTGTTGATGCTAATCAACAATATATATAGTTCAAGGGGTCTACCACGCCTCCTTCTGACCGTCACATACATTTGCACGAACTTATTATACCCTTGGTACAGGGTATAACAAAGTTGTGTTAGTTACACCATTTTTGGCGGAAGAACGAGAAATCACACGAAAAAAGCGCCACGTTAGTATGGTCCAACTTCGCAAAGATAGGCATCCCATAAAAGGTCTCGGTTGACATAGATCAACAACAAGGTAATTTTCGACGTGCTATATGAAATACTTCATTACGATTGCACATTTGATTACTCCTCGCATCCTTTCGTCGGCATCCAAGGGCATTGTGGCGCATTGAAGTAATGGCAAAGTGAAATGGACATTATTGCATTCATTGCTTCGTGACGATACGATTTTACGATTGTAGAGAAGGAACACTAGGCTTAGAAGACAGCTGAGAGAAAAGTAAGAGTTAATGACTGTAGAGCAGGAGCGTAATATATTGCGTAGTTCACAGAGAAGGTAGGTTGAAGGTGTTAGGCAAGACGTGCAAGTAAGGAATACTATGCAAAGAAGACTGCTTAAAGAATATTTAAATTTCACTATTACAGAGCAAGATCGTGAAACATTGCGTAGATAGCTAAATAGACAGCACACATATGCTTCGCCTGGCAGATCTGTTTAAAGTCGGGCGGGATGAATATTATGGAAGAATTATACAGGGTATAGAAAAGTCTAAAAATGAGAAATTTTCAGTTATCGATAATTCGATAAATAATCGGAAATTTGCAATAAAATTTGACGTGGTTACTGTTGGCTAGTAGCAATACAACATATGTAAAAATCATCTAAATCAGAGGGGTCGAGGGAAAAAGTGACCGGCTTATTTTTATTTATTTTCGCCGATATGTATTTCATATTTCTAAAAAAATTATTTTGGCCAAAAAATTACATTCTAGGCCCAAAGTGGGTCTGTCAGCTTGCCCTCATACAGTTTAAGGTTTGGGGATTTTTTTCATTCAAACGATAACGAAGTCCAATATTTTATTTATTTAGTTTTATACAAAATAAATTGAAAATATTTTACATAAAAATAAAAAGTGACCTACATTCGTATGTATAGTACTTTATAGAAATTATTAAAGGCGTCTATTGCTAGTATATAAATATTGTAGTTATCAGACCAGATAAATATTTTAACAGTTGCATTCATATTTACATAATATTACAAGCCGGTAATATTTGCCTAATTAAATGTGCTGATGCAGTCAATAATATAAAAAAAGAGATATACCTAGTCAAGGCGGTGCTCAACGTTGGGATACCCTGCACCAACAATCAAAAAAAAAAATTGTTCCTGCAAACTATAATATTAACGCCTCAGTCAATTTTCGTTATTGAGTCTACGACGAAGCAATTTATAAATTCTATTTTTATTGGACCTAAAGTAAGAGTATATCTATAACCTCCGCAAATTTTTGCCGATTGTTGTGTTAAAACTTGAACCGAAAAGACTTTTGTAAAAAAAATTGGGCCAGAAGTTAAAAAAGAGAAAAGTAACAAACAGTCATCTGTCCCGGAATTCCTTACTTTCTAACAGTCTCCGAAATCTTTCTTTATTATTACTATTATTTAACTCTATAATACCCTTGAAAATAAGGGTACATGGGTATAAAAATTAAAATAAAATATTTAGAGCGTACATCAAGTTCTGTGGAAATTTTGTTCGTTTTTGCCACTTGGATTTGGTCTACCAGGTTTGTACTTGTCTAATTATAAATATAAACAATAGTATGAAAAGTATAGCGCGGTAATGACTACGTAGGTCCATAAAAAAAAGTCTGAACTTTGTGACGGGGCTACCCATTTGAAGTCTTAGGCTCTTTATCTGAAGACGAGGTTAAAAAAACTCCTGTACATCAGGGTTCATACGTAACCTCAAACGAGAAATTTGAAAGTTGACGTGCTGGCTTCTTTGGATCTCGGATTCAGATTTAACGACCCCAAAAACATCGTCGGCTTAACACAGCTAAAAAGATGGCGTACGTTAAAGTCGGGCGCGGACGACTTTGGGATACCCGGTAAATTGCTTAAGAACACCAAAAGACATTTGATTGCCAAATTAGATTATGATACCTTCATAAACAACCAAAAACAGACGAATTTTTAATCAACAACTATTTTTTGACCGATTGGTCCTATGGGAGCTATATGATATAGTCAACCGATTTTGATCAAAATTGGTATAGTGCTTGGGAACTTTAAAAAACTTCTTAATGCCAAATTTGGATATCTTCACAAACAAACGAAACACAACGAATTTTGTACAAAAAAAAAATTTTCGACCGATCGATCCTACGGGACCTATATGATATAGTCAACCGATTTTGATCAAATTTGGTACAGTACTGGGGGTTTCTAAAAAACTTCCGATTGCCAAATTTGGTTATGATATCTTCATAAGCAAACGAATTATCCATCTAAAACTTTTGCTTTTTTTCGAGGTCCTCTGAAACACCCCTATGGGAGCTATGTAGTCCCGATAAAAAAAAAATAAAATAAACTTGTCTCCTATGGATTAATAAGGGATCTTATCTGAAAGTTTGGTTGCTCTAGCTCTTACCATCTCTGAGATCTAGGCGTTCATACGGACAGACGGACAGAGGGACAGACGGTCAGACGGACAGACGGACATGGGTATATCGACTTCTCTAGTCACTCTGATCATACTTTAGGTAACTTTGGGGGTCTCCGCCTTCTCCTTCAGTACGTTACATACATTTTCGGCTTGCACAAACACAATATACCCTATCTTAGTCTTATAAGCGATTTGTTGGTCAAATAGGTATTATAGTAATGTTTTAGATAGTTTTAGATTAGCTAGTTAAAAGTATGAACATCCTATTCGCAGTACCTGGAGAACTCCATTAGGTCAGATTTGTGGTACTTTGCATAAAAAAAAAATTGACCTTTAAAACTAAAGATCAAGTCAGTTATAAGCTGAACTATCCCAGATAGTTTTGTATTCCAAGAAGCATACATCCGATCATCATAGCCGCATTAAAAACCCATTAATTGCCCATGAGACGAATGTTGCCAAATTTTACGATCTTCTGGCCTTTTGTATCTTCACTCGCATTCAATTAAAACACCGTAAAAAAGTCTGTGCTGCATGGAGCATTATCAAACAAACTCACTTATTCTTTTTGGACATACCTATGTACATATGTATGTATGTACCTCGACTTAGCGCGTTTATCGCACCTGAGTTCCATGCAAATCACAAATCTGAAATGTGCGCTACAATTTTATCAATTAAATTTAACAATGTTTGTATACTTATATTGCTCTGAATCATGCCGTACATACCAAAACATTTGGAGCCATAAATAGATATGTTTTAATGTCTAGAATAAAACATTACTCACTGGGGTCTAGCGTCAGGCGGCGGTACGTACCCACTACGTGTCGGGCATATTGAAAACTTCGACAGTCGTGACATTTCGACTTAGATTTGGCCAATTCATTTTACAATTTTAGGCCATGTTAAAACTAGTAAAATATTGTATCACATAGCAAAAACAAATAATTAAATAATCACTTATTTATAATTGATTAGTCGCCAAAATTCGCTATGGGGTGCACCTAGAGGGCTTTACAACTGCCACTAAAAATATATATTATACTATACTAAAAAAAAAAAATTACACATATTATAATTAGTGACTTGTAATTGGATGAAAATCTATAAATATGTAAAAGTGTACATTCAACACTACAGAACCATTACATATTAAGGGACAGCCTCAAAATCCCGACTATAAAGTACTCCGTACAATCTATAATTTCCACGGTCACACTGTTTTCACATTAAACTACGTGACGCTGATTTTCGTCAAACACAGTTTTTGAAGATTTTCAATATGATCGTGACGCTTCGCCAGATACATCCCCCTCCCCACCCCCTGGAGCGTCATGTAGTTTATGGATGATCCCTATGCCAAGTAAAAAGAATTTTTATATTTGAGACTATATGATTAGTACAGTAAAATAGACAAAAAAAAAGGGGTTGACCAGGGGGGATTGGTTTTAGACTTTTTGGAATGTCCTTAATACATTAAGCAAGAGAAATTCCAGCATGCAATTTTCCTGGTAAAAAACTATTTTTACTGTACTAGAGTCTGCATACCGATTATGTATTTTTACAGACAGATTTGCAAATATGGCGAACGATACATCAACAAATAAGTAAATTAACCGATTTGGAAAAAATTCGTTATAGTGCTTAGTACTCAAAAAAAGTGTTGATTGCCGAAGTTGGTTACGATATAAACATAGACAAACGAATTGTGTTCCTAAAATATTCATTCTCGAGCGGTCGGTCCTATATAGTACTATATGACAGTAGACCGATATCCTTGGCTTTATTATGGGGACGTGCTATGAGGGAGCTGCATAGAATCACGGCAATATCTATAGAAAAAATAAAATGAACTTGTTCCGTATGAAATTATAAGGGGTCTAAGCTCTAGCTCTTATCATCTTTTAGACCTAGGCATTCAGAAATTTTACCTTTACAATTTAATAGTTGTATTTTAAATGACAGAGCTATGTACAAAATCGGATAAATAAAACAAAAGCTATAATCAAAAATAAATAAAAAATTCTTTTATATGTAAGAATCGTTCCAGAGTCACCAAACGTTTTTGGACACCAATAGAAATAAATGCGTCAACTTAAAAAATTTTACAAAGGTAAAAACGAAATTATTGCAGAAATCGGTAGTACCTTCCGGTACAGAAAGACAGACTGCAAAACAGCCCTAGTCTCGCATGCACTACTAAGTATTAATACTAGGAAAACCTATGACGTTTTCATGAAACACACTTTGGAAAACGCTAAGTGAATGTATGTGATGATGTCATCATCATACAAACATAAAAATTGATAAGAATTTTACGCTCTTTATAGAATTATTGAACAATTTTGTAGCATGCTTTTGTGCGGTAAAAAAAATGCAACAAATTTTTGACACACTGTAAACTTTTATTACATTTCATCAATTGCAGACATATGTATATTGACATATTCTATTTAAAAACAATTAAAGCTAAATAAATATATGTATGAAATGAGTGAACAACAAATATTTGACAGGAACCACAAACATTGGCATAAATAAATAAAATATAGAAAACAAATTATATAGACTAAATATACAGCCTAGTAAGCTGCGCTCTTTGGTTGAACATTGTGATGCAGGACTTTGGTGGCAGTTGTTTAAAAGCACATTAATAATATTTAACAAATAAATGCAACAAGTTAATTTCAAATAAAAAGCAAACATAACTTACAAATTTCAATGATTGAGTCATACAAAAACTTTGGTCGATTAATTAAAAGTTAAAAGCATTAATTAAATGCTCGCAAGTTATTTCAAACTAAATATTACTATTCGATGTCTTTGCACTTAAGGTCAACGTGTCAATATTATATGCATATAATATGTATAGTAAGTTACAATATATAAAAAAATCTCTGGAGTAGACTATAATTTGGTACTTATGATGTACTTCGAGTGATTACGTTAGGTAAATTCATTGACTTCAGGTAGACTAGTTAGAATATGCAAGCATTTAATCCTGCTTCTCCTCCTTGGCGGACAGGAACAATTTTTGGCACGTATATGTTAAAGAATCTACAATAACAATAATACAAGAAAAAATGCAAATACAATAGATTCTTTTATATAGTAAATTAAAAAATTAATTATGTTTGTTCACCCACCAATCGCGTGCTGCACCCATTCCGGTTTGTCTTTCCATACGACGCCCACATAGTAGAATAACACGCCAATTAAAGTGATTAATACGCCCATGCCGACTTCATAGGGTGCCACATAGATGGGCACAATCACCAGAAAGGCGGCGACAATGACAAAAACTGTGGGTATCCATAAGGCAACCTGTGGGGGAGATAAGTCAAATAGTTTATATTCATTTTTGGGCTCTTTAAAGAAATGGCTCTTAGACACCTTAATCTCGGATTGAAAATGCATTGCAGCAAAATGTAGCTAGGTCACTTTTAATGTTCTCACTGATTCATAATTGTCAGTTTTTTGCAAGGTTTTTCACCAGCCTCTTTTTCCTTGCTCATAGAACATTAATAATTAATTGTAATATTACTAACCTACATATGTAATTTTCCAGTTTTTAAGATTATATAAATCTAATCTATGTTTTTATAAATGCTAGATTTAAGCAAATCTTCTACTTTCTTTGGCAATAAAGCAAACCTTTGAAATTGAAATAATTTCAGTTTAGAATTTTTTACGAAAGAGTAAATCTTGATAAACCAATATATAGGATGGATTTTTTGGATTCTTCATTAAATATTAAACTAGAAGTACTGTATCATAGCTCTCATAGTAGCGGAAACTATGTTGTATCGAATTAAATTATTAATAAATTCATTTTGGATCAAACACTCGTAAGCTCCAAGTCACTTTTTTAAAAGTATTTACTACTTAGTAAAAGGGAGTATCTCAAATAGTTGCTGTTGGCCAAGTACTTATTACTAAACTCTGGCGAGCCAATATTCGACTAAACTAAAAATTAGTTGGATGTCTGTTTCTATTTTGACTTTTTCCTATATTAATAAATAGTGTAGTAAAGTGGTAATAAGTATCGGACCCCTTTGGATTTTTTGGTAAGGTCTATGAATCATTGTGTGTTATGTTAAGGTTTTAAAAGTTATTTTAAAACAAGGTTTGCGGAACTCAGGGGTTGTGAAATTTCCGCCATCTTGTAAATAAGGGTAAAAGGTTTATTCTCCATTTGTATCAAGACTTATAATTTTTTAACCGAATACTCGTATCTTTATATTTTTTTCGGATAACAATCTAATGTTATTTTTTAAGTTAATCTCTAAAAATACATCACAACAACAAAAACAAAATTTCTATAGGGGCTATAAGATATAGTAAACCGATTTTAATAAAAAGACTTCCAAAAACCAAATTTGGGTCATTCGGGCTGACAGACGGACATGTCTATATCGACTTTTCTAGTCACCCTGATTATACTTTGGGAGTAACTTTGGAGGTCTCCGACATCCTCTTCTCTATATTACATACGTTTTTGGCTTGCATAAACTTAATATACCCTTTGTATCTAACTGGTAAAGGGTATAAATAGTATAATTTTTTTTCAAATATGGATTGACTAGAAACAAGCAATTATATAGATAATTTTTTCAAGCGCTTTTTGTAGCGCATTTAGAGAGACAGCTAAGGGCATATGACATTTTAGTGGACCACATAAGTAATAAACTTAAAATTATAAATCATTGTAAAATTTTGTTAACTTATTTTGGCGATTCGTTTTAATTTCTCTTGCAACAAACATTCGTTTTCAAACCACATGAAAAATTCGTATTGGTGGAATTGGGAGCACCAAACATTCGTTTTCAAAACGAATCCGAACAAAATGGCTTGAAAGCTACAATAATAGGCGACTGGGGCATAATATGGTTACGATATCTACTGAAATAAAAGAATTATGCTTAAATGCATAATTTAATAAAATAAAATAAGCTTGTTTCATGATCATGAACATACTTTACGTAACGTTGTGAGGTCTTCGTCGTTACCTTTCTTAAGTTACATGGGCTTTAAAAGTTTAAGTTTGGCGGTTCGGAGATTAAATAAAAAACTTCTAGATATTTTTTTTAGAGAACTGAGTATGTTTTCGAATATTTTAAGTATTCTTCTGCAGCTTGGAAATGGCGACACCTACTTTAGCAGCTACTGAGAAGAATGCTGATGGGCAATTGTCCCATTTAAAGAAAGGCCATACAATTTATTTTAAGATTAATTAAACCAATTAAGCTGTATGTTTCTTTATAGAAATCTCTTATGAAAATAGTATTTACTATTAGAGATCTTGAGCAGCGACTTTAAATGAGTTAATAAATAGACAATATACATTTATGTTAATTATTTGATTGCTCTCATAGTTTGAACCCCTCGAAATTTTTTAAAAAAGCACTACTAGTCTGCAGTATCTCTATAATTAGTCAGTTCCATGCAAAGATGCGACCATTTAATTCTATTTAAAAGTACTATACATCTTAAGTAGACTCTAGGTTTTACAGATAAACTCGGTACAATTCCGAAGCAATATAACAAAACTTTTGACATATTTTGGTAATTTTACCCATGTACATACATAGTTGAAAACTATTGCCCATTGCCGTTAGCGTATCCTATTTCTTTCTTTAAAACTATACTTACTTTAATTGGTCGCTCCATGTTTGGCCGTTTGTAACGAAAGTACAAAACTGCCGAAACGGATAACATAATAAAGAACGACTCCACAATACTGCTATAGGTGATCAGCACATAAACATCACTGCACACAAGCATCACAATTGAGAGCAGACACTATATAAAAATCAATTTAATTATATTAATCATTTGTATGATACAATTGCTGGGGGCGCTTACCAGAAAGGCGAGGGACGGCAGTGGGGTGTAGCTGCGTACACTGATGTGGGATAGTATAGATGGCATATGACCATTACGTGCACCCACAAAGCACATGCGCGACGATGTCATGATGTGTACGGATAGACCGCCAAAGGCAGAGATGGCCACCATAATAGGCATAATTAGTGAAAAGCCGCCGAGAATTTTTTGACCAAATGTCTGAAAAAAAGAAGAGGTTTAGTAAATCTATGGCTTATGAAATTTAAGGAGAATTGCTTTGGCATTAGTTAAAATTTTTAAAAGCTTGATTCAAGATAAATCAAATTTTACCAAGACTGTATTTGATTATCTAATCTATTTCAGATGACACTGCCGATAAATCCTGTCAAGCTCGACGAAGTCTTGTTTTGCGACACTAGATTTAGCTTGGGAAAAGCAAAAATATGTTACTATGAAATTTTCTAAAAACTGAAAAATTTGTTTGAAAGCGCTATGTTTGGAAAAAATCTTGCAACATATTGTGTCTTACTTTTGCCCTAAAAGTCTAAGACTGCAAAACGAAAAATATAAGCTTCTTGTTACTTTGTTAGAAAAGAATTGACTCGATTGCCTAATAAGACCAAAGTAGCATTAATGGGTAAGAGTATGTCTCCGCTTAATCTCTATGCAGAAGTCCTTGTTCGGTGCAAGAGTGGGTGTTTGAAGTCACGTCTTTAGCATTATATTGATGCTGCGCAGATTTACATCAAGGATCTACGTAAGCTTCTATCCATGTATAGTTGCTAAGTTACACATATACATAAATCTAATGATCCACTACTTACCACAGCAATAGCATTCGATGCCAACATCTCCGATGGCGACAGCACTGCCAAATATGCCATATTGGCCAAAACATAAATGCCAGTGACTAGAGGCAACGATATATAAATAGCACGTGGCAGATTGCGATACGGATCACGCAGCTCTTCAGTCATAAAGTTTAAATAGTTCCAGCCGGCATAGGAAAATATGCCTGAATAAAACGCCACCGAAAGCTTGCCAGGATCAGTCTGTGTGTTCTCAAAAGGTTGACTAAAGTTCTGCACATTACCGAGCAGCATCCAGACCAAACCCACAATAATTATCAATACCAATGCGGCAATTTTGGTAAACATTATTATGTTCTGCATCTTGGTGGTCACTTGCATATAGTATGTGTTCAGATAGGTTAGAAAACAAATTGTAACAGCTGCCAAAAGCTGCAGCGCAATCTTTGGAACTTCACAGCCCCCATCAAAAAATGGCTGCAAAACGTAGGAGGCAAATGTTAGACCCATAATGGCATTCGTAGTGGGGCTGCAAGAGAAGATCAAAGCATTAGATTAACTAAGTTGGTCTTGATTAGGCTTTTGTGTGAAAGAAAAACTTTGATAAATATGTTTTGAAGAAACTGTATGAAATTCCTAAAGTAAGTTTAATCAAGTAATCAGCGAAAACTTCACACTATACAAAGTTTTTATATAAATATTTATTTTTATTATATGTATTTGTACTACTTTCCATTCAAGTACGATTGATCAGTCGTCAGTCATGCGTCAACTCACTTATCTTGAGATTAGCATGTTTTTCAACTACGGAATATTAGTTTCTATATTTGTGTACATATGTATGAGATGAAATAAAAAAAAAATGTTGGTTAATTAAAAGAATTTTTAAGATTTGATTTTGAAATTCGTAAATAAAAAGATAATTTATTTAAAATTTAATTTTTTTTTATTTAAAATGAAGTATAGCTTATTCACTTAATTTTTATACCCTGTACCATATGGTACAAAGGGTAAATTAAGCTTTTGCAAGCCGAAAATGTATGTAAGATACAAAAGGAGACGTCGCGACGTCGCGTCGGAGACCCACCAAAGTTACCTATAAAGTATGATCAGAGTAACTAGAGAAATCGATAACCCATGTCCGTCTGTATGAACGCCTAGATCTCTTAAGCTATGTACCGTCTTTAATTGCAATGAGGTGGGTGGTACAGGGTATCCCAAAGTCGTACGCGCCCGACATTAACGTACGCCATCTTTTTTAAATGCAATTTCAAGTAATCCCGAAATATGTAAAAAAAAAAAAACATTAAGTAAGCTTCGCGATTTCGATTGCAAAGAGCAGAATACAAGCCAAATTAGCCTTTTTAAAAATCGATCAGTGACTATTGTAGATAAACCTAATCTTTAAAGAAAGTTACGAATTAGGAGGTGTAGAAGACGGTCTTATAGTCTTGACCTTAGTCTAAAATCAAGCTTTCGTATTCGAGGAGCTGTGGAAAGTTATCATATCGGTGCAACTATGACAGGGCTATATTAAAAACATTCTTCAAAAAATATTCTGCACTAAAGATATTTTTTAAATTTGACGTATACAAAAAGTTTAGATATAATTCAGGATTTAGTATGAACATTTTTTTGCAGTTTTCCACAAATGGTCAAAAGTGATATAAGCTATTTTTAAAAAATATTTTTATTATTATATTGTACTTTATATTATTACTATGTTATATTTAAAACGAGCAATATTTTACAATTGAAAGCTTATAAACATTTTTCATCTTTTTACCAAACTCTATAAAATTAAGGACCCCCAATAACTACTCAAAAAACATAAATAGTAGATACTTAAATGGGTCTGTACAGTTTTTATCATGGGACTTATTTAATTATGGTAATTATCACAATCGAATGACTAAAAATAAAGCTATTGACATAGATAAGAGTGTCCATATCAGAAATAAATGCGAAAATTGCGCAAGCAAGTGCTTATCAAAAAAAATGACTTGGCTCGATAGTCTGCCAAAATCGAAAGTACATAAGTGTATATAATACATACATACGACGTAATACATATATGGCAATTTGCACTTATTTTTGACTTAATTTGCACTTCTTTTCAGTAGAACCATAAACAAAATAATTAATACAAGGAACTGCGTTTAAGTTTACTTTGGCGCTAACTAAAGTTTTAAGCTTTTAAAAATTCACTATAATTGCGTGACATCTTTTATTTAGAACTCACGATTTGGCAAACAAAGTTGACAAAAAAGTTTTTTAGAAAAACTTTCTCATTTGAAAAAAAAAAAAAAAAACATGAATCGGTCGGAACGGTGCCCGACAGTGGAATACCCTACACCCTGCATTGACATGTTGAAAATTGTTGATGTATTCGAGGAATAATGTGAATGAACCGATTTAAAATTTTGCAAAATACTATTCTTACCCACAAAATGTATACCATACCAAAAGTCTACCGGGTGACTTGTATAGTCTTTTAGGAAATCGCGCCTTTTTATAAAATTTTGTGGCTTTGAGATCTAGTTGTTCATACAGATGGACGAACGGAGATGGCTCACATATATACTTTGATCAGAATTTTGATATGCACCAGCTTAAGCTGCTGAGCTTCCTTTTGCCTTTTAAGTGTTTACATTGCACGAATCTCTAATGCCCCTGCCCCTATAAGTTCCGTGCATAAAAAATGGTGGAAGCAGAAGCGCAGCTTAAGCCAGATTTTCAAATTGTTCTTTAAATGAGGTTGCGATCTAAAGACCTCTCAAAGCTAATCAACTTAATGCAATCAACGTAAAGTCTGTTGGTACTTACACAAATATCATCATAGCATCCCAAAGATACAGAAATGCTGGCAGCGAACCGTAAGCCTCAAATATATAGGCATAATCACCGCCTGATTTCGGTATGGCTGTGCCAAGCTCGGCATAGCATAATGCACCAATCATAGAGAGCAGACCACACAGCACCCAAATGACCAAGGAGGTGCCCACGGCATCCACTTCGGCTATAACGCCTTTGGGTGACACGAATATGCCCGAGCCAAAAATAATGCCCAGTATAATGGCCACGCCTTCGAGCAAGCCCAGCTGTTTTTTCATAACCACACGGCTGCTGTTAGATTCTGCTGATCCCTCTCGCCCAGCATCCTTGACTGCTGCTGGAGCCGTATCCGTGCTGGGTGTAAGCAAGACCATTTCACTCGTCGGCGATTGCACATCGTTGACAGGCATGGTTGGGCTACTACAACGCGCTCTTAATTGAAGTGACTGCTATGGGCCGTGGTGCGGCGGCAACTAATTGAATGAAGAAGCGCCGCTGACTTTTTTCCTTTATTCCACGCTTTGCAGCCGGTTATCTATTATGCTTTGCTCACGCTTTCATTGTTTTGCTCACTACTTCGTAAATCGTTTGCTTGCCTTGTCTCACTTGTTGCTATCTTGCTCACACGAGCCACATGTAAGCCGCTCGCAAATAATGCCACTTAACAAAACGCAGCAATTTGTGTGCAATAAATCAATAGTTCACTTTAAATTTGTAATTGATTGCCCCTGGACGTTATTTACCAATTACTGAAATTGCTCAAGAAAACAATTAGGTCAAATTTAAGAAAATGTTATTCAGACAATTGGTAAGAAAGAAGCACGCAAAACGAAGAGTATAAAAGCAGTGCTACCAGGTGTGCATAAAAGCCTTACGATAAATATCGATAAAAATGAGCTCATACACGTTCAAGCCGAATGGACAAAATCCCGATTTATTGTTGATTTTAAAAAATTGTTGGAATGAACATTAAGATTTAAGATAAAATTTCTATGCAGACTATTTCTTATCCTTGGCTTGCAGTTTTGAATGTATCATGTCCTTAAATTGTGACAATATTTTATTTTCGCGTTTCTGACGCTCCTCCTTGCTGAACATGGCCAACGCACGCTTTTCATCCGCTGAGTATATCTGATTTTCCTTACGTATACGCACGGCTTCCATGCGTCGATGACGGCTGCCACTCATTACATAGCCCACTTGTTCAAAATTGGCTATCTCGTCTGATGTGAGACCAATTTCACCACGACGCGGTATGCGTTTTCCTTCTGCAATATAGGCTGCCATGGCAGCACCTTCACCAGGCAGCAGCGCGCGTCCAAAGTCTTTTTGATTTAGACTACCTGTTGTGCGCAGAGATGGACCCACATCCTCGTCATTGGCAGCACTTTCCTTATATTTCGATCTCGTCGCGCTGGAAGCGGTCTTCTGATATTTGTCACTATCAGACTTTTGTTTCTTTTTCTTGTGTTTATGTTTCTTATCCTTTTTGCGCGAAGTTTTCTTTTTATTTTTTTTTAAGGGTTCAATACCGTCTTCGGTTTTCTCTGCCCACAGCTCTTCGTCAACCGAACTTTCAGAGTCGCTTGAAGAGCTGCTGTCACTACTACTATCAGAACTTTCTGATGAGCTGTCCGATGAGCTGCTCGATTCTCTTCTGGATGATGATTTTTTCTTTTTGGATTTCTTAGATTTCTTTTTAGATTTTTTATCCGATTTCTTAGAGCCCTTTTTCTTCTTCTTCTTTGGTCCCACATAGGAACCTTTTACTAGCGTCACATCGTCGCCAGACTGGCTGTTTTTCTGTTCTGGGGTTGAACCCCATACCTCTGGCACGCCCTCTTCTCCAATACGCTCACGTTGGGCCCGCCGTGCACTTAAGGCCTTACCGTCATTTTTTGACACGGCACCGCCTCTGTGATATGATTTTCCATTATTATCATTAATAAAGCTGCTTTCAGGACCACGACCTCTAAATGGATTGTTACGTCTGTCGTTGTTTTCCGCAAATCGATCATTGGGCCAGCGCTCCACTTTTTTTGCATGGCTGCGACTGCGTGAACGTGAGCTGCTGCTGCTTCCGCTGCTTGTTGAATGCGTGTTACGTTGTCGCCTTGGACGGGTCCTAGAGGTGCGCTCTCTATCGCGACTACGGCGGGGACTAACAGGCTTACGCAATCTTTCTCTTGTTCCAGAACGAGAACGTCGACGTGCCGTCTTGTTTTTATCTCGTCCATCGAACCGCTCATAGGAGCGGCTACGTTGTCTATGACGCCTTTCACCAGATTTGCGTACGCTCCGTCCGCCAGAGCGACTTCTGGTACGCGAACGCATTTTAAATAATATAATTGTTTAAATTAAATATTTCCGTATTTCTGTGTACTTTCAACAAACGTTTATAATTTTCTGCATCTATTTTGTATTTAGTTTTTATCGGCACATATGATTTCCAGAGTTGCCACTACATTGGAGATGTCATTTTTGCGGCTGACTTTTGCAGCTCTCTGCTTCTTCTTTTGTGGAGTGTGACGTGTACGCGCAACGAAAAAGACCAAGTTTTTCATAAAGTTTGATTATTTCTTTTAAGTAAAGTGAATTTTTAATTACAATGGGTTCATTTCGTCATGATAAAGATGAAGAGGAGGACGGTAAGTAATAGTGGAAAATGAAAAAATACTAACACTGCAGCAGAGCCAAATAGAAACAACAAAGCAGCAGAAACTCCCAAATCGCTTAAAAGGTGCTCCGCTGGCAGCAATAACCTATGTACATACTATATATATTTTACTGCAAATGAGCCGCATTGTTAAAAAAAACTAATACAAACTCACAAAACACGATTTTAAAATAAACAACACTGAAGTTGCTTTCCAATTTTGCTTTATTTACTGCCGCCATCGAAAATTATGAAATATTTTCGCTTAAACAAACGTTCGACAGGTCCGACGAACATCTACCAGAATCTGGAGAAAACGTCTGTCCTGCAAGAGACTCGCACTTTCAATGAGACGCCCGTGAATGCACGAAAATGCATACAAATTCTTACGAAAATACTCTATCTGATAAATCAGGGCGAGCAGCTGGTAGCACGCGAAGCAACTGATTGCTTCTTTGCTATGACTAAGCTCTTTCAATCCAAAGATGTTGTACTGCGTCGCATGGTCTACCTAGGCATCAAGGAGCTTAGCTGCATAGCCGAGGATGTTATTATTGTTACTAGCTCTCTTACTAAGGACATGACCGGTAAGGAAGATTTGTACCGTGCCGCTGCCATACGTGCTCTGTGTAGCATTACAGACCACACCATGCTCCAGGCTGTGGAGCGTTACATGAAACAGTGTATTGTGGACAAAAACGCAGCTGTGTCGTGTGCAGCTCTGGTCAGCTCCTTGCGCCTGGCCAGCACTGCCGGTGATGTTGTCAAACGTTGGGCTAACGAAGCCCAGGAGGCACTCAACAGCGATAACATAATGGTGCAATACCACGCACTGGGATTGCTCTATCATATACGCAAGTCAGATCGCTTGGCTGTTTCAAAGATAGTTCAAAAACTAACGCATAGTTTCTTGAAGAGCCCTTATACAGCGTGCTTGCTTGTAAGTAAAGTAACTATTTGTTTCAATGCCTGTAATCATGTTCAGCTCTTTTATAGATACGCATTGCCTGCAAACTGATTGAGGAGGAGGACATTCCCGCTGACAAGCTATCTGATTCGCCGCTATTTAAATTTATTGACACATGCTTGCGCCACAAGAGCGAAATGGTCGTATATGAAGCTGCACATGCCCTCGCCAACTTTCGGAATACCAATCCACGCGTCTTATCGTCTGCCATTTCGATTCTACAACTTTACTGTAGCTCGCCAAAGGCTACAGCGCGATTTGCCGCCGTGCGCACGCTTAATAAGGTTGCAATGACACATCCGGCTGCTGTGACCACTTGTAATTTGGACCTTGAGGGTCTAATAACTGATTCCAATCGTTCCGTAGCTACTTTGGCCATTACCACACTGCTAAAGACTGGCGCCGAGTCTTCAGTTGAGCGTTTAATGAAACAGATTTCGTCGTTTGTTGCTGAAATCTCCGATGAGTTTAAGGTCGTTGTGGTTCAAGCCATAAGTGCGTTGTGCACCAAGTATCCAAGAAAGCATACAGTGCTTATGAACTTTTTGAGCGGTATGTTGCGTGAAGAGGGCGGTCTGGACTATAAAACATCTATTGTGGACACTATTATTGTCATAATCGAAGAAAACGCAGATGCTAAAGAGTCGGGTTTGTCGCATCTTTGCGAATTTATTGAAGATTGTGAACATGTATCACTTGCTGTGCGAATTTTGCATTTGCTTGGGAAGGAAGGCCCATTTGCAGCCACTCCGTCAAAGTACATACGTTTCATCTACAATCGCGTCATCTTGGAAAGTCCGACAGTGCGTGCTGCAGCTGTGACTGCACTAGCACATTTCGGCGCCTCGTGTCCTGCTTTGTTGGACAATATATTGGTACTCTTGGGTCGCTGCCAAATGGATCCGGATGATGAGGTGCGCGATCGCGCCACATATTACTTAAGCATACTAAATTCTGAGAAACCAGAACTATACAAAAATTACATAATTGAACGTGAGAGCTATTCGCTGGCTCTACTAGAGAAAGCCTTAGTGGAGCATTTGAATGGTGAACTGAGCACACGCTTCGATATTTCTGTTGTTCCCAAAGCGGCCATTGTCAAGGAAGACGTCAATAACGATATCATGCTGGTCACAAGCGCGCCACGCGCCCCAAAAATCACACGCGAAGAGGAGAGTGCTGCCCGCTTAGCCCAACTACCTGGAATTCAAGTACTCGGACCCATACATCACACCACCGCTCCTATACAACTTACAGAAAGCGAGACAGAGTACACAGTGCAGTGCATCAAACATATCTTCGCTCAACATGTCGTATTTCAGTTTGATTGTCTTAACACTCTATCGGAACAGTTTTTGGAAAATGTGCGTGTAGAGTTAACTATTCCCGAAGGCTTTACTACGCGTGCTATCATACCATGTCCCAAATTGTCATACAATGATATGCAAACCACTTATGTTATTGTCGAATTTCCGCCTGATATGGGCAGTTCTGTAGGTAAGTAATTGTTAATTCGTATTTTTATTTTATGCATTTTAATAATTTTTTTCTGTTTTACAGCAACGTTTGGTGCTACTTTGCGTTTTATAGTGAAAGATTGTGATCCCAATACCGGAGAACCCGATTCCGATGAGGGTTATGATGATGAGTATATGCTTGAAGACCTGGAAATCACAGTTGCCGACCAAATACAGAAAACGAAAAAGAATAACTTTCAGGTGGCCTGGGATGCTGCAGATAGTGAAGGTTAGCAATTATATATACTCACAACAAATAAATATAATTCTTAATTGTTTATTCAGAATGGCTGCAAGCTGAAGATACATTTGTGCTGTCCGCCGTCAGCACTTTGCAGGATGCTGTCAACACAATCATTAAAATTCTTGGTCTGGGCGCAGCAAATATGTCTGAAAATGTTGCCGAAGGCACAAATCTGCACACTTTGCTCTGCTCAGGTACTTAAACTAATATATTACCTTATATGATATACAATTAATGTTTTACTTTTTGCATTCAGGAACCTTCCGTGGTGGTGTCGAGGTGCTGGTGCGTGCAAAATTGGCATTATCCGAAGGCGTGACACTAAACCTTACAGTACGGAGCACAGATCAAGGGGTAGCCGAGCTTATAACGGCAGCCATTGGATAAGATCATGTTCCATGCAAGGACCTTATCTGGTTTTTGCGTGCTATGAATATCTTATAGATTAAAACTATGAAAGCAAATGAAAAACTTACACTTTCAATTAATCAAAAAATATAATTTTTTTAATTTTAAGCGATGGCTCCTAAAAAACAGCCTGTTTTTGCCCTTGCACATAAACATAAGCATGAGAACTTGCATTATTTTTATACGAAAGATTGTTTTAAACATGTATCAATTATATCCAGCCAACGTAAACATTCAATTAATATGTATTTGTTACACGATCGCGCCTGAGAGCCCTCTTTCCAAAAGGATTTATGTAGTTATATCTAAATGCTAAATATGCATCCTATTTAGCCTGCGCGTTTAGTTTAAGTATTGAAAATAAAAAAAATATACATTCAAATATGCGATATAAAACTAAAATAAAGCGGCAATGATTTTTTTTTATTGTTTGGTAATATTAATAATTAATCTGTTAGAAACAATATCATTCAACCGAATTCCAAAATAATCAGAGTCAATAAGCCAAAAGTGTCTGGCGAGATTAAGGAACATTTACATGAAAGCTTTTGTCCCTCGTGAGGCTTATAAGATTGTAATTTAAAACTAGGGCAACCTCGTAGTAATTACCGGCACATTCCTGAATAAACATTAACAGATTTAATACAATGACGGATACAACTTCTCTTACAAGTTTCAGTTGCTTCAAATTGAATTTCTAAACTATCTAGTTAAGTTAGTATCTTCCATCAAAGCAACCTAGAAAATCATAAATACAACTGTCTCAAAATAATTTTGATTCATTTAAAGCAAGCAAGCACACGGCTTTATCAAGGAAACTCTGTTTAAGCAGTGTCCAAAAGATGAAGCCTCCAGCGCCATTTACGCAAAGTCATGCAGAGCTACAAAAAGAACGCACTAATATACGTAAGAGCAATATAGAAGTGAAGATGTATCGCAGGGAGCAGCAGCGTTTAAAGAAAAATCCAACTCCGGATAAATGGTCGCCTGTTGCTATTACACCAGGTGATGAACGATATCGCTCTGCCTGGCTGAATCAGAGAACAACAGAAATTGCAAAACTCAAAATACGTGAAGCGGTAAGTCAATGCTTAGACACAATAACCGCAAAGAACTTTCCAGATCTTATTATGTTTGTTTAATAGATATTCGCTGGGTTTTTCCAAAACAAGTTGCTATCGATAAAAGATAAAGCTCGTTATTCTGCATTTTATAAAGCTCTTCTCAACGGCCAAGATATTTTAATTGCTACTGACGAGGCAAAGCAACTAAAATGGGACGAAGCTTTCTAACTGTGAAATGATTATTAATTTAATTATAATAAAATTAAAAAAAAATGTTCAAGGCCTTAATAAACTCAATGATTTTTGAATGCTGTAAATGAAATTGAAGAAATTTCCAAGGATTAAATATAACTAAGTGAATACTCAAATTAAATTAATTTTTTCTCAATTTATTTTATATTTTATTTAATTATAAATTACTTAAAGATGCAATATTCTACAATAATTTTTGTTTTCCTATTTTTACAATTTTTAGCTTTTGTTTTTCTTTTCCGCCATGAGTTCAAAATTTACCTTATATTAATTTCCTGCTCTTTAATCCTTCGATTCTTTTTTTAATTTGTTCGCAATTGATGCTTTTCGTTTTGTAATTGTGCTTCAATTTAATATCATGAGCACATTCCGGTATATTATAAGTAGTTAAAATTTTGGTTTTTAAAACTCACACAATTTATAAAATAAATAAAAAAAATATTGAAAAACACGCTCGCATTTTGCAACAATTTCACAATGATAATTTCAATTCGTTACAATTTCATACTCATCGGATTCTGATAATACACTTTTTACGATTTAGATAATATGTTTAATGTATATGCAATCGCACTTTAACCTCTAATTATTCGAATACAAATGTAAAAGTATCGATTTGTTTTTGCTTTTGTGTAGTTTGTTTGCTTTGTTATTTGCTTCGATTTAACATTAACTCTAATTAATTTAGTTTTATCATAATTTTGCTTTATAATACAAACTAGATTGATTTTATTTTTCTTATTTTCTCCTTTTACTTTTATACCCATTATATGTAACGGTTGTCACTCTTTTTTTTGTTCTCTCTGTACTCCTCTCCGCATTCCTTTTATCGTCACATACACATATCTACTAATCTTCATTTATATATATATATATTACAGTTATGTATCATATTTCGTTTCCAGTTTTAGGGTGTAATGATCAGTGAGTGAGCCAGATCAGAGCACAAAATTCACAACAGCTCCGAAATTATTATTTTTAGTTTAGTCTCTTACAAATAACAAAGTAGGCAGCATAACTTTCTGCATTGACTTGGGTGGGTTGGGCTCATTGAGGTTGGGTACCGCTGGTAATAACACAGAGACTGGGAACCTCCGCGGACACACATACACAAGCACACGCAGCATTCCCAGATTGCGTGTTTTTGTCTGTAGATAATAGATGTACCCTTCTAACGTCTTAATTTCTACTATTACAATAGTTTATGCTGGGATATTTATGCAGTGAGTGAATGAGCTCTAGCCAGCTGACAGGTAGGTGGTTTAGGTCCTGGCTGGTGAAGCATATGCGTATGAGTACTTTTGAAACCCATATAGTTTTTAACATTTAAACTTCACCATGGGTATATGCTTAGAAGACACACATTTGTCACAGCACCACTCGGCAAAGACCTCCTTGCTGAGCATTTGGAAAGCAGCTTCCGTTAAGCCTACGCATGTTCTGAAATTGTGAAGAGACAAAAGTTAGCGTGTATTTCAATATAATAAAAAGATTTCAAAGACATTTAATCTACATTTTGTTGACCAGCTCATAAATAGTTAGTGAATATTATCGATACACATGTTTTGAAACTTTTTAGACCTCTTATAGCTTTAGTTTTATTTTCAGTCGCTTCCCGTACACTCACCTGTGAAAAAAGAAATTACAACCGGACTCACAAAATACTGCCTCATCGTTGTCATTGACTTCTTTGTGACACATGCCACATGGATATATTGGTGGCGCATTGGGATTTTGCGGATTGAATACCATTGGTTGTCCTGGTGGATACATTTTACCAGCACTCATTGTCATGGGCTTAGGACCGCCCACACCCATTGGGCCGCCACCCATCGGACCGCCCATAGGTCCCATGTTGCCCATTGGACCGGGTCCCATAGGTCCACCGCCACCAAACATATTTGGTCCCGGGCCGCCCATGGCATTGTGATGATGTGGATGTGCGTGGTGAGGTGACATTCCGTGCGGATGTGGTGGTCCATTCATGCCACCGTGACCAGGTCCTGGACCTGGGACGCCGCCCATATGCCCGTGGCCCATATGAGGCATAGCATTGCCGTGTGGCCCCATCATATGCGGATTAGGACCGCCGCCAGGACCGCCCATGTGTGGGGGCATACCCCCAGGTGGGCCATGCATGCCTCCTGGTCCACTGGGACCACCCATCATGTGAGGTGGTGGGGGACCACCTGGATGATGATGTCCATGATTCATAAGCTGCGGGTGTGGTGGTCCAAGATGCGGCGGTTGTTGTGGTGGCAACATTTGATTTAAGCCAAGGCCCATGGGACCATGACCTTGGGGTCCCGGACCTCCCATATGCGCGCCCATTGGACCATGATGTTGATGTTGATGTTGATGTTGATGTTGCTGCTGCTGCTGCATAGGAACATTTGGGTTCATTTGCTGACCCATGGGCCCCATCATAGGACCATTGTTATTGTTATTTGGGTTGCTTCCATTGGGACCACCTCCCGCTAACGCTGGCGATTGCAACGGGCTTGGCCCCGCATTCGTCATTCCCGGACTTGGTCCCGCATTGCTTAACGTATGATGATGCGGCGACATGGCAGGCGGCGCTGGTGAGGACGTAGGCACTGACGTTGCTGTCGATGTTGCAGTAACCGTTGAGGTTGGCGTCGCTGGCGACGATGACGCTGACGCCGCTGCAGATGTAGGCGGCATTGGACCATTCGATTGCATCGATGTGGGCACTCCCAATCGTGCTGCCGGTGAAAGATGTGGGTTTTGATTGTTGTTGCCATTGTTATTGTTAGGATTAACGCTATTGTTGTTGGGTGCATTGCTGCCAAGTAGTTGATTATTGTTTGGTGGCATGCCGGCTGGAGACATGCCACCAGGTCCAACTAGGCCTCCAGGCCCAGGTCCCGGTCCAGGACCACCTGCCATGTGACTATGATTCGTTGGTCCATTACCCAGTGGACTGTGCAATGGTGGCGGTCCCATTTGACCATTGTTCATGTGGGTTTGCTGCGGGTTTGCTGGTTGTGAAGTTTGTTGTGGGCCTGACACTGGTGGTCCAAGTGGACTGCCAATGGCATTACCCATAGGTGAACCCATAGGCAATGAGTTCATAGGCGAGTTCTGGCCAGGTCCACCACCGCCGCTGCCCATTGGCGAGCCCTGCATTGCTCGAGGTCCATTTGGACCGCCGCTGGGGCCACCCATTGGCGATAATCCACCCATGCCCATATGATGCGGTGATATGCTTGGTCCGCCCATGTTGCCCATGGGGCTCATGCCACCCATTGCTGCCATTGTGCCCATAGGACTGCCCATTGGCACACCACCAGGTCGTCCGTGATTCATGTGAGGTGGCAGTCCAACACCGGGTCCCATTGCATGTGGATGTAAGCCTGGTCCTAATGGGCTCATGCCGCGCATTGGAGGCCCACCCATATGATGTGGTCCATGCGGATGAGGCATAGGTCCGCCGCCTGGATGATGTGGATGCATATGCGGATGCATGTGCGGCGGCCCACCGCCCATGCCCATGCGATCCTCCCAGTGTGGATGTCCGCCGCCAAAATGTGGACCACCACCAGGTCCGCCCATTTGATTCATGGCCGCCATAGCTGCTGCCGCTGAGCTGGACATGGCCGACACTTGCGGACTGTCGTCAAAAGGATTTGATGCTACAATTGTGTCGCCAAAGCCACCCATAGGCGGCGGTGGTAGCAAATCTTGCGGTGTTGGTGGCGCAGATTGTTGTTGTTGCATGGAGTTTGCAGCGGCGGCAGCAGCTGCTGCGGCTGCCGCTACAGCAGCTGCAGAATTAGCAGCATTTGAGGTTTTCCGCCGCTTTTTCGGATTACTAGGTGCCGAGATGATATCCGTTGGAGGCGGCGGTTTAAAGTCAGGTGGACATAATCCACCTGCTGGACCCGGCAAACGATATGGTGCCATACCGAGATTATGGGTCATATTTGAAGTATTTTTTTTCCGAATGGTGGCAGCTTTTCTTTAACTACTTGGGGAAAAAAATCTATCTAAGGGCGTCGTTAATCCGTGGGACAACGACGCGTATTTAATGTTGATTTTTACTCTGCGCCTTGTTTATGGTCCTATAAATTGGCCAAAAACGCAGCACTCAACGAATATGATCAGTTTCTGTTAATCTCACTCAAGTTAAGGATGCAATAGCGTAATTCCACTTAGCGTGAACATCCAAGTACATAGTAGTATAAGGCCGCCAAAATGTTGTAAACCTAGCCGATGAAACAAGAAAACAATTGATTTATGCACAATTACAAGCTAAGCATTGACTTTATATTACCAATTCATTGCCGCACAACAGCATTAAAATGCATAAAATTCCAAATTCTCCAAAATATGCCGAGAAATAATAGCAACGGTACGCGGTAGGCAATGCGACCGCAGCGGCAACAACAGCAACAATCTGTCCGATTTGGAGCTGGCAACTCTACGCGCGCATGTCGTCAGCGTTGGCAGCGTCGCTTAAGCGCCAAGCACCTGCAGCGCAGCGGTAGCAACACAGCAAAAACAAATTATGTTTTATATGTTTTTTTATTTATATAGTTTTGTTTTCTATACGGCACAATTGATTATTTTTCTTCAAATTAAATTAAATGCAGTATTTTGTCTAATGCTCTCTAGCTGCAAAAAGCAGAGAGCAGAGTTATGCGCGTTGTTTTTTGTTTTATTTTCTCACACTGTTAGCTCTTCTTCTTGCCACTGGTTTTATGTTCTTTTTGCACCACCGCCGCAACGGCAGCAATTTGCTACTTTTTTATTTATATTTCTATATGTTCACATTAATATCAGTTTGGGAAAATTAAAATTAAGTTAATGCACATTTTTCGCTAAGAGCCCGTTTTAATCTATATTATGGAGACGTTTTGCGCTTTGCACAGGCAAAACTTTTAAATGGGTTTTCTTTTTTGTTGATGGCCGCTTTGCAGTAAATTTTTTTTTATTTTGTGGAAAGGTCGATGCAAATCCTTTGCCAAAAATACCACACAAAACACGTTGCAATTAACAAAACACTTTTTTAAATTAACATTTAAACATTAAACATCATTTAAGCCTTTGATATTGGGCTTATTTTTCGCAAATTGTGCGTGGTAATCTAAAATATAAATAATTTTCCTCGCCTGCCAATTAGGTTGACCAGGTTTAGTGGTCGAAAAAATGCCAAATCGTTCAGACAAGACCGTCCATTTTATTTTAAACATGTACAATGCATGCAAAAGCGTTTTGTTATTCAATAAAGAATATAACAATTAATGACGGAAACTGCTGCATTATATTTAAATTTTATATTAGAGGTAATTTGTGTCAACAATTACCAAATTCTATATTTTTCTAAAATACCAAAATCTCATCATTTGGTCACACTTACAGTGGCTTGGAAATGACGCCAAATATTTTATTTTGGCGCTAGTTGTTTAAAATTTTTCACAAGCAAACGTAAATTCAACTATTTAACAATGTGGAGCAATTTCGAGGCGTCGCCACTAGAAGACGAAACTATTTCCAACGCATTTTCTTCTCGAGGCATTTTTAAGATTAGCAGTGATGATGTGGTAATTGTTTTTCTTGGACACATCAAATAACTCTACATATAAAATGTTATGTTTACATGTTTTATTTTAGGTTAAGGAACAGCCTGTGCTACATGCCTCAGTGCAGAATGGTAAAATGGTTATTTCAATTGATAAATGTATATTCCTGCTAGAGGATGAATTGGTTGCCAAGTGCAGCTATCTTAGCTTTAGCTCTCAAATAGATGCAATAACCATATCCAACAGTGGGAATCTTATTGTCTGTGGCTTAAGCGATGGCGAAGTGCATGGTGTGTTTATCAAAGGCGCCTTATTATTTAGCGTATGTATTGCACTTGAAGATGTACATATGACTGGTGGAACCTTTGTGGCCATTCAGCAATTGGGCGAGCGGTTTTACTTTATCTGCAGAAATGGCAGTATATATTGGTAAGATACTCTGCGGTTATTTAGTTTTTTCAGCTTACTAACTGTGCCTCTTAGTCTAAGCGATATTGATGAAGTGGCTTTAGAAGCAGCGTTTAACTTAACATTGACAAATAATGAAACTGTGGCATGTGACAAAGCTATACTAGAGGATGTCAATATACAACGCTTATCTATGGGGCGGGCGCTGGGCAATGTGGACTGCTCAGTGCTGCTCAAACAACTAACAGCGGATATCTACGCTGAGAACAACCAGGAGACACAAAATTCAGATCACGGTCTGACATTGGCAGGCGCTCAAGAAACGGTTTTATTTAAAACAGTTTCAAGCGATATAACGCGCTTTAAATTGCCCAAACAGTTTGGTAGCATTAAGCATATATATGATCTGGAGCATTGTGTGTAAGATTCTGAAATCAGTCTAATGATCTATTACCAACTAACATACTATAACAATTCATGTATGCAGCATTGCACTTACCACATCTGGTCAGCTTCTGGAAATTTGCCCCTTTACACGCACCGCCAACTTCTGCCAGTCCAGCCAAGGCGTCGATTTACTCATTGAGGATTTGCTTGTTATGGAATGTAGTGAAGATAATGTGGAGCTACTAATACTTACTAAATGTGCGGAGGATGGACGTTTGATTAAAATAATCGAATATCCTTGTAAGATTTAATTGAAAATTATTTTGACTTAATTTGTACCAATGCACTTGTTCTTTAGCTATGAAATGCAAAAATGAAGTGGAAGTTGCCAGGCATGCTTGGCTGGTCCGACAGCCGAAAAGCGCTGTTAACTTGTATTATTTGGCGGCCAAACAAGAAAATGAAGTGGATATACCAAGAGAAGTTGAAATGATGCTGGTATCGGAAACAGATCCGAGTGATCGCTTTAAAAAGCTTGTAGCCAAGGGGCGTCTGGAGGAGGCTGAGGTATACTTGCTCTAGTATTTTATTTATTTAAAATAATGCCAATTTGTGCTAATTTTTAGGAATTTGGCAAACAATTTGAACTTTGCCTACAGCCCATATTTGAAGCTAAAGCCAAACGTGTGCTGATTGAGCTATCCAACGCAAATGCTGTGAGTTAAGTGAGACAAATGCTAAATACGATTAAATCATAACTTTTAACTATATAGCACGATGTGAACGCAATGGAGCAAAAATTTAATACTTTGCTTGATTTATTGGCGAAGATAGAAAGCAAAAAGTTTATCACAAGCAATCGCATGATTAATTTGCCTTCAAGGCATATACTAGAGCGCTACCTCAAGGAAGTTTTAAAACGGCTTGATTATGAGGTATATTTGGTTTCTTGGCTTTTGTTACCATTGCTTTAAATATAATTTTGTTATATTGTTAGGAGGATGGCGATCACATGTTGGAAATCAATGAGCAACTTCATCGCCTTAAGACTCTATCAATAACTGACCCCTATGAGTGCAATTCGGAATGGCAAAAGTTTGTGTACCATACAAACCTCGTAAAAATGGTCAAGTCCCTCTTTAACAGTGACATGGGTACAGCTTGTCTTATTTGGAGGCGTCATTTTAGTAGTATATTACCACGCCTTAATGAGGACAGACTGCGCAAGCTCTTGAGCTTTATACCCAGCAATACGGAACCTTTTAACATCGTGCAATGGCTACGTCAATTCATTCCGACTGTGAGCAATACTCATCCCACAATTATGCCCTTCATTGCTAGCTGGACTATAGAAAAAACACGTGAGCTGCAGTATGGTGATCATTGGCCAGATATTGGGCTTGAATTTTCCACCAAAATACTTGAGATATTTGAAGAAATTCAATTTATATACTCGTAAGTATAAAATTATCTGTGGGGAGCAAAATATATGTAATAGTTAGCTAGTTAAATATTGACACGTTTACCTATTTTTTGCTTCAGCGATGTGCGACGGCAGCATGAACATAACATTGGCAAGCTACGTAATCTGGTGAATGCTCTGCAAGACTTGACCGTGTTAAAATCCAGCTACAACTTGATATTCACGCTGGACAACTATTTACAGGACTCATTGGATGCCACAGCTCTGTGCATACTTCAACTTGTTCATTTAGACAAGCTTCACAAGCTTGTCAATGATTTTCTTTATCCCATCTTTCAGGAAAAAGGACTAATGCCTTTGAGTGCTATACAGCAGTATATCTTCCAACTTGTTGCAAATCGGCATTCTCTGAGCAATTGGCTAGAACGCTCTGTAGCCTGCATTGAACTGTTGCACAATGAGGACAGTCGCTTGGAGTGTGCCCTCTTAGTGCTCCAAAATGCGCCGGTGCCTTGGCCTGAAACTCTGGCGCCGCTTATAAAATTGCGAACTTCCACGCACCCGTTGGCAGTAAAAATTAATGCTGAATATGAGATACAAGTTATTAAAATTATGAAGGTTAAGTACGGCTGGCCTGCTGACAGTGGAGCCGACATTAATCTGGAGCTATTTATGATGCGTATCGTTAAACTAAACTTGCCGGATATGGTGAAGGACATACGAACGTTAACAAAGGCTGCGCCAGAAATCTCGACAAGTGCCAATTTTAATTGTTGCTATGAGATGGCACGACGTGGACAAATTGAAATGGCTCATGATTTCTTTATGAGCTTAAAAAGTGAAAAGGATTCCAAACATGCAATTGTCGTTGTAGAAATTTTTTTGGTAAGTTACCTTGTTTAATTGTATAAAACCAATCCTTTTACTTAAGGGTGCAGGGATTTAGACATTTTCTCATAATAACAAAATAATAAATTACCTACATATTTTGCCTTATTTCTGTTAACAAGTTTTCATTTGCCATTTCAGAATTTGTTGGAAAATAGTCCAGCATCTTTTGTTAATGATGCCCAAGTGTTAGAGCACAAAAACTTATTGGAACTCTTTAAGCTTATGCTTCCACATGTGGATTCAGCTTATGAGCGTCGTTATCTGATCATCAAGCATCGCTTCCAGCTGCATCAGAAATTCAAATTGGTGGTGAATGGCTGCAATGAATTAGTACCTTTGCGAGAACGTTTGAGTCTATTGGATGAGGCTATTGAGGGTATTATTGAACGCAGCCAAGCCACATTGAATGTCTCTGCATTTATTGCCAGCGAAGTGAGCGATTTATGCACAGCCCTATGCTTACAAAAAATGTTTGGAATACAGCGCATATGTAAGCGCATTAATTGCCTGCCACTTACATGTGCCTTGGCCTATTATGTAATTCAATTTGTGGATTGTCAACCTGAGAATAAAGACGATTTTATAAATCTGGCCATTGAGCTGTTGGTGCAACAAATAGCCAATGCGAAAGGACAAACTAATGGTAAGAAGCTTATTTTGTGCATTACATCTGTATATATTGAATCCCAATCATGCTAACAAGTATAACTTTCCTTTTTTTAGATTCGCCCTCTTCTATGCAGTTGCTTACCGAAATCGATCCACTTAGCTTTCCATTGGCATATGAGCTATTGACCGCAGCGCTGCTGCATGAACGTAGTCGCAACCGCGATCTCACCGAGCTGCTAAAATATGTGCGCGTAGCAGTAATAAACTACCCCTTGGATGCCATCGACGCACATTATCAAGGCAAGGAGCAGGATATTAATGAGCTTATTTGTCGTGCTTTGGATGGTATGCCCATAGCAACGGGGGAGAACACACTTAATTTTTCCATTGCCTTAAACAATTCACTGTCCGTTAAGCCAAATCTACCTGCCAAAAAACGGTACTCAGTGTCAATGTTCGATGAGGTCGATGTAGAGCTGCAGCAACAGCTACCGCAGAAGGTGAGTTGCCAAATTGATATGCCTTTCTAATGTAGCGCTCCAGTAAATAAACCCTAAATGTTGCAGAGAACCTCCAGTGGTCGTCTGCCAACAGTTAAGTTTTTGGCGCGAACACTTTTGCTTATGGTCATTGAGACGGAGCCAAATAATTCGTTGCTACTACAAGTGCGCAACTCACTGGACGACCAAATAAAAGACGATATTGATGGTGCACGCGCTGATTTCTTTTTGTCCCTGGAACAGTTGACCAAGGCAAAGGAGCACGATGTGTGGTATCTCATGTCGCAATATTTGCTTGAATATCAGAAGCAAAACAATTGTAAAAAGATCATCAATGAGGGTTTTATTACCTTGCAGCTGCGTCGTTTCTTCCGCAATGCAATGAACCACAAGGATGTAAATTTTATAGGTGGGTTATCAAATTTAATTTTAAACGAAGCTGGCTATAATCAAATTGCGTTCAGAACTCTTTACCATGCTAGTGGCCGATAGTGAGGCTTTAGGCCAACTGGACAAACTAGCCAGCGATGTAAAGACCGATCAACAAAAGATTAACTTTCTTACACTTTCCGAAATGTACAATGTGCACATGGAGGATACAGAAAATGTGCAATTGATAAGAACCAAGTAAGTTCATTGTTTTCATAAAGCTTTAATTAATCATAACTTAAAGTTATAAATTATTCTAATTTTAAGCAAGTAATAAGAAAAAAATGATATCTAATCAAAAGATGGCGTACGTTAAAGTCGGGCGCGGAAGACTTTGGGATACCATGTACCACTAGTTGCAATAAAGTCCGATATATTGCTTAAGCACTCTAAAAGACAATTGTTTGCAAAATTTACGATATCTTCACAATCAAACGAAAAACAACGAATTTTGTGCAAAAAACGTTTTTTTTTGACCGATTGGTTCTATGGGAGCTATATGATATAGTCATCCTATTTTGATCAAATTTTGTACAGTGTTTGGGAACTATAAAAAACATTGGAGCATCAAATTTGGTTACGTTATCTTCATAAACAAACGAAACACAACGAATTTTGTGCAAAAAAAGTTTTTTTGACCGATCTGCCCTATGGGAGTTATATGACATAGTCAACCGATTTTGATCAAATTTGGTATAGTGTTTGGGAACTATAAAAAACTTCCAAGTGCCAAATTTGGTTACGATAACTTCATAAACAAACGAATTATCAATCTAAAACTTTTGGTTTTTTTTCGAGGTCCTCTGAAACACCCCTCCCGTGGGATAATAAGGGATATTACTTTGGGCGGTCTCCGATGTCTTCTTCTGTATGTTACATACATTTTCGGCTTGCACAAACTTAATATACCCTTTGTACCATACGGTACAGGGTATAAAAATAATAATTAAGTCGTGTGCATGTGAATAGCATAAATAAAGATCAAAACAATAGTGGATACATATAAATACTTTTAATTTTTTTCTTATTAATAACGATCATTTTTAATTAGACGCATCAAACTCTATTACTATTTGGAATTTTGCAAGCAGGATCCCAGCATTAAGGGCAAATTTAATGCGGATATGGATAATATTGATCATTTATTAAAAGAGTTTCACAACAAGCAGCTCAATGTACAACTACTGGAGCGCATGAGTCGCGATTTTGGCTTTGACTATCAAAAGATACTCATTACGCAAATTTTAAGCATCTTAAGTGCTCAGGAGCTGCGCTATGAAATCAAATACGATAGTTTTGGAGATGAGGAGTTGGTTATGTTGAGCAACGTTAAGGAAATGCGTGACATGTGTCAACCCTATCTAAGTGAAATCAAGAATGTGGAATTGTTTACTGGCAAGCTGAAGTACTTTATAGAGGAGGTAATATTAAAACACTCTTGGTAACTTCACGTCATTATAGCCTTTCTTATTTTTAAGATTAATATTTACTTTTATGAGCTGTATCTTTGTGTGATTGAAATGCTCATGTTTTTTGATGCTGCGCCTAAAGAGATGAACATTTGGACAAATATTTTACATTTTTTGCAACACAAGATGATTTTTCGCAGACGTAACAGGCCGGGTCAACTGGAGACGGACATGTGGCTACAATCACAGAAGGAGAACGGAGTTTTACCCAAAATCGCAAGATATCGCCTGCCATTTAAGCCTATTGTGGAAAAGCCATTAAAAGACATTTTGGGTGCGTATTAAAAAAGTGAGAAGAGGAGTTAATGATATTTATACCCTGTACCGTATGGTACAAAGGGTATATTAAGTTTGTGCAAGCCGAAAATGTATGTAACATACAGAAGGAGCCGTCGGAGACCCCCCAAAGTTACCTAAAGTATGATCAGGGTGACTAGAGAAGTCGATATACCCATGTCCGTCTGTCTGTATGAATGCCTAGATCTCAGAGATGGTAAGAGCTAGAGCAACTAAATTTTCAGATTAGATGCGCTATTATGTCAGGGGATAGAAGTTTATTTTATTTTTTTGATATCGGGGTTATAATATATAGCTCCCATAGGGGTGTTTCTGAGGACCTCGAAAAAAACAAAAAGTTTTAGATGGATAA
This sequence comes from Chymomyza fuscimana, assembly GCA_949987675.1. Lineage (NCBI taxonomy): Eukaryota > Metazoa > Arthropoda > Insecta > Diptera > Drosophilidae > Chymomyza > Chymomyza fuscimana. Next base: position 85,634,308 of record OX465088.1, read on the forward strand.
TTCGTTTGTTTATGAAGTTATCCTTACCACATTTGGAACTCGGAAGTTTTTTATAGTTACCAAACACTATACCAAATTTGATCAAAATCGGTTGACTATATCATATAACTCCCATAGGGCAGATCGGTCAAAAAAACTTTTTTTGCACAAAATTCGTTGTGTTTCGTTTGTTTATGAAGATAACGTGACCAAATTTTTGTTCCAAAGTTTTTTATAGTTCCCAAACACTGTGCAAAATTTTGTAAAAATCGGATGACTATATCATATAGTTTTTTTCACAAAGTTCTATGTGTTTCGTTTGTTTGTGAAGATATCGTACCAAAATTGGGGAATCAATTTTCTTTTAGAGTGCTTAAGCAATATACTGGACTTAATTGTAATTAGTGGTACAGGGTATCCCAAAGTCCCGACTTTAACGTACGCAATCTTTTATATAAGATATTATGCATTATTATTATTATTATGAAAATAAGTAACACTTTTAAGTCACAAAACCCGATTTTGTGACCTTTTTTATTTTTGAGCAAAGTTGAGACCACTAGAATTTTAAACAAAAAAAAAAAAAATTCTTAACAAATCTAAAAGGAAAAAAAACACCTGTTGTTTTTACAGAATAAACCGTGTAAAAAACACATGGCGTTAAATCCTTAAGCTACTATGAAAATAAATTAGAAAAAGGAATTCGCTAACTAAATTTCTAAAAGATTGGGTTAATAAAAATATTTTTTTTTAAAATTCCAATCAAATAGCTTTTTTTAATCGAACTAAATCGAATTTTTTTCTAGTACGTGTTATTTCGAAACCGTGAAAAAAAATACCACGAAAAAACAGAATTGGGTGTATTTAAATACATTTATTTGATTACGAGGTATTTCTTTTCGAAGAAAAGTTTTGATAGATAGATTTTAAAAGTGGCCCGTTTAACTTATTATATTTAGTAAAACTGCAGAAAGGTATTATTAGCTTACTAAGTTTTAGAAACAGTAATGAACTTGACTCAATCTTATAATTGCAGACAGCGAACTAAATGTGGATAACTGCCAAAGCTGGTTTCCATTGATACAAATGTACACAGCGCTAAAAGGCTCCAAAGACGTTGCTCAGAATTGCGATTATTTTTGTATGTCGGCTGTTAAAAATTCCATCGATGAATATAAATCAAAAAATGATTCGGAAACTTGGAGTTTACATCCTACAAATAACGCGTTTTTAAAATCAGTATGTGTCATGTTCAACTTGTATTTAAACTATTAAAATTCAATTTTATTATGCTTTCAGATTTTGCGTTTAGTCAAAAATGTGCATAATCCATGTAAAGTATTTCTTATACTTTATTTTGTGGCGAGCTATGCAACTGATGGAGCCGATCAAGTAGAGGCCTCCTATGAGTGTTGGAAGTACGCCAAAGAGCAGGGCGCGCTTATTAATGATCCCAAGTGTCAAGGGCAGCTGTCCAAAATTAAACGCAAATATCCCATAATTAAAACACAACATTTATTATATGTTTATGGGTTGACTGATGAGAAACTTTTACGCTTGGTTGAAAACCCAACCGAACTAATACACAGTCTGTACCATCATGAATTGATACTAAAATCCAGCAAACTGGATATTAACACGTTGGTCAAGGATATAGCCAATTTACATGAGCTAAATTTGGACGCCATCCAGTTCAAGTTATTGCAAAAATGGCTGTCTGTAACAATGGAGCCAGCTGATGGCACGATTCTAGAGGAAACCTTTCTCGAGGATCAAAACTGGCCTGAAGGTAATGGTGTCGGCGATGATACTAGCAATGCTAGTGAGAATGTCATTAGAGCAAATTACGTTCTTAATAGCTGGCCTAAGACAGAGGCTGTGCAATTTCTGGTTGGACTAATATTCAAGGGCGGGTAGGTGTTGACAATCATATTTTTCTATTAGTTATGGTATTATTCCGTAATCTTCGCATAGGGCACGGGTAATATGCAACATCAATCGTTTTACGTTACTGTTCCCGTTTTCTTTTTATAGATCCGTCAACACGTCAAATCAACTGCAGATGTACGAATGCTACTCCAAACTAAACGATGGAAGCAATTCCTTTAGCAATACTATAGATCAGCGGCAATACATTACCATAAAGTGCGTTCATGAGCTCAATGCATTGGGCTACAAATCAAACATTGAAAAGTTTGCCAATGATCACTGCAATAAGATTGAAATTCTGAAGATGATTTGGCAACGCAATGCTCAGAATCCTTTGTCCTTAGAAGTTATGGCCAACATTTGTCTTGGCTTCGACATACATATTCCTAAGATATGGAATGGCATACTTAAGCGTATGGTCATGTTCAACATGGTGCAGGAACTTAATACGCTGGTTGATGTTGTCTCCTCGAAGCAACAATTGTTGCATATAGACGGCCTAGCATTGGCCTGGGATTGTGTGCTATGTCATCCGCTTAAGAATTCAGTTCAAACACGTTCTTTTGCACAAGAGGAGTTGCTGCACAAGACACTATTACGACTACAAAGCTGTCCTGTGGTGCATGCTTTGAACCTTTTTCAATTTGCAGAGCTGTGCGTGCTTATACAGCGTTGTCATATGGCAGCTGTGGTGCTGTCATTTTGTCAAACCGAAGAACAACGCGAAAAAATTAAAAATGTAAGTTGTGTTACCTTTATAGTAGATTTTACGTTTATTAGCATTTCTTACGATTGCAGCTAATCAATGCGCATCCGGTGGAGAGTTTACGTAAACAAATTTTGGAGCTCGAAGATGCCGGTATATTGCCAGTGGTGCTCAATTTTGCCCTTAAAGAATTGAATCTCTAATGCATTGTTAGTCTAAATAAGTATTAATAAAGACCGAACATCGAAATATGTATAGCCTAGTGCGAAATTGTCTTAAAGAAGTCCATTAGCGTATCGTAAAGCACAAAGGTAATGGCCACATTCAACGACACGCGGCATAGACGCGGTATAGTACCCTTGTAAAATGCCGAAAATCCTTCATTTGCCAATATTTGTCTGGCGCAGTCTAAAGTGTTTTTGTACCTACTAGCCTCCAGTCCTTGCATGCGTGTTTTTACTACATCAATGGGATTGTTGCTTATAACCGAGGTAAATCCGGCAATGGCACCGAAACTACCTACAATGTACTTAGGTACCGATTTATTGCGATCCCTACCTGTGTACATATCTTTCATAATGAACATGAAAAAGAAACGTGTGGCCATATTCGAGCCCTGTCTGATCATGGTAGCTGGCAAGCCCTTATAAATGCCGCCGATTCCTAAATTTAAGAAATTTAGAACCATGAAAATTGCGGCTTATGCTATTACCTTCATCCTTTATGATTTGTCCTACGCCATTAACAAGTCCCTTGTACTTGGGATTGGGACTGCGCATATCATGAATAAACTTCACCTTGATTGTTTCCATTGGCGTTACAGCTACTATAGCTTCCGTCATGCCCGCAAATAATCCTGCAATAAGAAGGTGCGATGAAGGCATAGACCCATTAGCGTTTTCTAAACGTTGGCTCATAAATTCAAAGCTGCTAAACCTGTTGAAACACTTTGGTCAGATTTATTTGATTAGTGTAATATTTATTTATACCTTATAGCGGATTTAGGTATGGTGCCAAGCAAAAAAACGCTTAGCCCTCGATATATGCTAAGCACACCGCGATCCCTTATTGTTTTAGTCGCACAGTCCAATGCGCTATAATATTTCTTTTTAACCCCTTTGGAAAAACAGCTGGTTTAAAAAAAAAAGCCATTTCCGATTTTAATTGCATACCCTTTTCATCCAACTGAAGTTGCGTTTTCACATATTCCGTCGGATACGTAAAAAGTAATTCCACGGCGTCCGTTAGGCCGCCAGCCATAATGCCTATTAAACTTTTATTTGGTTCGCTCGTAACCAATTGTGGTTTCAACCACCCGTCTATTGCAGCCATTGAATTAGTTGGTGTTTATTTCGTTATTCGTTATAAAAGTGTTTTTACATTTAAAATATAATTTTAACAGTCGGTGACTAAAATTTAATTTAATTTTCCGAATTACATAGTTAAAGCTTACTAAAAAAAACATAAACTCAATTTTGCAATGAAATTTGTTGAAATTTTGAAACATTTTAACAAATAAGGTGATGGTATATTTTCTCTCAAAAACGAAGTCAAAAAAACTTTGTATCGACAAAAAGTTGTTAGGTTAAGTTCAAATTGAAATGCGTATATCTTTTAAACTACTGCGAATTTGTTGGCGAATTAAGACAACTTGGGTCTCCTGACATTAATTTTTCATTATTATTTAGCATAATTTTTTAGCGTTTGAGTGGTATATTTTGGTTTTTGTTGGCTTGAGTCGGACTTTTTTGGAGCAGCGAAAAAATTCAACTTTTAGTTGATAAAATTATTAACTAAACAATACACCAGAGCATTGGTAATTTTTTTATAGCTTAAGTTCTTCAGCCAGTAGGTGTCACAAGGGGATTCACGTGTAGCAACCTCGGTGGTACGCGCCGTAATTGTGACACACTTCTGGAAGTGCGACTACATCCTCCTCGTGGGGGCGGCTGGAAGCAGGCCCATGGTACGGTCATGTCTCTGCCATGGGTGCTGACGAATGGTAGTTCGGGCGAGAGAAGACAACTCGCTAAAATTACCCCAATCTAAGGTGGAACAGCAAAGGCCGATGGATGCATGGCTGAGGGGGTCTCGGTCATTACTTTGCGGACTCTGGATACCTGCCGACCTCCAGTTTTAATAAATGGCTTTCCGCGGTACCCGGGCTATGCCGCGGGTGACTCACCCCTTCCCGACTTCTCGTGGGTCCAAAATATGAATTTTTCAAACAAAAACAACAAACAAAATGAGAACGTAACTCGCCAAAATACGGAAGGGACGAAGCTCCCGCAACAAGCTTTAAGCACGGTGAGGAAGGAATCGGTAGGTGTCCTTCCCATTCCGGACTGTGCCGGTAAGGGTAAGACGGCAAACCCACCGTCTTCCCTAGATTCTGGGGGAAGGCAGTCCAACCCATCCTTGGATGCTAGTACGAAACAAGCCAATTTCGCTTCTACGTCCAAGGCGGGGGTGACTGCTAACTCTTCAGAGCCGGCTACTCCTAGGATGCCACCACCAACCAAACCGTCTTACCAAGACAGGAGACGGGCTGGAGAGATTCTCCAAAGAAATCTTACCACTCAGGAGCAATCACCGGAGGGTAAGAGACTGGTCGATTGGGCCAAAACAATCCTGACGGGCTTTCAGCCATCAGCCCCAGGAAAACCTAAAGCCAAGGTTAAGCGGCAGAGGTCTGCAGAGGAATCTGTACCGCCACCGAAACGGACGCGACCGCAGCCCCTTAATCGCTCCTTCGCCGAGGTTACGAAGGATAAGATCCTCCTAGGTGTCCTAGACAGGGGCAACAAGGATGGTCTTATCCCTCGAAACTTGAGGGCAGGTGTGGAAAATGAGCTGCAGGATCGCTTCCTGGAAGACATGGAGAATAGTGGAGGACCTCCACCTCTCTGCAGCGACGCCGGCTGGCATCTCGGCCCTGTGAAAACCATCGCATGTGACGACAACCGCTCGGCGGAGGCATATAAAAAAGCGGTGAGGTCTACCCAGGAGCCAAGCTAGTGGCGGTGGACTGGAAGGATGTCCCCTTCAGACCCAGAGCCAGAGCTTGGGTCTCAGCCAAGCCGGAGGATCCGGACAAGATCCTTAGGCTATTTCAGGTGTGCAATCCACACCTGAATACCGACGATTGGCGGATTGCCAAGGTGGAAAATGCGGTGGGCTCTTCTCGACAGATAATGCTTACTATCAACAAAGAGTCGGCAGAAGACTTGGCCAAAGTCGAAGGTACCGTCGGGTATGGCTACAAAAAGGCTGTGATTCGGGTGTACCGTACTGACACCACGTGCGGCAAGCAAACCGCGCCCGAGCCACAGCTCGAAGACCCTGAGCCCATCATTGAAGAGATGAGCGAGGGAGAAGACATCCTGTAGGGGTACGCCTCGGAGTCATCGGAGCTCGCCAGGGAGCTCGCGAAACTAGGCTTTCTTGAGGATGTCGATAAGACTTCTTCAAATTAATCTCCACCACTCCACATCAGCTTCGGCTGCCTTACTGCTTGGCTAAGCAAAGGCCATATTTCTGGATTGAGGACAAAAGACTACAAGCTAATAGTAACTCAACATTCAGGTAAAGCTCGTACCTGCATTTTAGCAATCCATCAATCTAAGGGTAAGCTCCTGCTACATGGCTTATGTGCAGAGCGAACCCCCACCGCAATTGGCACGGAGCCTCATAAGGGACAGTGAGGCCAAAAACATTGATCTGATTATGGGCTGCGACGCCAACGCACATCACACTCAGTGGGGAAGCACTGACATAAATGTTAGAGGTGAGTTACTTTTTGACTACATCTTGTCCACAAATATGCTGATATGTAATAGAGGTAAAGACCCTACCTTTATCATAAAGAATATAAAAGAAGTCTTAGACATTACCTTGGCCTCTAGTTCTCTATACCAAAGGGTCCGAAACTGGAAGGTCCTAAACGACCACTCCTTCTCGGATCATCGGTATATCGAGACTGATATCCCTAACCCCACCCTCTATAGGGAGTTTCAGGAACCCTCGGTCTACGAACTGGGGGCTCTTTGCAGAGATTTTGGGTAGAACTCTCCCTCCGGATCCTCCAAGAGGACCAAATTCAGTGGAGTTCAATAATACCCAAATCGATACATTAACAAGAGCATGTACCCATGCCTTCAATAAATCGTGTAGATTAAGAACATCAAGGGGGAAAGCTAAACCTCCCTGGTGGTCATCAGAAATTGGGCAACTCCGGCACAATTCCCGCAAGCTTTTCAATATTGCTAAAACAAAGGATGACGTTATTTCGTGGAATGATTATAAAATCAGCCTTTCAGAATATAAGAGGGCGCTCCGGAAGGCAAAACGGTCTTCGTGGCAGCTCTTCTGCTCCGAAATTGAAAGTACCACTGATGCTGCAAGGCTCAGGAAGGTCCTGTCAAAATGTCCATCCAAACTTGGATACCTACAAGGATCCAATGGGAATTGGACCACTTCTAGCGAAGAATCGCTAAAATTACTAACTAATACTCACTTTCCGGGCTGCTCTACCGCCAAGCCAGCGGAGATCAGCCCTATGCCAGATACGACTTGTATCTCCAAAAAGTGTTTACCCACGACAAGGTTGAATGGGCCATTCACAGTTTTAAACCATATAAATCGCCGGGGCCAGACAATATTATCCCAGCACAATTACAACATGGGGGGAAATCCGTCGTACGATGGCTGACGGATATTTTCACCAGAACTCTGGCCACAGGGTTCATCCCGAAAGTTTGGCTTAGATCTAGAGTAGTCTATATACCTAAGGCAAGGAAGGCTACTCACACACTTCCGAATGACTTCCGGCCCATAAGTCTTTCATCGTTTCTTCTCAAGACAATGGAAAGACTACTTAGCCTCCATTTGAGGGTTACTATTCCTCAATCCCAAATGTCAGACTCACAGCATGCTTACAAAAAAGGCAGCTCCACTGAGACGGCTCTACATTCGGTGATCTCGAGAATCGAGAAGTCACTTCATTACAAAGAATATTCGCTAGTGGCTTTCCTCGATATTGAGGGAGCTTTTAATAATGTCACACCTAAGGCCATCACAGACGCACTGACGGAACTTAAGGTGGAATCTCGGTTAGTCAACCTCATTGAGCAGAAGCTTAAATGCAGAGTCATTCAAGCATCTCTTGGCACCTCCAGTATCGAAAGATACGTAAGCAGGGGAACACCCCAAGGCGGAGTCCTGTCCCCCTTTCTTTGGAATGTTGCCATAAACGGGCTTCTACGCTCCCTGGAGGGGGGCGGATGCAATATAACTGCGTACGCCGACGACGTAGCAGTTGTCTTCTCGGGCAAATACCCTCAAACTCTCTGCGAGCGCATGACCAACGCCCTCCATACGCTCTCAGAATGGGCCACGGCCAGCGGATTGGGAGTCAATCCAGATAAAACAAAGCTTATGCTTTTTACCAGGAAGTATAAAGTTCCTGCCCTTATAAATCCCAAGCTGAATGGTATTAATTTGCCATTCAGCGATTCAGCCAGATACCTCGGTTTCGTCCTAGACAGCAAACTGGACTGGAACCTGAATACGGAAGATCGAAGGAAAAAAGCCACGATCGCCCTTTACACATGTAAGAAAGCCATTGGACTTAAATGGGGTATGTCTCCAAATATAGTTCACTGGCTATATACTGCCATTGTCAGATCGATCCTTATGTATGGAGTCTCGATCTGGTGGTCAACTCTAGATAAGATGGCCAATCTAAAAAAGTTAAGTAAGGTTCAGCGGACCGCAGAACTGACAATCAGCGGAGCTTTACGCTCCACCCCAAACGAAGCACTAGATGCTATACTAAACCTCCTGCCTCTGGACAAGGTGGGTAAACAACAAGCCGTTCTATCAGCCTTACGCATGAGAAAGGCGAAAAAATGGATTGACTATGATTTTGGTCACGCAAAGATTCTCAAGGGAAACCCACTTATTCCCAAGAGTACAGACTACTGCATCCTGCAGGAACATTTCACAACAAATTTCAAAACCCATATTCCAACCAGGGAGGAGTGGAGTATAGGTGTACCAGGCCCAGTTGGCTCGATAAAGATTTTCACGGATGGTTCCAAGCTGGATGATCGTGTAGGTGGAGGCGTCTACGTTGAGGAACTCGACGTAAGAACAGCTTTCCGACTCCCGGATCACTGCAGCGTCTTTCAGGCGGAGGTCACTGCAATCCAAGAGGCTCTCACAACAATAAGGAACCTACGAGTACGAAATAAGAACATTTGTATCTACTCGGACAGCCAGGCGGCTATCAAGTCCCTAGCTTCATTGACATCGTGCATGAAGTCAGTGAACAACTGCCGCTTATCTCTTGAGGAGATGGCTAAGCAGTTTTCAATCCACCTCATATGGGTCCCTGGACATAGGGATATCGAGGGCAACTGTATTGCGAATGAACTGGCTAGACAAGGAACTACCAGCATCCTCCTTCAGGACAAGGAGGGCCTGGGTATACCCATGGCCAGCTGCAAACTGAGAATACGAAATTACCTCGCTCTCTCTGCAAACCAAACGTGGAAGCGGACATCGAACACGTGTAGAATATCAAGGCAAACCTGGCCGACATACAGCACAAAAAGAACTAAGGAACTTTGTCGTTTGAATAGAGCCCAGTGCTCGACCGTCATACGTGCGATCACAGGACATTGGCTGGTGGGGATCCATGCATCCAGGCTAAATGCTCCCCACCATGACTTCTGTAGAAGCTGTGACGATGAGGAGGAGCTGGAGACAGTGGAGCACCTTTTGTGTTACTGTCCTGGACTGTGCAGGACTAGGTTCCGCTTTCTAAAGTCACACTTCCTTGATGATTTATCTCAGCTCTCCGAACAGAGTCCAAAATGCCTTCTAAGGTTCATCCAGGCCGCCGAATGGCGGACTCATCTCATACAGGGGACCTCTTGAGTGGGGAAGAGGGGTGAATAGTCCACCGCAGCGGTATCACAACGGGCCTATTCTTGGCCTATGTGAGTTGGGACGTCAGTCCCAACTGCCGCCCTAACCTAACCTAACCGAAGTTCTTTATAAAAAAGCGAATTACAAGAAGAAACAGGTAAATTTAATGTACATATTATTGATACAACGTAAAATTGTTATGTTGTATGTATACAACATCGTGCATTAACAGGGTATTTTGTGTATTGTTGTTTCTATCTTTCTGGGTTCCAAAAATAATTTAAATTGCAAATTGGTTAAGTTCAATTATTTTTTCCAGATGTATATATTTTATCTATATAAGATCGAAAAAGAGGATACAATGTAGGAAATAAAATTTTTGATAAGGAGCAGAATGTAATTGCGTGGTAATAGATGACATTATGACAGAGGACATAAGCGTCTCCCACTTTGATAAATCCCAGTTACAAATAATTCAAAAATATTAAAAGGTTGATCTTAAAATTGAGAAAAAAAGACCTGGAAGGGTCTAGAAAATTCCTTTAATAGATAAGGCCATGAGTGGAAAACGATTTGAAAAAAATCAATATTTACATTTCTCTAGTATTAACGAAAAGAAAGATGACTGAATATGATAGGTTGCATAAGTGGCCTAATTTGGAAAACTTTCCCAAAAATTTTCTACAAATTCCTTGAGAGCAACATAACTGCAAAGATGTAGAGAAAACAATTTAAACAATAAATTCCAAAGAAGCCACACATACAAATGGGGTTTTTAACTTGTCCTAATTATGATTTAGGCATTCCGTCTGTTAAAGTTATTCACTTGGTAAAGGATATATCAGCATATCAACACTTTGAAGTATTTTTCTATAAAAAAGGAATTTCGGCAACTGGAACATTTTGTTCAAACCGTTTGGAAAATGTAATTAGGATTCTGAAGCAAAATTAAAGGAAAAAAAAACGTGGCTGTTATGAAAAACTATGAAATTTTTGCTGTAAAATGGTATGATAACAATAAGGTTCAACTTTTGTCTCCAGACTATGGTATTGAACTAATATCTTGATGCCAGCGATGTAGCCAAAAAGATAGAAAGTCAATGAAAATACCTAATACCTAGAATTCTTCAGCAATAAAATCGATTTATGGGAGGCGTAGACCTTGCCGACATGCTCTGTGAATTATATAGAATAAATTATCGATCCTGAAAATACTATATGCGAATTTTTTTTTAGATTCTTAACTCAGAAGTTACGAATATAGACTGACGTCAATATATACGTGTTTAATGTTGATTAGTGAATTCGAAATATTTTATTTTTATTTATTTATTTTTTTTTTAATTTGCTAAACATTTAGTTTTCTAAAATTAGTTTTAAATTTAGTTACTTTGAGTCAATGAAATGAACAATTATTTGTTTTTGAATATGGATACCCCTTTTAACTTTAATAATTTAATTTAATAATTTTTTTTTTTTTTAATTTTTTAAATATTTTTATTTATTTATTTAATTATAAATAAGAAGTTAATTCTAAATTATAATGGTTTGTAAGCCAGAGCAACGTAGGCCTTCAGGCTTTTTTATTTTTTTTACCAATAAGGTTTAAATTAAGTTTAAAACAATAAACTGCAGAATGATTTGCTATCAAATGTTAAAATATAAGTGTTTGTCTTGATTCAAATAAAATATAGTTTTAGCCAATTTTTCTACTCAGTTTTACTCCTTTAATGCACAATGTGGTACGTGTACAACAAAATATTAAAACTAGTAGGAGTGACTAAATTTTTATAAATTTGATTTAATTTTGTTATTGACCACCATATAGTAAAAAACAACCGTCAAAAAAAATCTACCTGCCCTGTGCAAAAAGCGTGCATGAAAGGGTTAAAGTTGAAATATAACCCCCGTTTTTTTTTTTTGAAAGCGTCGCTAGGACATTTCTTATTTATCGCCCCTTATTATCTGAAAGGTTCTGAAGCCTGTGAGATCATTCGTGAATACAGATGTACTACTACTACTGTTGTGCTCTTCTCCTCGTGGAGCATAGGGTCTATACGATATATCTAAACCTAACTCTATTAGGTGCTTCGCGGCCAATTATAATTTGCCTTATTGAGTTATCTGTCTATAGTTCTGCGCCAAGTTTGTGCTGGTGCACCAGGTCTTCCAGAGCCTTGGGGGTTCCACCTGAGTGCTGCTCTTGCAATATGGCTCGCAGGTCTACGAAACGTGTGACCAATCCAACGCCATTTTCGCCTACCAATCTGAGCCGCCGATCACGCACCGCTATTCTGTTACCTGAATGACTGAATATATGGTATGCTTCGACAAAGATTTGTGGGAGACTTTATAGATGGAATTGACCCTGGAATAAGCTGCTATGTGATAACACAAAGAGTGGATGGATTGGATGCACAGCATGCCTTGTTATAAAATCATATACATATATTTTATGTTTAAAACAAAACGACAAATTAAATGGCTCCAATTTAATAATTAACAAATAAGTTTCATTTTACGAGGCTAGCGCTAATAAATAATACAGATAAAAACTAGCTTAATCAGACGATGACGTCACTTTAATTTAGTGTTTTATGCTACACAGTGGTAGAAATATGGCAAAAAAAAAATAAAAGTGATAAATAATAATTTCGCGATTTTCATAAAAAGGATGGGAATGAAAAGATATAGTAGAATTTGTTATTAGATCAATAACGTTTTAAATACATATTTGGATAAACAATGAATAATATGTTATTTATTTATATCCTTTGTTGCGGTCATAAGAACACACAGCCACACAAAAATTTGCTAGGATCTAGGGTAGTGAAGTTCACGTAAATTGTGATATACTGCAGCATAAAGAATTTAAACTTACTTAATCTAGCCTAACTTTACTGTGGGCTTTTACAAATTGAATGAAACAATACTGCTACTTTTTCGGAGACCTTAGAGGAATCTCGGTGATCAACGCTCGCATCGTTTAATTGGGCATATGCAGTAAAGAAGATTGTTGAATATATATATTCAATACAGTGCAGAATGGGCCCGCGTAGCCAGATTTCGGCCAAAAGGCCCCCAGAAGAAAGTGAAAATTTGGACAAAATGACAATTTAATATGATTTTAGACATGTTAAGGTATCCTGTGAAAAAAAAATTATTAAATTATAATTAGTGGTTTTTAAGTTATTAGCAATCAAAGTTGACATTTTGTATTTTATGAGCTTTCACGATAATTTACAGAAAAAAAAACCTGCATTTAACATGATACATGTAGCTACGAAATCTTCATTCACTTTATTATTTTTTCAGAGAAAAAATAAAATTCAACTTAAAAACTTTTTGGTTTTAAATATATTCGAGTAGTTATAAAGATTTTGTTGGTTTTTTTTTTATCATTTGGCTAATTTGCTTTAAGGGTAACTCCGACTACCTCTCGATATTTGATCGAAAAAAATTTTATAAATTTCTTTATATATTTTACAAGAAAAGGTAATTCTTCACGATTTTCGGAAAATGAATTTTGTATCTAATAGTTGAATTTTAAAAATTGTCCCCCAGGAAATTTTACTATTTTATAAGTTATATTTAGTGTGTTGCGATTTATTTTTGTGTCAATACCTTTTGAATTTATCGGTTGATTGCCAATAAATAAATACATATATGAAAAAAAAAAAAAAAAAAAAAGTATAAGTATGCTTTAATAACCATGTTTTCAAAAGTTGTACTAAAATGTAAAAACAATGTACAATATGAAAATTTTATAGTATACTAACAAAGATGTAAATCAAAAAATGTAAAAATTAGCAATTTTTACGAAAAAACGTAAAAATTTAAATTCGATTTTGATATTTGAAATTTTTTTTTCGGAAATTAAAAGAGCATGCCGAAAAAATTATACCTTTTAAAAACCAGATTGATTGGTGGTGTTGTCTTTTTGTAATTGGCTTGGAAAGCTGAAACTATTTGGGGCTATAACTCCAAAACCATTCAATATTTTGGGTATAGGCTATTTTTTCAATGTATGTGGAGCTCATATCTACCTCTGTGTGAAATATGGTCCAAATCCAATTAACAGGTTTTTTTTTAAATTAAGTTTAAAATTTTTTGGCCAGAATATGACAATCTGGGCCCACAGTGCAGTGTTGCAAAAAGCCACATGGATATTTCACTAAGTATGGTGAGTGTACGTATGGTGAATGGACGTGTGGTGAATGCACTTCATTTCCGGTTCCCTTTTTCTTTATTTTTTTCTTACACACCGTAGTGTCATGCCGTGCATCAATTAATATAAATTAAAGAATATTTAAAACTATATAACTATTTGTTTTCATTATTGGCCATAACATCCAACAAAGATTCTATAATGTTTTTTTTTTGTATTTCAAAGTTCCGCAATAATTGATTCTATTTACTCGTAAATTTCTGTGGTTTTTCTGAGTATTTTTGTATTTTGGGTTGAATTAAGAGTATAGAGTTTTAGCGAGTCAAACTTTATAAGAGTACATATGAATATTCCAAAAAACAAAAAAAGATTGTACATCCGATAGCGGAAGAAATAATTAGCACCCCAGTCTATACCGCAATGTTCGATTGTCTGTTCTTCTGTTGATCTTTGAACTTTTTTTCTTCTTTTAATTAAAATAACGATTTATCCAGTCACCTTGGAAGATTTCCGACGTCTCCTTCTGGTTGAAACATTTCCGCTACACAATACCTTTGTACGTTACAAAAACAGGAAATGCTTGGAAGGCCAAAGTAGGATTATAAATCATTCAAGCCAATCACAAACGAGTATGTTACTAAATAGAATTTAAAAAAAAGACGTAAAAAAAAAACGGAACGTCTATATTTTCTTAGCGTTTCAGGATGACCATGAATAAAAAAAGAATCTCGGTATTGAAGTCCAAGAATGAAACCTTATAAAGGTTAGGTAATGACCTAAAGCAAAATATATGTTCACCCCTTTCTTTTAAAAAAAGATCGTATTGCAAAATGAGTATACTCTGCTAGGACTTAAAGGTGTATTTTTGTCGACCAAAAACGTCAATTCGTTTGAAAACTAGTGCTGCAGAACTTGTCCACGGAAATTCCTCATATTATATCATAAAATAATACAAATAATTGCATAAACACTTCTTAGTCTAGTACTAGTTTTTGTTTTACGCAATTACGCAAAAAAAAGAGCAAAATGTTTAAAAAGTTATTCGTTAATTATTCACTTCATTTTTATCGATACATGACACACTGTGACTAGCTCCATCAGCTGTCTTTGCGTGTATGTATACAAACGAACATACATACATATATACTTGGTAGGTAACTAATTGCGTATGTATTCCCAGAACATAGTTTTATGTTTTCGCTGGCTCTCTGCTTATAAAACGCATATTTCTATTGTTAGTAAAAAAATAAAGACGGCGGCGTGGCAAATAAAATGTTGCGGTCTCTGTTAAAAGCGCAAAAATGTATCTCAATTTTACCCAAGACAGGGGCAGGTATTAGTAGAAACTATACATTCGGATTTGGAAAGCTGCATCATGCACTTGTCTTGCCGTTATGCGTTGGATCTCAGTAAGTAGTAGAACTAATGCTTGTTAAAAGTGCCTATGTCCAATATACATACATATGTATGTATGTATGTATATTATTGATTATTTTATGTACATATATATGTATCTTAAAGACGACACTATTCACCACCCACGCATATAAAACAATCGGCAGTAGCAAATGAATCCGGTACAATGGCAGAGAGTAAGTTAAGTCACACTCATTTCCTTATAAACAGCATTTAGCTCCGTTCCTTTTGTTTGTAGTCAAGCAGGAGATTATGAAGCGGCTGGGTCTGGAACCGGGCTATCAGCCTTTGCCCAAGTCACGTGAACATTTGCTTAAATACCATCCGAAAATGGCAGATCTACCGCCACGTGCCATGCAGGATTCATTCTCATCAGCCATCATACCGCTTAGCACCGATCGCACGCTGCAAGATAAATATGTGACCTTCTTAGGAAATGTGCGTTTGGGTAGATTGCTGGAGGACATGGATATGTTTGCGGGCGAGTTTATACAACTTTATATATGGTACATGTATATTTAACTACATTAAATACTTTATTCAACAGCTTGGTGTTGCCATAAGCACGTGGTGGTTCCCCAACTGCCGGCGGATGTTCATTTACCTTACACCTTTGTAACAATACTAGTCGATCGCATTGATTTTGCTGGCACGCTAGCCAAAGGCACAGAGGACATACGGCTTTCTGGACACGTTTCCTGGGTGGGCACTAGTTCCATGGAAGTTGTTGTCTGGCTAGAACAAAAGCAAAATGGCAGCTATCAGAAACTTACTCGCGCGCTGTTTCTCATGGCAGCACGCAATGCAACCAATACAGGTGCAGCACCTGTTAATCCCATACAGCCAGCAAACGATGAGGAAAAGAGCATATTAGCAGGCGGCATGGATCGTAAGCGTCAGCGGCAACTACTTGGCGCTCAGTCTATATTCAAAGTGGAACCCAACGATCCAGAGCAGACGCTTATGTATGAACTGTATAAGCGCACTACGCCCACCGATACTATGGAACTGAACAAACGTATATTGCCGCCAAATTGCCGCTGGATGTCTGATTCCTTTCAGGCAAGCACTGTACCCTCCTTTCCAGAGAATCGAAATCATCATAATCGTGTCTTTGGCGGATTTCTAATGCGCACTGCTTTGGAAATTAGCTGGGCGGCGGCTTTTCTCTACTGCAAAACGCGACCAAAGCTTGAACATATTGCGGACATAAGTTTTGAAAAACCCGTCAGTGTGGACTCTTTCATTAAGATGACTGCCTATGTGGTCTATACCAAGATGAACTATGTGCAAATAATGACTGTGGCTGATGTTCTCGATACGCATACAGGCAATCAGGTTACCACAAATACTTTCTACTACACGTTTTCATCGCCCCACACAGTCACGGAGGTTTTACCACGTTCCTATCATGAAACTATGTGGTACATACAAGGATGCCGCAAGTTTGAATATAGCATGGGTCTTAAATAGACGGAGCGCTGATCGGAATGTCTAGTACCAGCAGGATAAATGCAATTATTATGATATTAATACTTTACTCTAAACAGTATATACAAATATGCTTGTGTTCCGCGTTGTTTTAATATCTGAAAAGTCTGTCTTACATGGAATAGTATGTAATATTGTAAAAGAAATCAATGTAAAGAAATAATTAAGATTTGTTGCAACCCCAGATAGTCCTTAAGTTGTATAAGCTAAGAATTCGGCAGCCAAAATGTTTTACACTTTGTGATTTGTTTTTGGTTATCCGTATTCTTCGTTCCATAAGCATCCTCAAGTTCTGAGTTTTCGACTTATGTATATATTATTATGATCACTTGAGAATGTCGGATTCATAGCTGTTAAAGTTATCCTAGGTGGCCATAGAAACTACCTACACAGTTATAAACCTTTGGCATTTTCAATGTCGATGACAACAATTTCTTAATTATTTTTGCGTCACAAAGTTCAAAATTTTTTAGTATTTTTTTTTTTTAATTTGGGCGGTAAGTGCAAGAATACTCAAAACTATGTATATTGAAAAGAATTTCATAAGAATTTTCAGGTATTGAAATTATCTGCTTCAATGTTTACTGTTGTCTGAAACTAATGCTCCCTGTAATTTGTTCTCTGTTTGCTGTAATAAAGTAATTAAATTTAAAAACTTTTAGTTCCATGCTACCCAGATAGCTGATAACAAAACTAGTCTACCTAAGCTGTAGTCATAGTACCTGTATCTTGGTATAAATCTCAAAGCAAAGTCAACGTCAGCGTTATCCACTCTCAGAGCGAAGAAGTGCTCTTACTCTTAGTTGCATTGAGCGAAATTCTTAGTGCTCTTACATTGGCATTGACATTTAATTACGTGATAATATTTAGGAAAAACAAATCAACGCACTAGTTCAAAAATTAGTGATGCATCGCGTGCTTTCAAGAATCTTGTCCAGAGGCAGCAGAAAATGTCTAACACTCGAAGGCGCTGATTACTATTGGAGTTTATATTTAAAAAACAATAATCTGTGGAGACCCGAGCAATACATGAGATGTAATTCATTGCGTCTTTACAGCAGCAATAATGACAACATTTTGGAATCGGATCATTATTCGGGAACGCTAGCAGAGGGTAAACAAACATATATATGATTTAGCTATACAAACATTTACTAAGTTGTTACAAGTCATGCCTATTCTAGTTGCTGAAAAGGTCAGAAAGGGAGTCGGCATAGAAATAAGCTATAGTGCTGTGCCGAAAACGCGCGAGCATTTATTAGAGCATCAACCTGAGCCGGAGAATCTGCCGGAACGCAGCATGCACGATTCCCATACAAACGCCGTGCTGCCATTAGGCTCCGACGAAGTAATACGCGAACGTTATGTTAATAACCGGGATCGTGTGCGATTAGGTCGCATTATGGAGGAGCTGGATATGTTTGCAGGTAAGCCCGCAGCCGTAATTTTATGCAAACAACTGCTTGTACCGCTGTGTTCCTGCAGTTTGGCTGTGTCATCGCCATGTAAATTTGCCAAAACTGCCGCCCGATGTGCCGCTGCCTTATACCTTTGTCACGTTGCTGGTCGATAAAGTAGACTTTACGAATATAGACTTGATCAAGTCTAATATGGACATAGAATTTAGTGGGCATATTTCTTGGACTGGACGCAGTTCCATGGAGAGTACCATCTATGTGAGGCAAAAAGATCAAGGACAGTACTGGACCATTACCAAGGCCATCTTTCTTATGGTAGCACGCAATGCCACCAATACAGGTTCAGCGCCCATTAATTCGCTAAAGCCGGCAAATGAGATGGAGCGCATCATTTGGGATAAAGCTGTTAAGAGACAAAAGGTACGCAGAACCAGGAATGAACTTTGCGTATTTAGCTCGCCACCTATGGAATTCGAGCAGCATCTTATGTACAATCTATTTTGGCGAACAGCATCCAAAGACTGCATGGAGCTTAACAAGCGCGTGCTGCCGCCTAAATGCCGCTGGATGGAAGACGCGTCACTTACAACCGTCATAAGTCCCTTTCCTGAGAATCGAAATTCGCAGAACACTATTTTTGGTGGCTATATAATGCGCAATGCACTTGAAATTAGCTTTGTGACAGCCTCCTTATATATTTCTGAACGTCCCATACTTAAGTGCATATCGGATATTAGTTTTATGAATCCCGTGAAGGTTACATCTATACTCAAGATGACGGCCTACGTGGTTTTTACCGCTCAGAATTATGTACAGATTATGACAGTTGCTGAAGTGTGTGACGCCCGCATCGGCGAAGAATTGACCACAAACGCTTTCCATTTAACCTACAAAACGGACAAGTTTGTCGATGAAGTGCTGCCGCGTTCCTACCATGAGACGCTATGGTATATAAATGGGAGACGCAAGTTTATGGCCGCATTCAATAAAATACCCGAATACACAGCCGAGTAATACCATACATAGTATGTATATCAAAATGTCAAAACAATAAGACGCTTGGTTTTCTCATACCTTTCATACAGAGTTCCTTTTGTGTTGTTTATTTTAACAAAACTTTTACGAATCGGATCAGCAGGCTTGTACAAAGTATTTAAAAAAATCCTTAAAACTCAAGTGTTTGGCGCTGTGTTTAGAAACGCAAGCGATGTGGGTATTGGGAGGAGTGCAGGGCGAACATGTTCTGCAAGTACTTCTTGAAGAATTTGCCCTCAGGATGGGTCTTGATGAGCTTCAGCAGAGCGGCGTCCACTTCCTTCTGATCCTTCTTGCGTTGCTCGTTGGGCACAAAACGTTCCTTCTTGGCGGCAAAGATGTCAGGCTCACCAGATCTCTTCTCCTTCTTGGCCTTAAGGCGACGGAAGTAGGCGTCGTTCAGATGCTCGGGTACCTTGAAATCACCCAAGTCCAAGCGTGAAGAGGTGCCAATAACGTAGCGCTGTGACACACGACGCAGTGGGCACGAGTTGACGGCGAATGGACCAGTGACCAGTAGCAGGCCAGAGTTGAGCGTCTTCAACAAGACGACACGTTTACCCTGATGGCGACCAGCCAACAGAATAAGCACAGTACCTGGCTGCAGATTGCGGCGCGTATTGCGCTTGTGCTGGCTGAAGTTGGTCTTGCCTGGGCGCTTCTTAACGAATGTCTTGGTTGGATAGTTGGCCTTTGGTTTGCGCAAGAAAACGGTACGCTCACCGCCGTTCTTGGGGCCTCCGATCTTCTTGACCTTCTTGATGGGCACTTTCTCCTTCTTTACAACGGGGCTCTTCTTACCCTTCAAACGATAAAGCGCACGGCGCTTGTACATCTGTAAATGCAAATGCATGGCTTGTTAGCTAAAAGGCTTCAGGGCACACTATAGAAATGTAGTGTGCTTTTTCATTACACATTGTTGTTGCGGCGTCACACCAACATGACTTTTTACAAACACTATTTTTCAATGCATTTTGTATGATTTTTACCTGGCTTTTGGAATAACGCAAGACGCCACCCTTCAGGTATGAGTTGAGTGGGTGTTTCTTGCCCTTTTTGGCCGATTTTGCGGCTTTTTTAACTTTTTCGACGGGCGCCATTGTGGAGAACACGTGTACACAGCACTAAATTTATTAAGAAAAGGAAGGTTATGTCTTGCGGCGTTGCCAACAGAAAGAAAAACACAGTATCTGCCGATGTTTTTAACGATGTTTTTGCGGCACTTTACAGCACGGTAATAAGGCATTGCCAAGTGTAGCACTTGTTGTGGTTCAGTGGCTTTTATTTTAATTTCGTAAACCTTAAACATTTACAAAAAACTCTTCTTTTGTTTGTAAAAAACGTATTTGCTTAGCTTTATAAGGAATTATTTCCTTTTCCAAATGATATGATAAAATGCATATATAGCCGAATTGCTTGCCAATAAGCAATCACAAGCTATGTGTTGTGAGTCGAATCATAAACTTGACAATCAAAAGCCGGATGCTATGATACACACGAATTACATTGAAACAGAAAAAAATTGTAACTCTAAAACTACACAAATTATTTGATTTAATTTCTTAAAAATATCTGAAACTACCCTGTCCAAAATGTCTAGATATATGTTTTACCAGATGTTGCACAGTCTTTAGAAAATCAGATTAAATGCCAGCGTTGCCAGAAATTTCTTTTTTGACAGCTGACATTTGCTGACTGTTTTAACTTATAATTAAAAATAAGAAAATTTTGGATGCACTACAAACTGTGGACCCGTGTACAAACTGTGTTCATACAAATTCTTGGCTGCAAAATAGCAGCATATGTATGGAAACTCAGCTCAGTTGCTGTAGCGTAATAATTTTATATTCAATTGCTAACATTGTTTATTAATAATAAAAATAAAGTGATTGCACTTTTCAATGAGCTGGATATTTAAAAATTTATCAAATCCACTACAACACATTCGAGCGTTTGAAAATCTTCAATATTCTGACAAAACAACGCCTTTATTTATATTTATGATATAAGTTTATAAAACAGAAATCGGGCACTCCAGAACATATTTATCAAGATAAAATGTAGTGCTTTTTAACATGACTTTCAAGAATTTGAATTTCTCATTTTTATAATAAACAAAAATTCAATTTAATCCTTACCAGTCAAACAGCTTAAAAATAAAATAAAAAACTTTTAAACAAGGTGTTCCAAATTAGTTTTCCAATGCTGACATTACAGTGCGTACTTTTAGTTTATTGCCACATTATAACATCAGTTAAACTCACCATAGACCATAGCAGAACCAAAAATCTACATAAAAATAAAAACAATTTTTATCTACGATTTAATAATACTTTTTTTTGTTTATTTGTTATGTGTGTACAATGAATTAAATCACGTTTGTTTTTTTTGTTGTTTTTAAACAACTTGGTTTTTCTTTTTACACAATCATTTTTTTTTATCGTTAAAATGTTCATCTTTTTTTAGTCACGATTTTTGTAACAGCTAAAATTAAAACTAAATTGAAATAAATTAAATGAACGAAATGTACACAATGAAACCATGTTCGATGTGTTTTTGAATTAAAAAACTATAACTAAAAAAGTTTTGTTGCCGTGCAACAAGTTTAGAAATAAAAAAAAAAACATTTTAATGTTCTTTTTTAAATATTGCAACAAGCGTACATAAACGCCATTAAATTTAAAACTAACTAAAAAATTCGAACTTTCCATAGTACGACTAAATAATTAAAAGTTGTTACATTTGTTCCAAATTAAAACTAAGTCATTTTAAAATTAATAATTGAGATACTGCATATTGGCGTAAATTTTTGTAATTAAAAAATATTTTGCTACAACTCAGCGCTAAATATAAGCTAAAAAATTTGCTAGTTTAAAATACGCGCACATACTCTAGTATTTATATACATAGTACATACTTTATACATAATCTCGCGTGTACATAGAAATTGGAAATCTCACTTGAACGACTGCTTAATATTAAAAAGAAAACATCTTCTGCTTATTTGTCGCTTGCCATTTGTTTTAAAAAGTTATGCTAAGTTAAGAAATGTTTTTGCTGCAACTTTTTACATTTGCTTTGCAATGAACACACATTTGTTGCTTAAATCTTAAAAATACGCATAATGCCCTACACTCTTACTTCAAAAATTTGTATAAAAATTAGAGACAAATGTTTTGACACACTTTCCAAGCGAATTTCCAGCAAAAGCTGTTTTTTCTTTTTTGGAGCGAACTATAAAAAATATTGTAAATTTATTTAAAAATTTCTAAAATAAAAAAGTGGCTGGAAAAATCTGTTGCACTTGTATGAAAAATGTACATTATATTATTTATTTACATTTGCAAATGTGTTTTGTGTGGTGGAGTGAGGAGTTGGGGTAGGATCTGAGGAGAGGTTAAACTTTTGGATAGTACTCACTCAGACAGTCTGGCAGTCTCGGTTGTAGGCCATCCAACGACTTCAGCTGGCTGAGGGAAAGGAGATACGTATACACTCTTACACTCTACACACGCACAAAGGTAAATAAAAGATCTGATTTGTTGTACATTTTCATGAAAGTTTAATGCCACTGTGCACAGTGGCACGCACATTTATTCAATTTTACAAACTTTTACTTTTTTCAATCTGCTCAAACTTTGCTGCTGCCATTTTTTTTTTACACGAGTGGAAAATTTTGTAGTAATTACATTTTCTTGCGTTTTTGTTTTGTTTTGTCAAATTCTGCGCTAGCATTTTTACACCCCTAAGTTTTTGTTTCGTGTATATTCACTAAATGATGCATCATAATTTCGCTTAAAATTTAAAAATATTTAAAAATTGTTAGAGCTGCTTTTTAATTTTTACTTTGCCGTTCTGATGTTTTAGTTATTAGAAACTATGTAAAATTTATTTAGATATAGCATATAAATGTAGCATAACATATGGTTCTTGTTTTTTTTTTTTACAAATTCTTTTAAATAAATTAAATAATATTATATAACAAAAAAGAAAGTTATCTGTGTTGCATATGTAAAAACATATATATAAGAAAAGATCACCGTGTTTAATTTTAAATATTTTGGCTGCATTGAATTCGAGTTCTTCAAAGCGCCCAATACATGTTTAAATTAAGTCGAAGAGTTGAGAAAAACTTGAAAATGTTGCACGTTTTTATAAACAAAGAAAATGTACAAAATTGGCTTGAAATTTTTTTATGAAATTAAATCTGTTTATTGGCGAATCGAACTTGTTTCTGCCTTTTTTATGTTAATTGTTTTAAATTTTTTTTTTTTGTTTTTAAATTTTCTTTTTTGTTATACAGCGAGAAAAATCTACTACACACACAACTACATATGGTTTTCATTATTATTGTTATTGTTGTAGCTAATTATAATATATAGTTTGCTATTTGAATCCATAAACTTATGGGGCGCAAATATTGTAAGAGCAAATATTTATTTTAATTGTGATTGACAAATAATTTTTTTTTTTGTTTTGTTTTATCGTTATAGCTTAATTTAGAACTTTTTTGTCTATTTATAGAGATTTTTTGTACTTTTTTTTTTACAGATTTTTAATTTTTTTTTTTTTTGGATGTTTGTCTTTGCTTCGTAGGTCAATTGATATTAGAGTTTACTACTCTTGACAAAAATCTGAGAAAACAAACATGTAGAAACATAAAAGTAAACTAATATATGAAGTGGAAAAAACGCACTGTATAATAAATTTTACTGTTGGTTTTTTTGAATTGCATTTTTTGTTTTTTGATTTTTTTTTTGTTAAGCGCACCCAACAAAAAATTGTTGTCATATTCCAGACGCTAGCTGGTCGATATTTATATTCAAATCGTGTTCTTTCACAGATCTCTAAAATGGTCCGGATCGACATCAATCTTTTGTATGATGGTCCGCAGCATTCGCTTTTTTATAATTTTTTGTTGTTTTTTTTTTTTAACGTATTTTTTGTCTGCCGCAAATAAATCCTGACGCTGCCTAATTGCTCAGCTTGCGAACTCCTAAACTGAGCTGACCTCAGCTTTTTTTTTTTGTTTTTGTTTTTGTGTTCATGTTTCTTAAATGTTAGAAGCAGCGTAAATTATAATATATGCTAAAATAATTATGATGCATTTTAGCAAATTATACACACACACACATTCTTACACTCACGGACACACACACTGACACACATTCAGGAAGTTCCTGCTCTGGTTGTTGTTGTTGTTTACAGCCACTTCCAGCATAAGCGCTCTTTCCGAGGATATGTTTCGGTTATAGCTTCAGCTATCTATATTTTTCAAGAGCACTTATCTGACTTCTAGTGTTGTCTGTGCCGGGCGTTTGATCTTTTTTTCTGCCTACTGTGTGTGTTCAGCTCGCTCTAACATTGTTCGAAAATTGGAATAATGGGTGAAGTTGGCCAGTCCTCTTCCTCCTCAGAACTAATGCTCTCAGTTCTGTAAAGATAGAATGATACAAATTTATTAATATAAGTGGCAGCCATTGTAAACGCAAATTAATGAGTTTTAATCAATTTCAAAAAAGTATTTGCAAAATAATCGCGCCTGTCTTGAATTCCGATGGTTCATTTCAACAATACAGTCAATATTGGACAAACAAATCCCTCAAAAACTATATTGCCAAATATTTTTTGTAGTTAATCTAGGAACAATTTTCTAAACATTTGTTGTGCAACAATTTTTTTTGTTTTGCCTATTTATAAATCTATATGAGTGTGTCCATATGTTAAGTACTCATATATAGTGATCAATTATATAAGCTTAAAATAAATTGAAGGCCAATGTCAGCGTTAGCTGTTTTAAAGTTTCTATCTCTTAGATACATTTGAATGCAATTGTACTGAATACTGTTCAAAAGTCGAACGGTGCATTGAACTCGAAATATATATTTATGAGTAATAAATGCGAAAACGAAAAAAAAACACAAAAAACAATCTGATTAGATAGTACAAAAAAACAACGACATATAGTACATATAACTTGAAAGAGAAAGGCGAATTTTTTTTTTTTCAATGTCATTGAAAAGTTGAAAAACAAAAATTGCTAAAAGAAAACTCGCACAAAAGAAAATTAAAAAATTTGTATGTGTTTCAAAATTCCCCAAAATAAATATTTATACGGAGCTCTTTCAGCGTTATGTGCCCCGCCCATTCATTGTCATCATGACTTGGTTGTCTGATAAGATTGTTGTCGAAAACAACGACTATCACACACAGACCCATACCAAATACACCTACGAGTAGGGTATACATGTGTTTAGGTATTATTGTTGCCGTTGTTTTTGCTAGTACTATGTACATATATACTAAAACGACTTTTGGCAAATGATCGTACGAGTCAACAGGTCTGGTCTTATGACGGCGTCAATACAACAACAACATATGTTGTTTTTGATGATTTTTAGTTGTTGGTGTTCTTTCTTTGTTTGTTGTTATTGCTGTTGTCCGTTGCTCGTTTGGTGTGATAATGAAATCGCGAATATTCTAGAAACTTGTTTACGCCAAATACAGATCAACATTGGTACATATGTATATATTTTTTATTATATATGTGTTAGTCCAAAAAAAAAAACATTATAGCGCTAAAAATAACAGACCAGCGTCAGGCAGATTCCTATTTTGTGTTTTTGTTAAATTTGTTATTGTTATGCTACTCTTAAGTAGACCCAAAAAGCTTTTAATTTAAATGACTTCTACATAAACTGGAAATTCATTTAAAATCTTTCTTTTCTTTTGTAAACTACAAAAAACGATCTGACACAGATTAGTCAGTAAAAAACTTTTTGAGTTTGATTAGTTTAAAAATAACATCCATATGATAATTGTTATAGAAAACAATCATGAAGTTCATTACTCACCTCGAACGCAAGCCATCGTCCATAGCGTTTGATATGCCTTCCTCAATGGTGGGTAAATCGGATGAAAAGCGATTGGTCGGGCGCAGGACTCGCAACGTGCGACTGGACAATTTCCAGACAAGCCGTTGTTTGTAGGGCGCTTTATTCTGGCCATTGTAGTGGATGAGAATTCCTGACACAATGCTAAAACCGCAGGTGAAAACACGATCGGGAATCTACAAATAATTAAACCAATTAGCTGCTTGAATTTTGACACTTCAATGTAGTCCACACTTACCCGCATGTACTGCTGCAAGAAGAGTATGTACTCAAAGACATGCTTTAGCTCGGGACTACCGCGGGTGTACGACTCCTTAATATGGAAATCAAGATGCAAGCAAATCAAAACTAACGCCAGTGTTGAGGGCGTAATAACAGTGGTCTTGACATCGCACAGCAAAATCTCCAAACGGTTTTCCAACTCTTCAAGCTTAATTAGCTTCTGATAGAACTGGAAAAAATCACCACCAATCTCCTTTGCCAAATTACGAAATAGTGCATAATAAATGCGCAGGTAGCTGACCGATGTTATAGGTTCATGACCCATTTGAACGCCCAGCTTGTTGGCAATGACGCCGGCCATGCGCTCCAAATCGCCAGCGGTACAACCACACTAATAAAGGTAATTTTTGAATATATACTTTTATGGCATTCCTATTATTATTGAAGCTTACCTGTGATATTGTAACCAGATCATCGGCAGGTATGGGCTTTAAATCAAGCTGCTTGATGGCCAAGTGGAACGACGCCACGCTCATACAGGCCATGTGCTTGGGCTTAACAGCCATGCGATCCAAGAAACGGTCCACAAGACTCATTGCCGAAAAGAGCACATCGGAGGGCAGTTCGTACCACATTTTAAGGCAACGCAAAACGTACGCGGAACCATCACGACCACCAGCAGTAACCTCTCGCTGTAACAAATGAATGGTAAAAAATGTTGTAGATGATATAATTGCAACAATAAAGGTTATAGATTTTACATACCCGTGACTCCTTGGGCAACAATAGGACTGTATGGTATTTGTCCTGCAGCGCATCATACTCCTTTAAGGTGTTATAAAGCTCATCGGAGCTGAGTGAATGCAATTTATCCTCCAGCGTCTTTCTGTTGCTTGATTTCTGGTCAAAGGGCTCATTATTATTGAGGTTGCTGGCAGCGTTTGCTGCTGCTCCTTCGGCTTCAAGTTGTTGCTGCTGTTGTTCATACTTTTGATAGTCCAAGCCAGCAGCACCCGGTGTTCCATACCGGCCCTCATCCGATATCCTCATCCAATCAGTTGGCATCTCTGCATTGTGACCGATGCCAGCGTTAGAATTACCCGATCTTGCTATGGCCGCCGCCTGAGCCGATGTTGAGGGTAGCTCATCATCGACAAGTATTCCATTAATGGTGTGGGCGTCCATGCTGATGTTGTTGTTGTTATTGGCGGGCAAAACTAATTTTGGCATTGCCAGCGATGACATCGATGACCTCTGCTGCATCAACTGCTGCTCCCGCCTTACCGCCTGCGCTTCAAGTTCCTGCAATTGACAATACAATGCTTCCTCCTCCGCGATCTGTTGATTGTATTGCACTTCTTGCTCTTGTTGTAGCTGTTGGAACTGAAGCTGCTGATGAAGCTGTTGTTGTTGTAGGTGGTATTGCTCTTCTTGTTGTAGAGTATTTTCCAAACCACTATCAACTCCGGCGTATTCGGCGGCAGCAGAGTAGCGTACAGGGACAGACATTGTGAGGGCTGGCCTAGTACCTGTATATGGCAAGTTTTTTTGTGTTGTTTTTTTGTTTATGGGAAAAAAAAGTTAATAACGCTACGTTTATTTTTTACGCACTTTGCGAAAAAACTTCGATGCGTTTATGCAAAAACAAGGCCAAATATAACGCGCTTACAGACCAAAAGAAAAAACCTTTTACGTTTTTTTTTCTAATGGTTCTTGTTTGATTTTATTTTCAGCTTTAAAACAATTTCGAGCCAAAATATGGATATCAGCGAACGAGTCTTACAAGACAACGCTCTCAATCTACAGCTTGAAATTGAGTTTAAAAAAAATATGCAAGAAACTAAATTGCGCTTTAGATAACCTTTATAATCTCAAAGGCATGCCCAACCTAGTTATTCTTTTTGTTTTGCTTTAGCAATAACCACCGAAAATAAAATATACTGTTTGCTACTTGTAATGCATACACTGGTCGTTAGGTAAAGTTAGCAACTATATAATATATAGGCTTCGCTTTAGTTTCCCACAACCTTAATGCAATTCTTTCAACAATTTGCAAACGTCAAACAAACGCCCTCAACAATTTCAAAGTGTACTAAACACAATAACGCTTTAATGACGTCAGTGCAATTGTACGCTTCTTGTAATTATTTTTTTAAGAAAATAAATATCTTCAATATAAACGATTTGAAGCACCAAATGGTTTATTATGTATTCGCTCAATGCTTTTTACGATAATAAACGCTTGTGCTAAAAATTTGTTTATTTTTTTTTACAGTGTATTAAGCTCGATTTAAGTCTGAGCTTGAGATGTATGCACACGAAGAGCTTTTGTGCTTTGAGAGAAACCTTGGCTAAAATAAAACTTACTGCAAGTGCGCAATTAAAAAGATTACAAAAATTAATACAGTGAGAAAAATGATAAGGTATATGTTGAAATGTATGATTATATATTTTTTTTAATTACATTAAATAAGAGATTGTAAATTTTGAAACTTGTTAGGTGCAATGCACTTGTACGTTTTTTGTATAAAAGCCCAAAATTTACTTATTCAGTACGTTTAATGACCTTTATTAGCTGAGAATCATGTGTCACCTTCGTGTCCACAACAGTGACAGCTGTGTATATGTGTGTGATCAAAATCTGTAATAAATGCGCTGCTGGCATTGGAACATACTTGTTATGTGTGTGTGTTTTTTAAATGTTGCTTGACCTCTGTTTTATTTGTTTAGATACAAGGGTATAATACTATAAAGGTATTTCGTTCAAAGTGCTACTGTGTTGGGCCCTGTAAGCGCAACTTGCCCAAGGCCCAATACATAAATAGGCCGTTGTCATATAAATTATTTGATTCTATTCCAAGAATTTTTATCAAGCAAACAAATAGCATTTGACTGCGTACTTCCTCATAACTATGTACTATATACTTCGTTATAACGAAATTGCTCTAAAATTGAACTATCAAAATAATAACAACGAACTATGAGCTTAACAAAATCATATGCTAAGCAAATGAAAACAAAAACATATAAAACCAAATCGAAAACACTTGAACAAACGAAGTCCATATCATTTTGTGCTACTTAAGCATCAACTGATACAGCATCGAGTGGCCCCCATGGAACCAACAAACAAAGTCATACCCACCCATTGAGTGAGATAGCAGCGGGGCGTTTTTCTATAAGCAAAACAAACTATAGCAAAATAACTTTACTTTGTAGTGTAAACAGAAGACTGATAAATGACACAAAAACTAACAAACCAGCCTCTGGCTATACAAACAATTTCCAAATCTTTGCCACAAAAGCTGAAAAACTTCTCAAGTGTTGGGAAAATGCATACAAAAAAAAAAACGAACTAAGACAAACTGGGTATTAACAAACTATCTCCTCTTAAATGTTTACATATGAATAGGGCGTGAAATTGCAGCTGATTGATGTTTGAAGGGTAAAAATATTCAACTGTGGGGAACCGTCAAGCCAAATGTTTGCCCAATAAAGAGCAGATGCTTTAGCTGAACTGAAACGAAAGCAAGAAAGCAATGAAGCACAAAGCACTTAAAGTTGCTTTTTAGAGCAGATGTTCCAACAGCATTTTAATTGATGTCGGTTCGATATCAACGCATCAGGAAACGCTTTTGGCAATGACAAATGTTTTTTACAAACTCTTAATCATGCGCATGATGACGCTCTAATTTCAGCCCAAAATCTTTTAATCAAATGATTCAGTCAGCACAGTTATAAGCTTTTGAAGAAACCATAAATTAAACTATCAAAAATGAATACATAATTAAACGAACTCCTAACCAAATCATAATTGAGCTTTATATTGAAAACCTATGTTTGTTTGTATGTACTTCCGTGCTTGTTTTGCGCTAATAGAGTCTTGGTCAGCATTATTCATAATTATTTTTAAACTCAGACATATGGAAGCAGCTAAAATCAAAACAAAGAGTAATACCAACTAACAACATCGATTCAAGGTCGTCCACCCAGCAAACTAGTTTCGTTTTGTAGCTTATAAACGAGGGTTCCTCAATACCCATGGACGTCATTACTAGTGTTGTGTACTCTCTTCTCGTAACTCTTGTTGCTACAAGTAGACAGAGGGGAGTTTAAGAAGCTCACGTCCATCTATTATTATCTTGATTTTCATCATGCACGGATCCATGGCATTCACCCAAACAACAAATTTTCTGTATACAAATTTTGCCTTTGCTACGCTTTTGGTGTGAAAAAAATAAAAGAAAATGGAAACAACTCAAACAAAGCCATAAATAACGGTAAATTTTGGGGTTAAAGTACAGCTACTGCAAACTACAGCAAGCGAAGCGAGTCCAAAGCAAAATTCAAACTAAAGCTTAGCTCTTCACTCTCCGGCCTCCTCAGCAATTCGTAGTGTTAAATTTTGAAAGCGAACGGAGCAGGCGCAGAAGAGGGGCATCAAATCAACATAATGGGCAGGGTTGCTTCTGCCTCACATATATAGACCAGATAGGCCCAACTAAGCTGCATAAATTACTAGATGAGATCAACACACATACGCCAATCTATTAAGCTAAATATATAGTAGAAAGAATAACATACGTATACATTTTGTAGAGCCGTCTAGGCTTGATTATAGTTTTGCGTTATTTTTATGAGCACTACAAACCTTTTATATGTATGTGTAAAAATATAAATAAGACGGTATTTACACGCATTTATAAAGAAAATTGAGGAACAAACTGCTCTCAACGAGCTTTAAGTGATCTACTTATAACGAATATTCGCGGGTAGGATTGCAGTGGCGTTGTTTATTAGGCTCACATGAATATATATACCAAATCTGGTCGTTCTAGCTTGTTTATAAATTTGGAGAGTAGCCGATCTAGAGCTGGCAAAACGGTGTCCAAATCTGTTAAGTAATAATTTTACTACTAGAACAAGTTTTTTACCTTTTCCAACTGGTGGCATTTGTGGTCCAAAAACGGTATCTGCCTTTCAATAGGTATATAGTATATACCTAGATATTTTTTTTTTTATATATTTGGTGTATTGTCGCTGAGATCTAGGTGTTCATACAGACATTGCTTAGCAGCCTTAACACCAACTTCTTTCTGCCTTTTGCATACATTAAACAAATCTATAATACCTTTTCTAGACCCTACAGGGTATAAAAACTAATGTACTAAATCATCTTGCAAGCTTTTTACCCTTTACTCAAGCTAAAAACTGCCTTAGAGATGGTAAATAATTTTTTACTTTTGAATACAATTTTTTTTAAGGCCTTATTTATTTCTATATAATGTATATGTTTGCTGCATATATTTTGTAGTTTGCTTAGCCAATTTTAGCATTTGAATTATTGTTAAAAAAATTTTTTTCAACAAACGCTGCTTTGACGCAAAGCACGTACACAAACAACATGTATATGTATGTGTGTATTGTTGTTGCTGTTTAAATAACTTGGCCAACATTAGTAAAAAAAAATTTCACTTTTTGCCTATTTTTTGAGCTGCGGGGCGGTATGGGAGCCCGCACAGGTGCCAGTGCTCAGGTGTGAAAACTTTTTGACTGAACGTCTGTTTAAATTTAAAGCGTAAATTTCAATTTGTTAGTAAATTAATTTAATTGTCTAACCGTTGAAAAAACCAAAACAAATCCATTTAGATAACGAAAGTAAAGTTGGTTATTAATGCATTTCCACTTATAAATTTCTGTTTTAGCTTGTCTTAAACAAAGTTTAGCTGGCTAATTTACCAAAGTCATCATCAAAATCAAAAGTGTTGGTTAATGGATTTTTGTCTGTCTAATTGATGACTGCAGCAAGGTCAAATAAATAAATGACAGCAGACTGGCTGCTGTGAAGAGGCACGCTCTCTGCTACTCCGTAGCAAAGAAACAGAGCAACAAATGAAATACTGGATTGCATCAGCTTCAACTTCAAGTAAACCGTTTCTCAATCTTACATGAAACTACCATGTCTTTGCATCATGCTACGGCTAAGCTATATACATACACATCTGTGCACTGAAGGTAACGCCGCGCGGGCAGTCAGTCAGCTCCCAGAGGCATGACTTCAAGTGCGCAACCTGCCTTAGCTTGCGTCACAAGAGCTTAAAAATGCATGCAGGTACATATGCACGTACACACATTGTCTTGAGATAATAAGCAGTCTTGCCACCGTTGCGACAACACCTTCCACCTTCTACACCATGACTTTCGTTACATCCGATTGAACCCGTAAATTTCAACCCTTGGTAGTGTAGCTATAAATAGCTCAGTGCGCGAAAAGGTGAAAACTGCTTTGGCTTTGATGAAATTATCAAACGACATTTTGTGCAACCAACTGTTAAGGGCGGTTTTTGGGCAACAAATAACAACAACATCAACCCCTAAAAAGCCAGGAAGCCATGCAGACGACGCCAAAACAACGGCATTTAACAACCCCCCACTCGTGCGGAATTAACATTTTAACACAAAGTGTGCCCAAATGCACCACAAACGAGGCAAAGGCGCAGGCGCACATGCCAGGACAGACAGCTGCCGTCGCGACGCGTCATTGCAGACATGGGCATCCGTAAATCCCAATTTTTGTTTACTCTAGAATTGGCTGTTGAGTGAACCAATGGAACTGTGACTCCATTATAAGCAATATGCAAACCAAATTTAAACAATGCATAAACAAATAAAGCAAATGTTTCCACTTTCAAAAGGCGGGCATTGTATTATAGTATTTTTACTCTGTGTGTCTCTCTATCAGACAGACTCTAGGCACGATGAAATAGACGAAATAATGCGTTGACCTTTGTGCTCCAGCATTTTTAGTTTCCATTTTCATTATATTCGTACCACTTATCAGAATCGTCAGTCGTCTAGTCTAGCCAGCACCCGTCCTATCTGTCAATGGACTTTTTGAATACACTGCATGGTACCGGAATTTATAGTTTTACAATAGGTTTGTTACTTGATACCTAATCTTGGCATAGTCCCATAACCAGATTTTTCCTTATCAATAAATGGTCACGCATAAAAATACCTTTGCTACTCTGAACTTAAAATTTATACTTCTTTATCAGCAGCTCAGGAAATGCTTAAAAGGTTTTTACCGTCAACTACCTATGACTGTAATACACTTGATTTGAACTTGAATGTGGGCAGCACTTATTGTACTGCTCTAAACCAGATAAGCAATTTACTATATAACTATATAAAAAATGATTATAACATGCTTTAATTAAACACAGTACAAAGAGCACGTCATGACCCAACGGACATGATATAACTTTTAGATTACTCCTACTTGTTGTTATCATTGATATGATAATATGTAATGGCATTAAACCATTATTGATGCATATGGGCGGAGCATTCCATGACGTAAGCAGATAAATAGCATAGTTCTATCTTACAAAGCAACCAGCTCAAGAAGTGTTGAAATGCAGCTGCAAAATGCATTGTTTGTATCTAGCCAAACAGCTGTGGAACCAGTACCACCCCATAGGTATTTGTCACCTTAATTGACTATAATAGAAGTGTATATTTTTAAAGCAAAGGGTGTACCATATAGTCTATTGTGTTGCGAAGCCAATTGGCACGAGTGGGTACGAGTTGCTACTGTATTGTTGCTGGCTAACTCGGATTACCCTCCAAAGAGGGTTGGAAATTTGACTAAGCAACTATATTTGCGACTTTGTAGTGGTTAATTTGATATGCTTATTGAGCTCATTTACTAGGTGGTGGATGTACAAAAGTCGCTTAAGCTTATGCGTCATAGAGTTAGAGTGACGCGTCACTTTAAAAAATGTATAACATTTTTTTTTTTGGATTGTCTGGTCAACAAAAAACCATACCAGCTGTAGCTGTCCATAGCATCAAATTTCACTTCGAGTCTGTCGCGTCAGTTGTCGAAATTGCAGGCTACACTTTTTTGTATCTCTCAACGGTAAGATGGTAAAACAAGACAGTCAGGTAGTAAAATGTTGTGCTTGTATGCAGCACCACTTCAAGTGAAATCTATTCAAGCAGACAACCGACGCGTCGGTGGGTAATGTTGTTAATGTTAACGCAAGATGGACTACGTTGAACAATTTGGAGGCGATTGCCTTCACGTTCCTATCAGGTCAGTACCACTGCTTAGCTAATTTGTCATGAGCAACATCCCAAGGGCAAAACTATGCGTAGGAAGTCAATGTTGTAAAATACAAAAACAGAAGAAAAACCTCAAATAGTTCCGCCGTTAGTATGATCTTCAAATGCGCGCCAAGTTTCGATGGCAACACAAATAAATGCAAACAACAAACACGATGACTTGAAAAGATAGAAACTGAAGAGATTCCAAAGCTGAACTTTTTGAAGATTTCTGTGAATAAAAAGTAGAAAAAAAAAAGGGGGAAATAAACAATGACAGCACCCACGCTAACTATGCGCGTGTGTGTGTATAAATTACATATGCACATAAAAAAATACAATCATAGTTGGGTATATAGACGACTGCACTTATTGAGGTTATGTAAAATTTAAAATCCAACATACCAAGCAGTTTTTGCGCTTTTCATTTATTTTTGTCGCCTGACGAACGAAAACAAATTGAAATCAACAAATATGACCCAGAAAACGCTTAACCATTGAAGGTGAAATCAAGCGGTAGGCAAAGAGCGCTAGAGAGGGGGTTCGAAGCGTGTACGAAAACGTATTGGTATAACGCGCGTATGTAAATAACTTTGTTTTCGAAAATTGGCTAAAGATGTACATACAGCTTTGTAGTATGTATTACGACGATAAAAAAGCCTTCAGTAGCATTCGAGGCTTAGTTTTTATTTTTTTCGGCTGACGCAATTCTATAAACCTGATATCAATTGAAACTTGCGCATACAGAGAAACCCACAGTTTGCGACGGTGTTGGTACTGACACGCACACAAACAAAACTCTTTGTTTGCAAACTGTCGTGTGTGTATGTGTGCAAATGAGAGAGAACTGTGTACGATGTGAAACTGGAACACAAAACGAAGAGCGTAAAAGAGCGCAGCAATAAAGCGAATAGAGCCCAAAAGAAACGATGCTAATGGTTGACAATTGACGCAAATTGAAAATAGAAAAAAATCAAGCACCAAGCATAAAAACTATAAAAGAGTTTTTAATCAGCAAACATATAGCGTTATATTTGCTTTTAAAGAAATTGATTAAATGCTAGATATAAAACCAAAATGTCTGCAACTGTGCATCTAAGCAACTGTACACAGCTGCATTTGTTGTTGAGATTTGTCAGGAATAGAGAAAACAACAACATAAACAACATGTTCTCAATTTGTACAGCTTGTATAAAAAGCACAGATCCAAGTAACTACGCACTAAGCCAAACACATACTTATGTACAGCCCCAACCAACATAGTTTCTCTTCCCCCTTTTGCATAAACTAAACATGGGCCCAAACTCTCACATACACACACAGACGCACACAACTCGCGCCACAATACAAAGAAACAACTGAACAGCTGTGAAACAAACTGAGACTTGAAACACATAAATTTTTTTCTACAATAAAATTGTATGTATGCCTCGGACAAGTATTTTCTTTTTGCATATAACTACATACATACATGTATATTATATGCTTCTACATACATAATCAGCATTGGCAAACAAACAAATGCATTTGAAAAAAAAAAAAAAAATCTTTTTTAAACATTTTCAAGTCCTTTTTTTGCACGCAAAGAAACTTTTTCAATAAAAATTCAAATAAATTTGTAATAATTATTTGTTGCTTACATTTTTACAGCCATTTTTGTTTTTGTGTTGCGCAGGAATGTGAAGTTGAAGATTTCTTATACCAAATTAGTTAATTTTCTTATTGCACTTGAAAATAAGTGTATAGTTGCTGTTGGTTGTTGTGGGTTGTTTGGTTCTTTGTTTAAAGTGTGTACTAAAAAATTTTGGTTTTCGCGTCGTTTGCCATTTACGAATTTTTAACTAATTTGTACTGCAAAATGTATCACAATTAAAGAGTTGTTGGTGTTGTCGATTTTAGCTCAAAATCTTTTGTTTAAGCCGAAATTTGCATATTTTTCTTTTATTTTATTTGGCTTTTGCAAAGTTTCTTATGCATCGATTTTTCCCCACTCACATGCACTCATTCACGCACACACACAAACTTAGAATTATTTTTTTTTTTTTTTTTTCGTTTTTTGTGTTTGTTTCTTCAGCTGTTTCTTGAGATTTTTTTTTGCTTTATCGATACATTTCGTTTTGCATTCAAATGATATAAATTCAATTGATTTTCTTTCGCTGCTTTAAATCATAAAAAAATTTATATGCAAACACACAAAAATTCATACACACACGCGCACACTCGCTCTATTACGATCCAAACGGTTGGCTTTTTTTCTTAACAATGAACGCTGAGTTCCAAACGAAGTGTAGCTGTAGCTGCCAGGTTTCGTTCCGTTTACAGCTGTGTTCCATTTCCGCGCGTTCTTTACAAATGTTAAATGTTTAACAGTGTACTATTACATTGCGTTAACAGTCAGTTAGCGGAATGGAATGGTACATGCAATTATTGGAATAGATTCATTCTCAAAATCAATTTGAATTGAGGTAAACATTTTTAAAGGGTTCATAATTTGGAGATAAAACATTGAAAGTAGGAAAATGGCTTTTTTTAAATCAAACAGTTGACCATTTTATTTCTTGCCCATGAACCAATAATTCGTTTCTAACAAATTGCCAACAAGTGCTCAGAAGTTCGAAAATTTTGCAGAGTATAAAGCAGTGATTTTTTTTTTCAAATATGTTGAATCTCTTATCTGATATCTAAATCAAATCTCAGCCAAAATATATTATAATTGACCCTAAACAATTGAAATAATTTTTTTTTTTTTTAAGCTTTATAATATGAATGTTGAGTTAATGTGATGTATTTCATCATAAAAAGAAACTTAATTTTAGTGAAACATTCCGTTCGTCATTTAGTTTTTTATCAAGACTTAGGGACCTTACCCATATTACGTGACCGAATTTTTGCACTTTTAAGCCCCCTCCCCCGGTGACCAACTACTAAGACCCCCTCCCCCTGAAGTTGTCACTCCTAAGTATGATTTGAAATAATTTTTTTGTTGCAAGCAATAAGTAAAAATAAATTTTCAACTTTTTAGTGAAACTGGCCACACATCTGGTATCGAAGTAACCCTGCCCGTCCGTCTGTTCCCATCAACACATGCATATCAGGGATCATAAGAGCCAGACGTAAAAATTGTATCAATATCCTTACGCTTATTTAGAAGATTATTACTATATAAGCCACCTGCTATAAATTATACATGTCTATTATTCATGTGAGCCTAATCAACCATAAAACGAATGATCATCGCTCTCGTAAACCATTTTGCTTCAATTCGCCAACAATCCTATAAATACAAAATGTTTACTTTTTTTTTGGGAAAATTGAAAGCAGGGTATCCCACCGCACCGACTGATTCACGTTCACTTTTTCCAAAAGTGATAACCGTGGTTAACAATCTTATCTAGGACAAGCATTTACAAGTGAATTTCAACATATGTATGTATTTATTGATAAGCATAAAACCTACTAAGTATGAAAATAACGCAGCAATTTTATGTAATTTTTTACTATTTTATTATAGCATTGGTAAATCAATTTATTTTTTTTCGTGCAAGGCATCAAATGCATCATGTTCATTTGGAAAACTTGTTACTTTCTGTTACCAAGTGCTTTTTGTACTAATTAAGGCAAGGGCGCCGAGGCGGGTATAATGTATATACATATGTATAGGTAAAGTGCTTGCTATTTCAGGCACCACACGCACACAAATGACGCATTTCTAGAAAATTGTGGGCAGCAACAATAAAAACACGCAACCACTTGCACAGATTTACCATGAACTTTAATTTAAACACTACAAGTTATTAACAAAACTATACAAAAGCGTTAAATATACAAAACTTTCGAAATAATGGTCATTAAATGCGTTAAAACTTATAGAATTTTTATTTCATCACACATACATACATATACAAATTGGTTTGCAACGCGTGGCGCACCGACACTTTTTGCTATTGGATTCTCAGCTAACAAATTGTCTTTTTTCAAATAACCCGACTTTAAAAATATTAATAAACTTTGAAAATATAGATTTTTGCACTTACCGGATGCCTCTGTTGCCGAAAATCAGTAGTTGGCTGCTTTTTTCTTTACGGGCCAAAAATATAAATCCTCTTTCTGCTTAAATGAAATAGGAATGAATAAAGCTGCCAGCTTTTTCGTAATTAAGGCTAGGTGGCATCACCTAATCCACGTTATATCGAGCTCCAACTGCAAATCTATCGATAGCTTAAAGTAAACATCGATGGTAGCACATAACTAATTAAAAATTAAATTTTTCACAAAAACTGATGGCGTAAAAATGTATTTTATTGACGGAGCCGACAAATATGTGCATACAAGTATTAAGGTGAACCGGCTGGCATACAATCAGCTTAAAAATAAGTATTAGAAATGTAATACTTTTTAAATGAAATGTATTCAAGCAATTTAATTTAAGTATATATTTTATATTATTAATAGAACTGGACATAATGAACGAACAAAATTTTGATATTTGGAGTTATATTTTATTATTGTAAACATACACAATGAATGCTCAACTTTTCAATGTACTGAGTCACTGCTTCGCTTCTAATACTCTAATAATAAGATGAACCATAATTTCATAAATTAAAAGAATATGATTTAATTATTAATACATAATAATTTAGAAGAAAACGAACGGTTGTACTTTGTACTTGAATTATGAAATAATCAAGGCAGAAGCATATTTTATAAAAAAGTAACAGCCGCGATTAGAGATGCGTTCAATTTAAACGATTTAAACGGCTACGTGCGTGAATGCAGTTAATATACGTTGTCACGTTTGCAACATAGTTATTATCGATAAATTTGTACTTCAACAAAATAAATTGAAGAAAAGAGAGAGAGCACGAAAATCATTGGGTGGAAAAGCTCTGTGTGTGGAAAATTATTTTATGCGCTTTATGTGAGAAATGCATTCGGTGCAGAGTTTTTTAAAGCAATATACAAACCTATTTAAAATGCAATTACTCCAAAAGACCGTATAAAGCAAAGCAGTGAAACGAAAGTGCTTTTATATAAAGGAAGTAGCCAAAGAAGACAATACACTGCGCGAATACTCGAATAAAGTACTTTGTATATACATATATGCATACACATATATATACACATATATTTGTGCGAGTGTGGTTTGTTTGAGAAAGTAAAAAATATCCCCTGCTTCGGCTTCGAGCCTTTATTGCTTTGCACTTTACAGCGACTTTAGCAGTCTGTTTGTTTTGTGCACAAATTCGCGTGCTTCTCTTTGTTTGCTGCTGCTGCAGTGTTCGGCAACGCTTTGTGGCCATCAGCTGGATACGGATTTTGTGACGGCGGCAATAGTAACAACGCCGACAAAGTGGATGCACATGCACGCGGTGGCCTGGGTATTGCCCAGGACTTTACGGGCATGGGTGGTTTGCCTGGTGCCGGCGGCGTTGGCGTCGGTGCCGCGGGGCCACCATCACACATGTACGGTGCCGTAGCCCCACAAGACAGTAAGTGCTGGTAGTGCAGTTAAATGCTAAAAGTAAATTTATTGTTGTACTCCTTGCAGTCATTGTTCGTGACATGGTACAAATGCCGCCGCCGCCACCTTCCAATGCACCCACCTCGGCAGATGCCTGCCTCAGCATCGTGCACTCGCTAATGTGCCATCGCCAGGGAGGCGAGAGCGAGGGCTTTGCCAAGCGTGCCATTGAATCGTTGGTTAAGAAATTAAAGGAAAAACGCGATGAATTAGACTCGCTGATAACAGCAATCACCACAAATGGCGCGCATCCCAGTAAATGTGTGACCATACAACGCACACTAGACGGCCGGTTGCAGGTAAGCTGTTCATGGAGAACAAGCAAGATTTATGCCGTAGGGTAGAGCTCTCTGCCCTCATGTTGCTTTTGTACGCTTATCTCACCTTGTCTGTTTGCTTTAGCATTTCCGGTTTCGCATTGCTGTCGATACTATAAACTGCGATAGTTGGCAGCGATATCGCTTGAGAATGTCTTTTGGCAACATTTCAATAATTGTTTTTTTTTTTTGGTTTGTTTGTTTTTAGGTTGCCGGACGCAAGGGTTTCCCCCACGTGATTTATGCACGCATCTGGCGCTGGCCCGATCTGCATAAAAACGAGCTTAAGCATGTCAAGTATTGCGCCTTTGCATTCGATCTCAAGTGCGATTCGGTGTGTGTAAATCCGTATCATTATGAGCGCGTTGTATCGCCGGGAATTGATTTGTCTGGCCTTAGTCTGCAATCGGGACCCAGTCGTCTGGTTAAAGATGAATACTCAGCCGGCCCATTAGTGGGCAGCATGGACATCGATGGCAATGATATTGGCACCATACAACATCATCCTACGCAAATGGTCGGCCCGGGCGGCTACGGCTACCCACAGGGGCCTGGTGAGTATGGTAGGCACAGTTTTCATTCTTTTATCTCATAGAACGCTGCACGAGTAGAGTAACAATCGAAAAGTCATTCGTTTCTTTTCGTATACAATTATTGCAATTTTGAATTCAGCAATTTATTTTACATTCGACTCTGAATAGTTTCAAAATCGAGCATAATGGCTCTTGAGGTTTTGGCTTAACTCGTGGAGAACTATTCGGCTTATTTACTTTTATAGATTGTCTGTTTTGTTATTTGATTACTTTATTTATTTTATTATTTTTTTATTTTTGTGAACTTTTGGTTTTGTAGTCGGCGATGCAAATCAAATGAGTGCAATGTTCGCAACTGGGCGGGCAATACCAAAAATTGAGCCAACGGATGGCGCTGGGCCGCGTAGCTCGTGGATGGTTCCACCGCCGCCGCGGTTAAGCCAGCAGCCCCCGCAACAGCAGCCAAACACGCAGCAACAACAACAACAATCCTCACAAGCATCGCAGCACGCGCTTTGTAAGATTTTTCGTTTTTTTTTTTCTTGTGTTTTTATATTCCCTTGAAGCGTCTTTGGCTTTTTCTTGCATACTTATAAACAATTTTTTATTTTAACTCTTGCAGCCGTACCTCATGGAATGCCAGGTATGCCCGGTCCCATGAATCCCGGCCCAGTAATGGCGCCACCACCCCCGCCACAACAAACTCAGAACCCTCAGGGCAATGGCGTGCATCATGCGCAGGCCAATTCACCCAACGAGGCTACAGCGCTAGCTATGCAGCAGCAACAACAGCCACCAGGCTCTGGGAATGGTCCCAGTGGTGCAAGTAACAATGCAGGCGCAGCTGGCAATGCTGGTCAATACTACGGTGCCCAAGCCACAGCCGCACAAATGCAAAATGTTGGCGATGGCAAATTTGGCGGGTCAACTGGTTCAGGCGCTGCTGGGGCAGCAAGCGCTGCAACACACATGCAACAGAATGGATATGTAGGCCAGCAAAGTGGACAGGCTGCAACTGGCGGTG
Organism: Chymomyza fuscimana; assembly: GCA_949987675.1. Taxonomy (NCBI): domain Eukaryota; kingdom Metazoa; phylum Arthropoda; class Insecta; order Diptera; family Drosophilidae; genus Chymomyza; species Chymomyza fuscimana. Next base: position 85,676,005 of record OX465088.1, read on the forward strand.
GACCAAACTACGCTACAACGCCACAGCAACAACAGCAACAGCAGGCTGGTAGCGGACAAGCTAATGCAGCTGCTGTCGTACAAGCAAGTGCTGCTGGAACAGGCGGTACTTGGACTGGACCTAATACGCTTACTTACACTCAGTCCATGCAGCCGCCTGACCCTCGCGCACATCATGGTGGATATTGTGAGTATTAAATGCTCAACAAATGTACAAATTACTAAATTATTTTATAATCGTTTCTTTCAGGGAATCCTTCGCTGCCCAATGATTTGGCCTCCGCGCAACAAGCAACTACTCAACAGCAGCAGCAACAGCCACGCCTGCTATCACGTCAGCCAGCACCAGAGTATTGGTGTTCCATAGCCTATTTTGAACTGGATACACAAGTCGGTGAAACATTCAAGGTGCCATCCGCCAAGCCGAATGTCATTATTGATGGTTATGTGGATCCCTCTGGTGGAAATAGATTTTGTTTAGGTGCGCTTAGCAATGTGCATCGCACCGAGCAGTCCGAGCGAGCCAGGTAAAATCATGCTGTGTTATAATCTAAAATTAAGCTCAGGTAAATAGTGACACTCTTTTTCTGTAGACTGCACATTGGCAAGGGAGTGCAATTAGATTTACGTGGCGAAGGCGATGTCTGGCTGCGCTGTCTCAGCGATAATTCTGTATTTGTACAAAGCTACTATCTGGATCGTGAAGCGGGTCGCACGCCAGGCGATGCTGTGCACAAAATTTATCCGGCTGCGTGTATTAAAGTAAGTCATGCAGCCATATGGTATACAGATGTGGCACATTCTTAAGAACCCCATTATTCACGTTTTCTCTTGACTCTTAGGTTTTTGATTTGCGTCAGTGCCATCAGCAAATGCATTCGCTGGCCACAAATGCTCAGGCAGCTGCCGCAGCACAGGCAGCCGCTGTTGCTGGTGTCTCCAACCAACAGATTGGCGGCGGTGGAAGAAGTAAGTCCGGTTTAAATTGCAAGTCTATGTTGCTATGCGAATATGCAAATATATTTTTTAAGTACATTTCTAATTGCACAGGTCGATAAGTTAAACTAGCTTGAGAAACAGTTCTTATTTATGTGAAGATGTAGCAAGTTGGCCGTTTGAAATAGTCTTTTAATATCTAGGCTTAAGCCATGGTCGTCTTGAAACAAAAAGGACAAAATTGATTGATTATGATGTTCCAAATAATTCTGTCGATTCCTAGAAAATTAAGTTTCCATCAATTTTATAATTAACTAAACAAATGATTTTGATTTGTAGATATAACAGCTGCTGCTGGAATTGGTGTGGACGATCTGCGTCGCTTGTGCATACTGCGTTTGAGTTTTGTCAAGGGCTGGGGACCTGATTATCCACGACAATCGATCAAGGAGACGCCGTGCTGGATTGAAGTACATCTGCATCGTGCGCTGCAGTTGTTGGATGAGGTCCTGCATGCCATGCCGATTGATGGACCACGGGCTATTGCTTAGGCAGTAGATATGGCCATTGCACACAAACACACATTTACACGCATATTTATTATTCATAAACACAAATGCAAAAACAATTAACAAGAAACACGTCTAATTTTAAGCATATAAAATTCGAGCAGCTACAATAAGTTAATAAGCAAAAAAAAGTATAAAATATTTAGTTTTGATTTACAATTATGTTTGCCTTTAATTATTTAATAATAATTTTTATAAAAAATTAAAACTTTTACAAAAGAGAAACAGTTTTATATTTATATATGCCAGTTGTAAAACATTAAGCATGTAAGTTATACAACGTGTGTACATGCATATGTATGTATATAATCATATTTACATGGATTATGTATATATTAATGAATGTACACATATCTAGTTTATATAAAAGAGGTCAAAAGCAAATGCCAACCTTTTCCTGCCAAGCAAATCACAACAAACATACACAGCATAGCCCTTACACCTTACACACATAAATTTAAAAATACTGTATGTGTAGTATGTATTTACATTCGAAGGTCTACATACATCCCCGCATAACATGATGTACTATAGAACAAGTTGTAAGACAAGAAAAACACGTAGTTGTACTATATAAATGTAATTAAATGAATGAAATAAATTGTATTTATATTTAAGTTTATTACTGAGTATTTGTTATACTATTCCAATGATCGTGTAAATGCGTTTATTTCCTCTCGAAACGCCTATATGTAAAGATCGGAAATAGGAAATACAAAACCCAAATAGGTTTTGTAAAGACTTATTTCACTTACATATTTAATCACAAAGAAAGTTCAATGAAAATGAAGGCGATTTTATTTTTCATCTACTAGTTTTGAATAAGTATATTTTCGTATTTTTTTTTTTTGCCGGCTTTTAAAGATATGCAACGTTGCTACTATGTAATTTTTACTTCTTTTAGAATAAATTGGTTACAAAAAGGTCTTAGCCACTACACTACTACTGTAGTTCTATACAGTAGTAGTGTAGTTCTATATTCTTTGCTATTACTGAGACTTAGGCGGTCGGTTATAAGGTTCAATTTTAAATTGCACCCGTGCATCTAGCCACGCTAGCCAGTCAGATGTGATAAGTCGTTCCAAGGTTATCTCTTGGAACACATCAGAACGACAAACTTCGGTAAACCTAAAACTTTCGAACATACTCAGCGATATGGCATTCTTCACATGGATTCTGGCTTCAAACTTATCCAATTTTAGATGATTGCAAGCATATTTCAGCATAAGGAGCATTGATTCACGACCGTAGCCCTTTCCGCGTTCTTCGGGAGCTGCAATCATAATTTCAACTTCGCCCACATTTTGTTTGTGCTCTTCGTCATAGTGCAAGAAAATATTTGTGTCGCCAACCATGGCTGCGATTTCGTCGTTGTGCTGCTTGTACAACGTAGCACTGAGCACAATAAACGTCAGTTTGTCATCATCTTCACGCCAGCTGCATTGCATTTCATATTCCTTTTCTAAAGCAAGTGGTTCTGATGCGGTTAACTCACGCAGCTTTTCGTTGCTCATCCACTCGTGGTACTTGGGTACGTGTTGGGCCTCATAAGGTACCAACACAACGCGTTGTCCGCAAATTTGAGTATGCTCGTTTAATCGCATATTGAAGGAAATTAAAATTATGAACAACGAAACTCTCGTTCTTGATTTACCTGGCACTAGTACGTCTTCCAAGTAAATAAAAATATAAACAATGTGTTTAATAGCTGGGCAGAAGGTTGCCAGTACGATAGCTGCTGCCATATATCCCTTGCTGGCACTTGCCAGGGAGAGAATTTCCCAAAACCCAAGTCCGGCAACCCTGTCTACAAACATATGTTTTGTGACTGCGAAATTTGTATAAATGTTAAAAAATAGTTGCGTTAATTTTGAAACAAGAATGCCCCATTACTGTCGAACTTGTGGAAAATTTATTTACTGTGTTAATATATTCAATTTGTTTGAAGAGCCAGATAGAATAATGCTACATCAAATTGAGGCGCTAACAGGTCTATGTGTAAGTAGCATTGCAAACACGTTCAAGCAGTCTGAAGAGAAATTTAAAAATTACACGTTATAATTTATAATGCTTGAAATCGTACTTTCCAGCTATTGTACCATTCTGACATATCTACCAATATATGTGGACCCTGTAAGGCGGCACTGCGAGAGGCAATTGGTTTTCGCGAGCGCATTATTAAAACACAGAAACTACTACAAAGCTGCGCTACTGCAGAAGCAGCATCTAAGCAAATCGATGCAGAGGAAATAATGGTCTTAGATATAATCACCGAATCGGAGGATGACTTTTATGCTGACGAACAAGAAGATAATTCAATTGACAAGGATTTTGAAACATATGTCTTAAGCGATGATAATGATAATAAACTGGATTTTCAGTGTGCCGATGTGGCGAACCAAATAGACATGGCTAAAGAGCATCGACAGCAAGAAACTATAGATAAAAAAATTGGGTGTGTTGCTAATTCCGATTCACATAGTATTCAAGTGACCAGCTCTCCAGCTAAACGCAAATTACGTAAACGCAAGTCAGCCTCAGGTTTGTATGCTTCGGTCAGTTTTGTTGATAATGGTAAGCAGGGACCGCGCACAAACTGGAGCACACTTACAGAGGAGCAAACTGTTTTGCTAAAGCGAGAGCGGCGCAAGCGTGACTGTATATGCGAACAATGTGGACGACATTTTACTTGCCCAAGCAACTTAAAGGTGCACCTTCTGCGACACACCGGTGTCAAGAACTTTACATGCAAAATATGCTCAGTGAAATTTTACACATCGCATCTGCTGCGTCGTCATGAGATGTCACACAAGTCCGATAAGCCATATCCCTGCCATTACTGCGGCCAGAGATTTAGTCACTATGCTGGCAGAATACAGCATGAACGCAAGTATGCACAAAATAGAGTTTTCTTAATGATTAGTTGAGCTAAAAATTATGTTCTTTAGTCGTCATACAAATTATAAGCCATTCAAGTGTACGGAGTGCGACAAGTCCTTTGCCGCTAGCAACAGACTAAAACTTCATATGTTATGCCATTCAGGTGTACGATCGTTTCAGTAAGTATATAATGATGGTGATTTGTTTTTGTTTTATATGAATGTCTAAGCATTTATTAACTTTTACAGCTGTGAGATTTGCAACCAGTCGTTTGTTCGCAATTCCCATTTACTTGCACACTTTCGTTCTAAGGCACATAAATTGAATTTAGAAAAACCGGTTGTCAAAGCTGCATCTGTGGATGAAGAACCACCAGAAGATGATTGTGGTCCTAACCAGTAAAAGTTAAATAAAAAAATTGATTTAAATAGTTAAGCTAAAATGTCAGAGTGTGTAGATTGTAGATTTTTTAAAATTTATTTTAAGAGAAATTATGGTCACTTTAAATATTTTCAAAACCTTCAAATTTTGTTTACGTCGGTTACTATTACGTATATGTATATGCATTTATATATACGTTAACATTTGTCGCGAAATTAAATCATAAGTAATTGCATCAAGGGTTTTCTCCTGTTTTCCTTGAACACATGAATATTTCGATCTGTTACTATTAAAATGTAATTAATAACTAAATGATAAACGATTCAGTTGCATAGGTTAATACTTGACACTGTAAATATAAAATCAATCTAGCTTTATGCAATAATGTAATATGAAGCAAATAAACAAGAATCAAAATAATAAATTAAGCATAAAAAATATTTTAGATTGTCTTATATGGAAATGATTAAGACTTACAACAAAAGAACACATATGTTTAGTTATTTTTGGAAATTTTATACAAACAATTTTTTAAATTTTAAAAAAAGTTATCGAGCTAACATTTTTAATTGGTTATCAGAAATAGATAACACTTAATGTGCTTGTTTTTTGTTGAATGACAAAAATAAAAGAAGAAGCACGTACCAAATAAAAAGTTTTGCCCGTAGTTTTAATATAATTTTTTTGTTTGTTATAATATTTAAGCGCAGCAACTTTTACTTTGGTGTTTTGTTCTGAACTTTTTATGCAACAGAATCCATGGTGAAAGCCGCTAACTGAGCGCTATTATATAAAAAAAAATACAACAACAAAACGTGTGCAGATCTAGTTACATATGCGAGGAGGCCCATGCAAATTCCAATTGCATGCTCCAATTCCTTCAAGTGATTAAAGTGCAAATGATTCGAAAGGAAAACCAGTCCAAAGCTAACCACACCAAAAGATCAAATCAATCGAGTGTCCGTCCAAACAGTCGATGTAGCACACACATTTCATAATTTGGGTTTTCTAGCATAATCAATGTGGCAATTCCAATGAAAAATCAATTCTAAATTGTTGGATGCTATCAGTATTGGTTATTGGCGAGACAACCTAGTGGCAGCTATAAGAAAAAAAAGGCAGCATTTAATTAGATTTAAGTTAAGTAAATATTAAATGGGGGATATCAAGTTGTCGACAGCCGAAGAAGCTGTAGCTATGGCTAGCAATGATCGCAAGCGTCCCCGCCTGGATGATGAGCTTAAGGAGGCTGGCTTTTCATTAAGCGCCATCGATGAAATGCGTCGCACACGAAGTGCAGAGCAGCAATCTGAAACAATGGATCAGCAGCTACGGCAATTTCAGGTGCTCGACGAGGTCGGCTCCTGCAGCGAGGATGATGAGTCAGGTGAGCGTAAGTCACATTGTGTGCACGCCAGTCTATTATAATGTAAGTATGTATGTGTATCTTTGGGTGCTTGCTTTTCTAGTTTACATAAATATCAGGTCTTATCGCAAGATCTATCATTAAGCAAATAACATGGATGATAAAACAAAGATGATGCAAGCTGGAATTAGGGTGACAAAGTTTGTATGCCCTTGCCACACGACTGCTGCTAACTTGCATCCAAAAGAGCTGCAGAAAATTGAATGAATGTTCTCTTAAAGCTTAAGCTAGACTACTTTACATGTCCATCGGCTTAAAACTATCAATACAAAAGTGAGTTACACTCACTCACTTTAAAATGTGTTTCCAAGTTCTTAATAAACTCATGATACTAATCACAAAGTGTAGAGTATGAGCACTGCTCGTCTGCGTAAAACAAAAGACTTTTTGATTGTAGATGTTTCGGTGATTTTGTAGTACGCACAATAGATTGTCTCAACGTGGCTAAGCGCATTCAAGGAATTTTTTTTTGAACAAGCTCTTGATATGCGCATGATACCAATTGTACGACTCGAACTGGATGAGTCTATGCTGGCTAAGAAAGGTGATTGTGCCATCGGACTCAATTGCTCTTACAGCTAATGTCAAGTTATATTCACAGCTTATCTAAGCATTCATTTTTGTGTCTCTTTGAAAATCAGATGATCAAAACGAAAGACATAATGGCGAAACATGTGCAGACGATGAGGAGGGCGAGGCAGATGACTACGATTCCTCCGATTTCGATGACGAGGAAATTGAAAATCTTTTAGACGAAAAACTGCCTGATGAGCTGCGGGAATCAAAAAAACCAAAATATGAGGAGCGCTTTAAAACCGTTTTGGAAGGTAAGGTAATCCTTAACAAATATTTAATTTTTTGCTCAAATTTGTTTCTGTTTGGCTCGCAGAGAAGCGTCACAATCATTTTGAGGTGCTACCCGAGGGGTGGGTTCAGGTAACACACAACAGCGGCATGCCACTATTTCTGCATCGTAAGACTCGTGTTTGCTGTGCTGCACGGCCCTATTTTCTAGGCACGGGCAGTGCGCGTAAACATGCTGTGCCATTGGGCGCTATACCATGCCTTAATTATCGTCGTGCTTTGGACGAGGAAGCCGAAGCATTGAAGCTATCAGCAAAGGAAACGGAGGAACCAGATGCAAAACGCGTTTGTCCCATGGCCATTGGCGTCGCAGCCAGTGAGGCGCCTGTGGGAGCGGATAACAATGAGACAAAAGTGCCAGCTTCTATGACAACTTCGGCTGAAGCCAAAGAAGAAATCAAAAATGAAACAAAGACGCTAATGCCTGCGGCCAAAATCGTAACTGTTAATGAGAACACACAGAAAGAGTCGGTGACGCCTGATAAACTGAATGCTTATTGCAAAAAGCTATTCAAGTTTAAGGTCATAAGAGTTCTGCGTTTTCGTAGCTGGAATGCGCGCCGAAAATTTACCAAAAATCGCAAGCATATCAAAAATATACAGCGACCCACGTTGCCCGATGGCACTAAGCTTATTAAGTTTCCCATACTGGCAGCAGCTGGAGAGGGCTCTAGTAATCCTCGTGCACGCAAAGAATGGATAATGAATCCGAATGGCAAGAGTTTTGTGTGTATATTGCATGAATATGTGCAGCATGCATTGAAAACACAGCCAACATATGAGTTTAAGGAGCTCCAAAATGCAGCCACGCCTTATTCGGCTACAGTTTCGGTGAATAATCTAAAGTATGGCACGGGTTATGGCACCAGTAAGAAACAGGCCAAGTCGGAAGCGGCCAGAGAAACACTAGAGATACTTATACCAGATGTAAAGGATAAGATTACGGGAAATATCAAGGATTCAAAAAGCTCAAGTGCCAAAAAGACACAAAGCGATTTATCAGTAAGTTTCGAACAAAAAGGTCTATGTGGTTGGGTTGAAACAAAAAGTGCAGTTTGTTTTTAATTTGGGCACACACTAGATCAATTTACACATAAAACAATCTCTCTCTTAGTGAACTAACAAAAATATTAAACAGGTTTTCGATGACATACGAATTGAGGATCCGCGCGTAACTGAGTTCTGCAACAAAACTACAGAACCTTCGCCAAATGCTATGTTGCTTACCTGCTTGCAGCGTAATTATGGCAGTGATGTGCAGATCAGCCAGGAGATAAACCGCACTGCAAATAAGAAGAATGTGTTCACCATGACTGTGGGACGGCATTCGGCCAAGGTGGTGTGCAAAAATAAGCGTGAAGGAAAGCAATTGGCTTCGCAGGCAATACTGCAGGTAAATAACTGAGTTACAATTTAGATGAATCGGTACCGCTGATAGTCTGTAGTGTATTGTTTAATATTATCGGGTTTGAATCAATTATTTAACTTAGCGATTTGGTTTATATTACGTTTAATATATTAACAACTTGTGCTTTTAGATACTTCATCCGCATGTACAAACTTGGGGTTCACTACTGCGTCTTTATGGTAACAATTCCATTAAGACTTTTAAAGAAAAAAAATTGGAGGAACAAGAGATTACTGTACTACAAAGCAAGGCGGCCGTTAATCAACCAAACTATGCCATTCTAGACAAGCTCAAATCCGAGATGCTTAAGCTGTCCGCAAAGCAGGAAAGCGTTCAGACAATGGGCACTTTTGTGCCACCTCATGATGTAGATTTGCCCACCTCATCGGGTTCCAATTTGAATAACGTGGAATTATAATCCTAACTGCATGATGCGACCTAATAGACAAACAAAAACTCACCTATCGTTGATTTTAAAGGGCATATAGATGACAATATTTAATTCCAACTCTACTTTAAATTTAAAATTAAGCAAAGCAAAATTGATGCTCCGAATGGATAAAAAAAAAAATCTCTCTATTGTTACTGGGTTTAGTTTTCGCGCTCACGACATTTGCGCTAGAACTTGTGATTTCTATATAATCGAAGGGACATTGCTCCCAAATATTATTGTCGTCTTCATTGTCGTAAGTTAAACTCACATATTAATGATAACTGTGACCAAATCGTAATGTAAAGAATCAAGCTCTTATTTTAATATTTAGCTACACATATAAACAAATGTTATATACACAAGTATGTATTTGTAATATTATTTTGTTTAAATATTTTTGTTGATTGCAGCCTACGAAGGCGTAGAAACTAATCGTATCTTGGAAACCGTACGATAATGTGGTACTAGCTTGATAAGTCTTATGCCTCTGTGCAAAGTTCGATTGTGTTAGATTCTTAAATAGATTTATTTTTATATCCTGTATTGGTGATGCTTCTGTCATGCGAGATAACTTCTCTATACAAAAATTATTTTTATCATCTCGTGTAGCGATTAAGTCATGTCTGCACGAAAATCTAGGCCTTAGAGAGCATTTCTCGGCATTTCTAACTCATGAAGATAGTTGCTTTTAAGAGCGGATGAAAATAGTTAATAGATATAGGCAAAAATATATCCATTTTAGACTCCTCCCGAATAAACTGCACTAATTCTTCCCTTATTTCGTTAGTTAATATGTAAGCTCACGAAAGCATAATCAATAGGCAGAAAGAAGTGTATAGTAAAAGTAAAACCAATTCAATAGATTCACATAAATAGATGCCTCAACTAATTCAAATTTTTTTGCCGAGTAATTAGGGCTAATCAGAATCCATATATTTATACACAAATTAAAGGATTTTTTATCGGGAGTGCCTTCGAAGTTTATTTTGTAAAGAATTATGATGTATGTGCATTTTACAGCAAGTCTATAACCTTTGCCTAATATTCATGCTCTATAAATTTTAATCGCACAAAATTTGCTTAGAACTGTTTATGTAAGTCGAAAATGTTTGTTGCAAAGTTACATAAATCATGATCAGAGTGACACAAAAAGTCGACATGGACATGTCCGTTAGTAGACGATCTTGTAGGTAATAGGAGCTAGGACAACCCAACATTAAATTTGGACTCCTTATTATGTTACTGGTAAAATGTTTATTTTTTTGTTACCCGCTTTCTATTAAATAGCTCCAAAAGGCACATTATACAGCATCTTAAAAAATACCCAAAAAGTAATAAGAGCATAATTCGAGGACCGATCTTTTTAAAATATGCTGCATATATTTTTGCTGTTGTCCTGTACCATGTATCGCACCCTACCTTATAAGTAATGATCAATATCACTACTTTATATAGTAATAAAAACAAAAAAAAAACATATTCATTATTAATATTAAGGCTGCATTAACTTAACTATTTTTAAATTAAGAAAATCAAATGAACAAATCTTAATAAATTTGGGCTTAGCAACGCGAAAAGGAACCCATTTTCCGACGCAGACGATTGTATTGGGGCTATTGTCACCATTTTTCCAAGAATTGATAAGTGGAATTGACTACTTTGTTAAATATTATGCATAAAAAAATATTGTTCTAATAGCATATTAATAAGCTGTTTATAAAAAACTTTAATTATGAAAAATAAATTTTCAATTTTTTTAGTATATAGAAATATTACTTGAAAATTTTAAATATTGCATATTTTATCAATTTTCTTGGATTTTCGTTAATTATATTATCGTTAAAGTAAGCTTCATATTTTATTGGAAGAATCGAAAGATTTGACTCGTTTAATTCAATGGTCAGTACTTAAATAATATAATAATATTTGACAGGATGTTACTAAAGGAAGTGTAGCAGGTAGTATTTTCAAAATGCCACAACAAGACAAAAATAGTTTAAGCATTATTTCAACTTTTTTCCATCAAAAGAGTGAAGAATGTACCCACATTTTATTGAAGTAAATCCTCTCAAAAAGATAGCGTTAACCGTTTTAAAAAACTAGCTAAAATATTGTATTCCATATATATTTTTTTTTACCGGCAACTACGTTTTTAAATCGATCTTTTCGATTTTAATGATTTTTACTAACCATTGTAAAATTTCCATTATTTATCGAGCAATCGATAACTGAGTATTAAGGTAGATTTTTTTTCTGAAAGTCATGTCTCGAAAACATATAAAGATATATGAATAACTTTTTTAATTCAAGAAAAAACTCTTTATAACTGTTCTCTTACAAATAAAAATAGTCGCATTTCATGCCCGCAAATTCGCTGATAAATTGTAAATCTGTTAAATCTAAAAGATTAAAATTTTTTTTTTGTTTTTTCAATTTTAAAAATAAAATAATAAATAAATAATATTAAATAAAAACGTTTAACTGGGGAAGTTATGCTTAATTTTCCATTAGTCATCATTGTACCCAGTACATTTAGTTACTTACTTTTAAATAAGCATGAATTCTCGGAAACAAATTAATTAAAACATGATGCTTGTTTTGATAGTTCATGAGGAGTATTAAAATTTCCCATGAATACCATAGCAAAGTCTTAAGATGTTGAAGGCCAAAGTTCCAAAAATTTGGCTTTTTGTAACAAAATCGGTTACAACAATATCATCTAGAATTTACCATTTACGAGCAAGATCGTTAATCGTGAAACGCTCATTGATGCATGCCTACGAATTTTAGCGAAAAGAAACACCAAAGGACGGAATGGATGGCCTCTACCTCAAAATCTTTTATCTACAGAAGAGATTGTAGATCGATTTTATAAAGAATTTTATTAAAGCGTGATGACACAGAAAAATTATTCTATCTATTCGAATGAACTTTCTAAAAATTAAGGACAGTTACGGTCGGAATGTCTGTAACCGTGTTGTTTTTATAAAACGTGAGTTCCGGTTCATTTGAGTTCAGTTGATTAAATTTGAACGCATATTTGATAGCAGTGATTCAGTTTTAAATCGGTCCAAATTATATCCGGTTTGAAGTTTTACTTTTGTGTACAAGAGCATATTAAGATAGAGCAACAACAAATTTTTGTGTAAGCCACACTAAAAGCAACCTATAGGTAAATATGCTTTCAAAGAGGCTACAGTGCACTGTGGGCCCAGATTGTCATATTTTGTCAAAAAATCTGGCATTTCTATAATAATTTTTTTAGAGTGATGAAATTTTACACACGTGTTCGTAAAGGATTGAACTATTTTTATGGAAAGTTTGAGCCTCCTCAGATTTTTAAGATATAGATAATATAGACCAAAATTGGAAAAAATTTAAAAAAAAACTAAAAAAATATTTAACTTGATTATTAAATATAATTAAATAAATTACTATAAATATTCAATGGTTTTGGAGTTATAGCCCCAAACAACAACATTATATTTTCAGCTTTCCAAGTCAGTTACAAAAAGACGACACCACCAATCAATCTGGTTTTTAAAAGTTATAATTTTTAAGGCATGCTCTTTTAATTTCTGAAAAAAAAATTTTAAAAATCCATTCGTCAAAATGGATAATTTTTACATTTTTTGATTTGCATCTTTCTAGGTTATGGCGGCACTTAGGCCAGAAATTTGGCCCGTTGTGTTGCATCTTTCTAAGTATGCTATAAAATTTTCAAATTGTAAATTTTTTTTTTACATTTTAGTACAACTTTTGAAAAAATGGTTAAAGTAAAATAGTAGAAATTGTTCAACTTTTAGATACAAAATTCAATTTCCGAAAATCGTGAAGAATTACATTTTTTTGTAAAATATATAAAGAAATTTATTAAATTTTTTTCGCTCAAATATCGAGTTGTAGTCGGAGGTACCCTTAAATCAAATTAGCCAAAAACCAACAAAATCTTTATAACTACTCGAATATATTAAAAACCAAAAAGTTTTTAAGTTATATTTTATTTTTTTTCTGAAGTAATGTTTATATATAATAAAGTGCATAAAGATTTCGTAGCTACATGTATCATGGTAAATGCAGGTTTTTTTTTCATAAAATATAAAATATCAACTTTGATAGCCAATAACTTAAAAACCACTAATTTTAATTTAATAATTTTTTTGCACATGACACCTTAATATGTGTAATATCATATTAAATTGTCATTTTGTCCAAATTTTGTCTTTCTTCTGGGGGGCTTTTGGCCAAAATCTGACTACGCGGGCCCATTGTGCAGTGACCAAAATCAGTAGTAGAATAAGTTTCGCAGTTTACTTCCAAGCCGTTCAACTTAGAAAGTTGAATCTTGATGCGAACAGAACCTAAAGTTTTTCAAACTTTATTATTTATTAATTAATTTAATTTTAGCTATTTGTAACCGGTTCACCTCCCCGCTTCAGTTTTGAACAGGTTCATTTCAAATACAGTTACAAGTCCGTTTTTGAATTTTATAGTATGTATTATGTTACTAAATCGTATATAATGTCGCCTAAAGACGTCTGCATTTTATTAAATATAATGTTGTTGTTACAAAAAAAAAAAAAAATGCAAATCTAACGATTTAAAATAAATAATTGCCATTGACCCAACAAAAATGATCAAACGTAATAAAAATAAAGAAAAACTTTTATAATGAAATATTTGGGTATGGCCATTATGAGCTGGATAGGTGTAGAGTCAGTGCCAGTGCCAGTGCCAGTAGGCAGGTAACTTGCTATAAATATTTTAAACCGTTTTGCTTATATGCGCGCAATTATTTAAAACAAGATGCAGCCATAAATTATGCTACATTTTCATTTCATTCTAATGTTTCGTTTTTTATCGCATTCCAGCGTAGAGACGAAGACGAAGACGCCGACGACGCGACGGCGACGATTACGGATTACGTTCGAATTCGCCGCGTTTGCGCAGCAGCAGCGGCGGCGGCAGAGTGCGAATTCTGTTGACGCTGTCAGTTTTACGGCGATTTGAGTTTGCAGCTTCAGTTACACAGCGCCTTGATGTATGCTTCAGTATTTGTTCGTTGCGCCGCGAGTGAAAAAGTATCTTGACGTGGGCAAACGGTGAGCTGCGTTCTAATTGAATTACTTAAATATACAATTATCTAAAAGATAAATGTAACAATTGCTGTAATGTGCGTGCAGTGCAAGTGTTTTTAATAAGCATGTTTAAGCGTCTTAGTGCATGTTACGGCCAAGTATAGAGTATTAGCTACGTGCAAGTTGCAACAATCGGCAATTGTAGACGCCACAGACACGCGTTGCGCTGTATGTTTTTTTCTTGGCTGAAAAGCAACGCCAAAAATTAGGTCTCACTTGCAAAAAAAAAAGAAATATATATATCGAGTACATATATACATATATACTATATAGAGCGAGTGTTTGTGTGTAAGTGTGTTTGTGTGAGTGTACAGTGACGAGCGTTTTCGACAAAAACACAGACGCACGGCAATTATTTTTAATGCAGCTGCCTTCAGGCTTGGAGCACTTGAAAAATATGTAAATTATGTTACAAAATAAAAATGAAAAATGAAAAAATGAGAAGAAATGCGCTTGGAATTAAGTCAAAAGGATTGCAAACTGAAGGTAAGAGTGAGTGTTAGTCAAAATGCTGGAAAATTCAATAATCCGACAGAGTGACAAAGCTTTAACCCCAACAGCAGCCCGCCAAGCCGACAGTATTTCCACTTTAAATGTGCAAAACATTACACACACATATATATATATATATATGTACATATGTAATTGTATACATGTGTCTGTGTATTTCATTTTCTCGTCTGTTGCGTTACTGGTTCGTCGTTTCCAAAACTAGGTTGACGACTCCACATAATAGTACTTACTAGTTTGCTTTGTTGGGGCCGTTCGCGAGATTTCAATTTCGGTTTCACTTCCAGTTAATTTCTGCAAATGAAATAAAAACAGAGCTAACAGCGTTAAGCATTATTTATTTATGCAGTATATATATGTACTTATGTATTTATGTATGTATTTAATTTGGGCTTAAGTTACTTAAAAAGCACGTCCAAATAGCCACAGCAAAAGGCTTTGATCTTTGATAAGCAAATCCAGGTAATGTGGCAACAATCTTTACCACCAACAAAACTCAATGCTCAATTTCTAAGCCCCTTACCAAAAAAAGTTTAGCTAGCAGTCGTTGACAAAGACAAAGTAAATACACCTACCTATCTATATATATGTATATATGTATATATATGTACAAGTAGAATAAAATATAATCGAAAAAGGCAAGCAGGCGAGACAAATTTTTAAAGGGGCTTATCGTATCCTTAGTATGGCTTTACACAGAAATAGAAAACTAAGCCTGAAAAATCGTACGATTTTATTTGATAGCTACTCTGGGTATACGAAAATAAGGTGAAAATTGTATTATTGTTGTGAAAATCAATAGACATTAATCTTGTCGCGATTTTGTCTATTCATCTGCTTACAGCGTATTTACATTAAGCATATTTCATTATTGCTTTTTGAGTTGGCCAAAATTACAAATTTCCTTTTTTTTTTGGCAATTTTTGTTTATTATAGATACAGCCAAAATCCAGAACTAAACTCCTCGAGCTGCTTCCGCTTGTAAGGCCGTCGGCAAACTTAATGAACAATTGCAGTTTAATTAGAAAAGCCGTCGAATTTGGCAAGTGGCAAGTGCTATGTAACAACAATTACCTATGTACATAATTGTTATCCTTGTGGCACGTCTTTGGACCCTGGCTACAACTGGCTCTAACTTTGTCAATATTTGAAATAACAAACATGCCCAAGCCATTTACATTTTCTATTTGCCTTGGGCAATTGTAAAAGAAATTTTTGGCACGAGTATTTTATGGCTGCCAAGATTTTGTAATGCGCGAAATGCTGCCGAAAAATTTTGCCTGGGTTGTAATCTTATGTTTATAGACTTAAGAGCCTCCTACAGAGTTGTGCTTTTCTTTTTCTTTTTTTTTTTTTCTTGTTTAATCTTTAACTGATTGAACTTAGCTTTTATGTGAGTTTCCACCAAGGGACCATCATATTAATATTGTTTTAATGGATTAAGTGTTGTTGTAGCATTTAGCTTAGACGCAAAATTCGACGATAAGTCTATTATATAATATAATAAGATTTTATGTCAGATTAAACAAATAAATCATCCTTTTAATGTGGCTTTATTAAGAGTCATGTTGCTGTTTAAACAATTGAATTGAATGCGAAACTCTAAGACAATTCAAAATTATGTCTGTGTTATGGTAGTACGCAATACTACCCAAATTCCAAAAATAAGTGTGAACCATTATAGTTAATCGTATTACGGACTATATCTTTTATGCTTTACACAGCGATCTGGATAATTAAGATTCTACGACACCAAATAAAGTGCTACGGCATATGATCACATTCAGAAGTTTTTTTTTTCGATATCTCTGTTAGAGCCCAGTTGGTACAGATTTAAGTCAATCTTAAAAGTCACTTTAGAATATATTAAACTCTGCTTGATTCCGACCTAGATTGGATCCTCTTGATGTTTAACGGAATTTGCTAAAACCCCAAAATTTGGGCTATTGAAGCAAATTTTGTATTCCTGCATCTTAGTTCTCTGTCTACTCCAATGGGGTGCTGGGACACTTGAGTGATACGATATTCTTATAAAGTAAATTATCGAGATTCGATTGTTGGTTACTCTGAAATTTCTTATAGCTTACTGTCTTTAACTTCAGCTATTGAACAAAATTGTAAATTAAGCCATTTAGTAGATTCTGTGAAGTGTCTTTCAAGCCGAGGTCAAGATTTTATATTGTATATTATATTTGTAAAATGAATGCAAGGAATAGTAAGCAGCAGGCGAAAGAGACCAGAATTATTATTTGAATATGGCTTTTTATTTGAAATTAAAGAGTATTCACTCCCCGACTGAGCAAATTTTAAAACTCTGTACCTTAAGGTACAAAGGGTATATTAAGTTTTTGCAATACAAAAATATACGATACGTAGAATAGAAAACTTCGGAAACGCCCAAAGTTACCATAATTATAATCAGGGTGACTTACAAGATCGATAGTGACATGTCCGTCTGTGTGA
This sequence comes from Chymomyza fuscimana, assembly GCA_949987675.1. Classification (NCBI taxonomy): domain Eukaryota; kingdom Metazoa; phylum Arthropoda; class Insecta; order Diptera; family Drosophilidae; genus Chymomyza; species Chymomyza fuscimana. The sequence continues at coordinate 85,693,012 of OX465088.1, forward strand.
GCGCCTAGTTCTGAGGGATAATAAGAGCTAGAGCAATCAAACTTTGGTTTATGCCCCTTAGTATTTTAAGGGAACAAAGATTATTTTATTTTATCGATATTTTGCATTGTATAGTATAGGGGTATAGCACCTCACAAATTGTAAGTGTCTAATTCGTTTGTCTATGAAGATCTCAAAACCAAATTAGGCCCTCGGATGGTTTTTAAAGTTTCCAAACACTGTCCTTTTGATCAAAATCGGTTCACTATATCGTACAGCCTCTATATGACCGACCGATCGGTTAAAAAAACTTTTTCAGGGCATGCCAAAGATAGAAAGGTATAATAAATTCGTGCAAACGGACTAAAGGAGACAGGCCACATAAAGTATATATATGCTCGATTAGGACCACATCTGTCCGCATGAACAAAAGGATCGTAGAGAGAGAGCCAAAATTTTATCATAAGATGCGTAGTATCAGTACGCAAATCAAAAAAATTATCAAAATCGGATACAAAGTTTAAAGTTTATAGGTGCTAAACACCCTCTCCCATAAACTGCTTTTAAATCACGCTAAAATGAAAAGAGTTAAGTCCATTTGCCTTGAAGATCCTTTAAAAACTGCACGAACTGCATTGGTACAAGGTGTTTAAAAGTCGGGCAGGCACGACTTTACCAATCTCAAATTCTTAGAAATTCAAGAAATTGCAAAATGAATAAAATTGAGGTTGCAGTGATGGTGCAGCCATTGAAAGGACCAGGCAGTGGTCTTCTAGATACCTTCGCTATCAGGGAGTGGAGAAGGCGTGCGCGAATAGAGACGCCTGGAGGGGCATTTTACCTGAGAATTTAACCCTATATCGAGTTGTTACGGTCAATTAAAAAGAAGATGGAATGAATTAATTTCGCACAGATATGGAAAAAATTGAGTACAGGGTTTGATCAATTTTTTTTCCACCTGGGTTGAAAATCATGCAATCTTCAAATCTAGAACTAAAAACTCACTCATCGTTTCCGTTTCATAATTGTCACAATATTGGAAAAAGCTTGCTTAGAAGTCCGACCAAAGCCACTACAAGAGATTTCTTATTATTATTGAGTTTTTCACATGCAGTACGTTCAATAAAGGCTACTATTATTTTACTACCCACACTGGTCAGGACAAAGCTTTTATTTTACACAAAAAAAAAGATAACAATATTGTTGCTTTCACGTCTTATATTAGTTAATCGAGCAATTGGATTAGGCTCTCAAAGCGAAGATTAGTTCATAATTCAATGTGATGACTTTGCCAAAAGTTGCCACAACCACTATGAAGGCAATAAATTTATTGTTGCCTACTTTAGGGATGACAGTTTGTCTTTCACAATAAAGAAAAATAGAAAAAATTCGATGATGAATTGATTTGATAACAATCCGCTTATTATGTTACTCCTTACTCCTTAAATAGAACTAGAAAAACACATATTAAAGTTTTCATGCTTATGTACATAGTATACTCGTACAGATTCACAGATTTTCCACATATTAATCAACTTCAAAGCGAATTTTGGGCCAGACTTCGAGGCATTTGTGAATGCTTAGAATTCCCAAGACCCTTTAGAGTGAAAACATAAATTAATGATGCTTTGAAATACTTGCAAATGTGTCGTTTTGAGACATTCTTTGTGACTCAATGCCAAAACTTGATTGATGAATCGGATTTTCATGCCTTTACTTGCATAGGTAGGTCAACTTTTTAGTTAAATGTTAAATAGAGAATTTAAAGGTGTGTGGGGACCTAGACTTTTCACAAAGATGTCCACAGTTGGATCCAGTTCAGCTCCTTGGGGCCTAGAAGTTTTCAAGCTGACTTCAATGAGCTCGAGTGTTGTAAACTTGTTGTAGTTTTTTTTTTTGAACGTAGTTAGATAGTAGTTGATATGTTCTAAAGATTTAAGCCGGCTACTATGGTTCAGTAGTTAGAGCTCTTTGGTGCGAAACGTAAATGTCGAACCTATTTCCATATTTACTCGCTGGCAGATTGATAAGTTATCTTAAACGCTCTCTATCTAGACCAGCCAAGTCCACCATTTACCAAATATTCATAATACTTAAAATCTTGGTAAGGAGCCACATGTGCCAAAACGACACACTACATCTCTTTGCCATTTAGAAAGCAGCGTTTTATAGACCGCGTGCCCATTGTCTATAGCTCCGTCAAGGCGGGAAGGGAACTCTCCGTTCCAGGTTTTAAAGAAGACAATGCCTTTCTTGCGGTCTTTTCAACTTGTTTCCGGAAATGTATTGCATAAGTAATCATACCAAGTTGAAAGTTGCTGGAAAATTTGCAAAACAAACTATAGATTCTTTCTCTTGAATTAGAGCAGTGATGGGCAGTCTCTCAATTTACATAACTCGCGAGGCTATTGCACCAAAATCTGCCGCAGCGCAGTCGGCTCATGTACGGTCCAAGTGTGTGAAATCTCTCGCTCGTTTTTGCTTAATTGCGGTTCTTGCTCTCTCTCTCGCGCTTTTGCTTACTGCGCTGTTTACTCATACAAAGAAATGTTTGTTGGTATGAGTTTTGCCCATCACTGAATTAGAGTGACAAGTACAGCTAATTCTGTTTTTTCACGGTAGGTAGGTTCCAGAAAAAAGCGTGTAAAAAAAGAGACCAGTCCTAAGCGTACTACTTCTTTTTGAATACCTTAAATGTTGGTTTTTTCAAATGATAGGTCCTCTTTGGAGAACTTCTAGAATTTTGAAAGGCGTAGTGGTTATGTATTCTTGTGTGTTCGTCTGTTTCCTCATAACTTCTGCACCACTTCTCATAAATTGACTAATGCGGTATCGTTGGAAGCGTTTTGGCCGTTTGGTGGTTATAGGCTATGAGGAGTCAACTTAAATTAAATATGGGGTCCTCTAAAGCATATAAAGTCATGAAATAAAAAATAATTTTTTTTATGATGGGCATAAAATAAAACAGCTGAATTATCACGAAAAAAATGTAAAGTGGTTAAAAATTATTCAATAAGAAAATATTACCATCTAAAATTGCAATTAATTTTCTATTGAATAAAAAATGTACACTTAATATACAAGGTGCTTCAAAAGAAAGTTTATATTTTTTGAGTCGATAAAATAAAAATAAGAAGTCTACAATAAAAAAATGTTTATTAATTATCAAACCCAAGGTTTTTGAATTTACTTTCCTTGACTACACAACGACAATACACCTAAAATTTTAATTCATAACTTTAAAAATATTCCTGTCTCAGCTGAAAAGATTTTTTACATCTAAAGGCCTATACGCAAAAACAAACAAAATTCCATTTGGGATATGCCATTAGGGATTTTTTTATATGGTTTTGTCATTCCGTGCGAAATTTTTTTGCATTCTGCGTAGACCCCTTAACTCTGTAATTTTTAATGGCTAGCTTTAAGCAAAACTTCCATATATTATAATAAATAAAACAAATTGTTAAATCTAAACTTAAATATCAAGGTACAGTATTTGGTATTTTATTTCCTAAAAATAATATAGTCTAAATGTAAACCTTCGTACGTCACAGTTTCCAATGACGGCTGGGCAGGTTGATTCCTTGATATCTAAAATGTCGGTTTATTCTTTTATTGATTTGGGATAACCCCACGGAAAAAAGTTTACAAGAGTTAAATCAGGACTGTGTGTCCTGGATTGTCTGGTTTACAAAGTACGGGTGCACTTTTAGATTTTTATGCAAAATACGGTGCAACGATGATCTATGCATATTTAAAGCGCGTAAGTGCTTCCGAATTGAAAGACTTGGATTCTCACCAACAGACTGGCTTACACTCTCCACTCTCCACCTTCTGCCGTTCTTGATGACCTTGGCCGCCTTGTATTTCTAATGTTCAACCGGTCTCTCCCATTTTCGAGTTAGAGGGATGCTTGGAGCAACATTGCAGTGTCGCTACAGTCGCTGAATCACCGATTTTGTAAAACTCTCGTGACTGAATTTCTAAGATCTAGACTACCTATTGGCATACACCCCACGCCACTCAGATTCAATGCGTTTATGCAGTCAGCTTTTTAATGTACTTTATTAATTATAGTGATGTTCAGAGAATAGCCGTTAAGACACTTGACGAAGCTAGTTAATAAGATAATCATACCTCGTATCTAACAACACTTTTTTATACCAAAAAAATGGCCTTCAGTAGCAGTAAAACCTCAAATTTAACATAATTTCAGTCTAATTATATCGTTGGCATTTTGTTAGCCCGTCGCCACTTGTTAAATATGCCATGTTTCCCACGCTTTTTGACACCTTAACATCTACTATTTAAACTGCGCATTGATTCGAGCTTGCGAGCCCACGGAAAACCCATAGCAAAGCCTCAAAGAATGCCCAAGGGCGGCGCTTATTGGATCCATTGCCATTTTAATGGGCCACAAGCCGCATTCCGCCGCACTAGCTGCCACCTCCACTCTACGTTGGATTTTCATAATTACAAGTTACCACATAGGCTCAAGACACCTTCAAGAATTCTAATTAAATCATCGAGCAACTTTCAAAGTTGTCTTGATTCATGTGAAGTTTTTGTTTTTTTTATTCTCAACCTCTCCTTTGCAGTCTGCCGCCTGCAGCTGCCACTTTTCCGACTAGGCAAAACTTTCGAGCTAACTGTTGGAATGTGATATGTGTTGGTTGGGGTGGTGGTTGGAGCACAGAATAGTGGGTTGCCAGAGAGAGAGATCTGGGTTGGGTCTGGCAAATCAGTGCTTAGGAATGTGCCTTTTGTGACTTTTTTTTTTTTTTTCTTCATGTTACGCTCAGTTGCGGCACGCAGTGCATTATGTCGACTAATTTGTGGCGTTAGCTTGACGCTTTTGGGGGCGGCTTATGCAAAATACTGGCTATAAAGCCTTATATGAGCCGTGCTTGGGCATTTTGTCTGGCCAGCTCGCTATGCGTAACATTTTCATTGGAATTTAGCAACAAAAAAAAAAAGAAACCGGAGCTTGGAGTAAGCTGGTCGCCTGGACGCCCGACCGGCTTGTTCGACTGTCTGGTGTCAGTATTTCATGTCGCCATACACGCACACGCTTATACAGATATGTACACTCATAAATCTTTAAGTATTGAAAACCATTTTTGCATATAAGAACTCACGCCAAAAACTTTATCCGGCTGCCGGTCGATGGTCTATACGGTCTATATGGTTGGTTGGTATACTATGGAAATGGAATACTATATGCTCGTTGGCTGCGTGGGCAAAATATTTGCAAACTTTGCTTCAAGGTAAGAGCAAACAATGTGGCGCCGCATACCAACACATTGGCTACTATGGGCCAATAATTTTCGGGCTGTCCAGTAGTAACATCGTATGCCCATTTACCCGTATGTTCCTACTTCATGTTGTTGTTTTTGGACTACGGCTGCGACGCATCGTCTGTGCCTTTAGCGGCGGCTGTTAGTTTAGCCAAGTGTTGGTGAAAATCCACCAAATAATACTGTACATAATTTGGCTGGGACCTTGGAACGTCTGCTTTAACACTCAACCCGCATACATATGCTAGCAAACACATACAAACAAACAACCAAACAAACAAACACACAAACAAACACCCTATATACTCAAACTCAAGCGTTCGAAATGAGAGAATATTCATGAAATGGAATAACTAATGACTTTATGCTAGAAGCGTGTTTTGTTAATTGCATTTGCTGAAAATGAGCATGAGCCCTGTGCTGCTTGCTGGAGCAACAGCGAGTGTTGGGGATAGCAGTAGTGGATGGAGTAGGAAGAATGGCTTTGGGCTGGTTACGGTCTGAGTGAGTGTAGGGCCTGGGCTATGATATAGCATGTACGAGGGTCGGTCGTATCTTTTTTTTACAACTGAAAATAATTAGATTGATGGGGACTAGGCATCATCGATACCAACTATAAAATATGGCACAACTGAATGTCAACCCAACAGAAGAGTGAAGGTCTAGCAAATTGTTAAGGCCGCGGGCAACTTACGTGAGTGGAAAATATATTGTATATCGAAAAAAGTTTAGCCAACGAGTATGAAAAGCGGATTGGTTCAGAGCTATATTTCCATGCTTTCTTTGTTTTTTTTTAAATATTAATTACTTTTAAATTATACTCTACATTGTTGTAGCCTTTTTAAATAGAGCACAAAATATTTGGGCATGAGGAAGCTGTCCCCGGTAAGGTGCTTGCGTCAGCCAAAATGGGATAACTCATATAGTTTCACATGACAAGTAGTACGATAACCGGGAAATCTTATTCAAAGCAGCAGCACTCTAGAGCTCCGTCAAATTGGTAAATCCACCCACCATATTTTTTGAAGGCCATTCCTGTGCCTAATGTAATGTAATGGTCATTTGTAAAAGGAATGCTTATAGAATACTTGTTGAGAGGCCAAGAAAATTTTTGTACTCCCGACTTTTTTGCTTTACATGATCTTTACCGTATCGAATATTCTAATTACAATAGCCTTTATAATTTCCTCCCTTTCGAACGGTCTGTATCTTCTATAACTTCCTTTATCATAAATCATCTTGACTTGCCTTATTCTTGCACAATTCTGATTTGTGATTTTAATTTTTATTTTCACTTCATCAATTTATGATTAGAGTCGGTGCATATAATTAAAAATGTGTACCCTGTACCTTTTGTCTCGAAAAAATTGTTCCTGCATATTCCTTCTAAGAACTTTCCAATTGGAATTTATTTTTTTTTGGTGAAATTCGATATTTACACCTATTTGCTGTATATGTCCGATTTTGTTCATTTTTTACACACAGATGCATGTAATCACAACGCATCGCTCTGTTAAATTTCAGATGAAAATATTAAACGGTGTGGCGAAAACCGCGAAACTCTACTGCGGGGGAATATTGACATGATTCAACAAACTTCATCTTCTGAGGAAATATGCATACCAGCTGGTAAAGTTTTGTGTCTCTAGCTCTTATAGTCTCCGAGATCTAGGCGTTCATACGGACGGACGGACGGACAGACGGACATGGGTCAATCTTTACCCGAGGTTATGATAAGCATTTTGGTATAAAGGACTTTGGGTCTGCCACGCCTCCTTCTGCCCGTTACTTACATTGCACAAATCTAGTATACCCTTTGTACCTATAGGTACAGGGTATAAAAAGTTCACCCAACGAGCTAGTGAATCTCTCTCTCTCATAATCTCAGGTCAATGGATTATCCTTTGAATAAATACATAAACAAGTAGAGATGGGATTATTAAAGCAAAAACAGTCCCGTCACGTCAAGGTGTCTTTAAAACTAAAATAAAAAAATTCACAAATTGATAAAATTATAAGCTCAAATAAAAACTTTTTGTAAAAATAAAAAAAAGTTTTATTGTTTTACTTTTCAATTAGTATATTTCAAATTAAAAAGATATTTGCTTAAAATTTTCAGCTAATAGCAAAATCGACTCTCTTCCAGAATTCTATTCTAGTATTCAAACTAAATACTTGTATTTTTGCCTAGTCTGGCCCCGCTTATTTTACCCGTTCACATTGCGTATACGTATTTTTTAAGTACAAAAATATTTGATTGCACTTGACATTTAAAAAAAAGGGTTCTGCTAATCAAACTTAATGCTTGATTTCTTTTGTCTAGTCTGGTCACGCTTATCTTAACCGGCCATAAAAGTCCGAATTGCGTATACTTAATTTTTTCAAGCTTATCAAAATTTTAGGGCTGTCATCACAATATTTTTATTTATGGAATTGTTGTACTCTAGGAGTGGACTTTAAGAAAAAATATAACTACTATATTCGCTTATGAAAATTTCGAACACCATCTCATTATAAGCTGATGATTTTGGCTTTATAGCCGATTGATTTTTTAATACTTTCTTTCCTAGCAAATTTTTATGAAAGTCGAAGCTTTTTACAATCTTTCTCAACACAGTACAATTTTAACTTTTTGTAATATACAAAATTTAGCAAATAAAAGCGATATTTATTCATTATTATAAGAGTCCAAGCGTAGATCATTGAAAGGAGAAGTATAAAAAAAGGAACATGAAATATAGTTGGAAGAATAGCTATGAACTAATTAATTCCCATTTCAGGATTGTTCTAGGATACTTGAGAAGGCAAATCAAGATGAGTCAAGATAAAAATAAGTAGAGATAGAAGTCGGCGACCAATCGAAGTTAAAAGATTATAATTACCATAGTAGTTGAAACATAAGACTCGAAAAGGATCTTGGTAAAAGTAACTTGATTACGAAATCGGTGGAATCCATAGGACGGCGTAAAAAAATGTCACCAGGAATTACTTCTGTGTCAATTAAAAAGTTTTTTGAGCATTGATTTAGAAGTTTTTTATACGAAAAAAAAGATTAAATATTTTAAGTAGTTTAGAGTAGCTTGTAAAAATGTGGTATCCGGAAGAAATTTCGGGACGCACATGCAACAACAGTCCCGATCCCTCTGCTCCAAAGGGCGATTTTCTTGCGAAGTAAAATTTATATTTATATAGTTTTGCCTACTTAGATGCGCTAATTAATTTTCAGCCAACCCTCGTATTCTCTGTAGGTTTGGGTGGTTGCTGTACAAGTTGTTAAATGAGAAAAAATTCAATGGCCGCATTTGTGGCAACAAAACTTAGCGAAATGAACGGGCGGACAGGCAGACAGACTTGCAGACGTACGGACATGCACAGAAATAAATATATATAGTATATATGTAGCAACAATTTGGCAGACCACAGCTAATGAAACCGCAGTTGAAATTAGGATGTAGTCAAGTAGCCGCACTTTTTATGTGTATGTGTGTGTATCTGTGTATCTTTGTATCTATGTGTATTTATGTGTGGCTCTGTGTGCATATATAAGGGTGCGCCAAATGACAGCGACAATTTGCGAATGCTAGCGATAACTTTCGGGAGTCCAAAAACAGATCGAGCGGCACTAATCATGTGTGTGTGTGTGTGTGTCTAGGTCAAAAGGGTTGCGGCAGAACTTTTGTTGCCAACCCACATGCCCCCGGGCTAATGCGTAATGTTTAAGCATACCATATAAATAGCTAAAAACCTACTGCGAAAAATATGCTTGGCATTGACAACTTAACCTTTCGCTTACTTAAGCAGATTATTTGTTATTTATCTTGGGGCTTGCCACTCCAATGACCAAAGAAGAAAAAGAAAAAAAATAAAACGTTGCCTTGAAGTTCCTCAATTTGATAAATCCCACCTGTAACATAAACATAAATATGTTTGCTCATGTTTTGCATCAAGTATTTACATACTTGAAGTTGATTTTATGGGCACTCCTGGCAGAACCTCAACAAGTTTATTTTCCTTGCCAGTGTTTTTTGAGCGCTACTAGCTCAAGTATGCTCAAATATACAAATATCTTTTAATTAGACATAAAAAAAGGCATGCTCATATGCTCCAAAAAGTTGAAGCTTTGATTGGACAGGCCAAATGAAGCACCCTAATGGGGCTGGTCAGCGCTGAAAGACCCTTTGGTCGGTCTCGTGTTATGCCCATGTGTTTATTTGCCTTTGTACGAGAATATGCTCGTAACACACAACAAGCTCATAGTGCATCCTGTTTGCTCAAGACCCAGTACTAGCCTGGGCACTTGAGCACGTGATTTTGTGCACTTAAATTCATTTCACTTTAATTACAAGGTTTTTCATTTAATATTTTATGACCTTCTGACCATTATAGCCCGCCTGCCCGCCTGCGCTATTACTCCTTACAAGCCAACTTCAACGTCTCATCTGCTTAATGTTTGTCGTACGCCCATTGATGTCGCCATCTTCAATGTTGTCCTCATTCTCATCCTTAGACCTAACGTCATCGTCATCGTCTTCGTTTCATTTCATTTTGTTTTTACAGGTAAATATTTCGACTATAAACTGAATTAAGGTATTCATAAATTGATGCGGATATGCTGCCAGTACATGCCATCAACCTTAACTGCTTGAAGTCGAGCAGGGACGTTTTTGTTGCTCTTGTAAGCGTAGTTAAGCATGCTCCAAGCTGAATGTAAAACAACCAATTTAGTCATTTTGGACGGTATATGAGTATGTCTGTAAGCCCCAACGAAATCAAAATGGTATATTGAAAATTGGTAAAAGGATCCCGTTGGTATAAAAATGTCCTCAAGTGCCAACACGACAGTCCGAAAACAAGCCGCCCATCAAATGGGCAGCAAAACAAGCACTTGAAGCACTAAGCTTTAGCATGCAAAAGAGTTGAAATTTAAGTAAGAGAATATTTTAGGCAAACTTTTGATATTAGATACATCTAGTTAAAACTCTAATAAGCTTATGCGAGATTAAGGGGCAGAAGAGTTGCTCCTCTTCAGTTAATGGTTTTTTAAACTAATTTCGTAATTTCAACAATACTTGATGCGTGTTATTCAACTTTAGCCAAGGAGAAACTAATTCAAACCAAATGAAAGGGTTCTGCTCAAAAATAAAAAAGAAAGTTTAGGAAATGAAAATTGGTAAAGGAATTTTAAAAAAGTAATTTTTTACAAGTAGTTTCAGAGCTTTGAAGAAGGGACAGCTCTAGCGTGAAAGGGGTTTAATGCATTGGAAACACAGCACCCATATCCCTCCGAAAAAAGGTATTCAAAAAATAAAATAAATAGACCTTAGAGGCCTAGCGGGGAGTCATCTCCTTGCGAGTTGACTGGCTCACTCCTTCTAACAGGATGATCACCCCACTTTCGGGTGAAGCACGGGTTGGTCGTCCTCTCTGTGTTGAACTTTAAGTTCCATCTACTGCACCAATCAACCAGTGTATCGAAGTACCTTTGGAGGCCGTCAACCGCTTTAAGGCGACAATTCAAGATTCATCTGCTTAAGTCGAAATAAGAGCCTTCAAGGAAGTCTCCATGTGATCATCGTAAGGGATGGGTATATCGGCAGTGTAAAGCGAGTAGAGCAGCGGACCAAGAATGCTGCTTTGTCGGACTTAATTTATATGAAATAATTCAAAAAGTGACTTTTTTGCTTTTCATAAGAACGTTAGTCTTTAATTGATATATTATTGTATATCCCTTACACTTTCTACGCGATTAATTACAAATGCTACTATTTTTGAAGGTTTTCATAATGAATTTGTAAACTTCTAAATTCTGCTATGAAGGACATTTACATGATGTGCCTAACTATCTAACTATCATGGTCTACAGAAACTTTTTGTTCTCTAGGGACATTCAGGTTCTTTTCTCGCATCCTAATTCTTTGTAAAAGATTTTGACTTCCTTGAAGTGAACTAAAGTAGTTAGAAACACTACTAATAACTAAAGTATTATAAACTTGTTTTTACAAAATCATCAAAGATTACTTGCTTAAAAACCCCTCAAAAACTATAAACAAAAGTCAATCTTCCTTATATCGAATTCGAACCGGAGCAGAATTTGGCATTTTATATTGAAAATTAGTTATACAGGAATTTGTTAAACAGTTTACTTGGAAAAAATATTGTAATATCGAAAAATGCGTTGTAGAGAAGTTCGTTATAAGCAAGTTCGACTGTATTTACAAGAACAGGTAACCGTTGAATTTAATGCCAAGATGGCAGCCCTAGAAAGCCAACGCCGAAAAGTAGGCAACAAAAATTAATTTACGGAAATTTTGTATAAAGCTATTTGAAAATACTTAAAACTTATGGGTTGATGCTGTACTTTAAATGTTAGTGGGTATTAGGAAGAGCGCAGGTCGCATATTTTCAGCAAGAACTTGATAAATATGCACTTAGGATGGACGTTTGTAAACTAATGCAATACAGCGACTACATCCTTTTTGCGTTGCTCGGTGGGCACAAAATATAGCTTCTTGAAGGCAAAGATGTCAGGCTCGGCTGATATTCTCTCCATCTCGTATTTAAGACGTCATTCAAATATGAAGATGAAACTCATAACAATACAACAGTCAAGTTTCACAGTCTTTACATAATAACTTTATCAAGCAAGCGGAAAAACAGTTTCTTATTTCCATCTCCCTTAGGAGTGAGGCATAAGGACGAGGGTCTTGTATTCCTCAAAGTGTTTTTCTAAACCCTATACTTTGTGTACAAAGAGTATCTTTAGTTTGTGCGAAAGAAAAAAATGTGTAACGCCTAAAAGCATAAAAGTGTGATCCACAACCTTCATATCAAAATATATCATGAGGACAAATGGATTCGATTTAGTCATGTCTGTCTGTTCGTTCGTCTGTCCCTCTCTCTCTCTCTCTCTCTCTTTATATTGTTGTATTGTATGCACGTTTTGGTCTAGTTCTACATTTGCACTTTCTTCCAATTCCGTGTCTAACTCCCGTATTTTTTAACCAATATTTAATTTTGAAAACGCATCTTGGGGTGCAAATTTTATTAAAATCGGCTTGGGAACTTCACGAGTTGTTTATAAATATGTTTATAAAGAAGCTACAGTTTGGTAACTGGTCGCTATGACGACTTTTTACTTTTTAGGGATGCCAAACCCCAGTACCCAGCAACTGTTTTTTGCACTATTTAGCCCCCATTCAAATAATATTGGCTAGTAGCTACGGTAGTCATAGCCAAAAATAAAGAAACTCCAATAAAAAGTCTCATTCAACATATACACGTAATTCTGTTTTCACATGGTACATAGATGCGTTCCAGAAAAAAACGTGTAAAAAAGATATGAATTAAGTCCTTAAGCTGGCATGAAAATAAATTAGAAAGGGGAATTCTCTAACTAAATTTACTTAATAAAAATATTTTTCTTTCAAATTTCAATCAAATACCTTTTTTTGATCGTGCTAAATCAAATGAAATAGTGTAAACATTTTTTTTGTTAGAGTTAGTCGTGACGTCACGCCAAAATCGAAATACCCGTATTCTTTTTCAAAAACTTTCGGTTCTGACTGCACAAGTTTAGATAAACTCTTCAAAGCATTTTTTAAGTTTAATTTTTATGTTTTTGTTATTTGTGTCAGGATGCCATTATTTCCGAAATTCTAAGCTAACTTAATCTTTCAGTTAGATACCCTGGTGACTGGTATGTAAATTTTCTATTTATGAGATTTTGAAATTTTGCATGTAGTGCTTAAAGATTCATTATAGAAATTTGTCATATTATTTTGTTTGAGATTCCCCATATCTTTTACCATCGTGCAATCGACTGAGCCTGACAACAACATGCGCTAAAAGCAATGAAATGGGGCGTATATGGGCGTTTTGGTGCTATCAGCAAATTTGCCCAACCACCGCATCCACGTATACCCATATATGCGCAGAGTAGGTAGTACGCCAGCCAACCAACCAACACCAACAAACGCATCATTACGGCCCTGGTGACGTTGACGAAGTGGCAACGTGGCGTGCACGAGGTGCTCATCAAATACCAACAAATGGTGTAAAATGCCTCATTGAATGTTGCTGCTGCCGCTGCCGCCGTTGCTGCTGCTGTTGCTGCTGTTAACTGTGTTGTGTTATGTTGTGCCGACGAATGAAGGGTGAAGGGCATCCCTGTTGCGTTATAAGCGACTAACTGGCGGCTGCCTCTCTCTATCATTGTGTGTGTGTGTACTTTAACATGCCTTGCAGCACCGCAGACATGGCAACCGGCCATCACCCTACGGGTCTCCCAAGTCCGGGTCCGGGTCCGGGTCTGGGCCCCCAAGTCAACGCCAATGGGTGCGCGCACTCAGCGACCTGTGTTGCCCTCGCAATCGCTTATTGGGCCAGCTTTGAATGTTGAGCGCCAAGCGAAAGCGCAGAAGACAAAGAAAATAGCAATGAGTGGCACAACAACAACAACAACGAAGAGCAACAAGAACAACAGCAAAAAGAGAAACACCAAAGACGTGCGTTACTGAGATTTGTTTTGCACTCAGCCGCTCACTTCCTGCGTCAACTTTCGTTTTGTCGCTGTGTTGCGTGTTGCCTAATGTGCGGCATGTCTTTCTATGTGTCTACTGCTTCAGTGTGTGCGTGTCGTGTTAGAGATGGGGTAGTGTCGTGCTTGAAAACAATATTATCGTACGTAATGCATGCGTGAGTGCAATTGCGAAAGACCACAATGTGCATTCACATGCACGCATATGGGAATTTTCAATTTGGCGTGACGTTATATTTGTACGACAAAAGATGGAAAACAAGAAAAACTTCTACATTTTGTTAAAGTTTTTTATTGACAACAATCGGCAATACTGATTTAAAGACGCACATGATAAGAGTACACAAAATAGAATTGAGATTTGACTTGGATTGTAAAATAGCATATTTCCACGATTATTTTAAAAAACGTATCTTTTTTTTTGTTACAACCGACCAACGTTTACAATAATTGTCATTTAATTAAAGAAACTGGTGCTACGTTCAGGGATCATATAATGCAATTCAAGTTAACAAAAAACAAACTCTTAAAAATTCAGCCGTTAATGCTACTTGCCGTATTCAGTGTACTAGATAAATTGGGCTTTTTACCCAGATTCAGTGACAGCGGCCAAATAATGTTTCGGTAATGGTTTTTCCATAACAAAAAAAAACGAGGCAATATTCACTAGGGTGAGCATATTTTTATACTATTTTTGGTATTATTTAGTGCTTTAGTGCTAGTTCAAGCTTCTAAAGTTGCAATTTCTTTGTAAACAAGGATCAAAAAATATATATTGACTGACAAATATGCAAAAATGTATCTTTTATTCTTTTAAAAAAATTTTTTAACAAAAAGAAAACAAACAATAGGACACCTTTGAACAGCTGATTGTCGTTGTTCACGTTGTTATACGCGCATCAACGAGTATAAAAAGTAACCAGTCGGGCCTTGTTGTCAGTGTTGCTCACGTCCTTAATCGGGTATTCTTGCCATTTTGCCATAATGCCCACAAAGTGAGTACCCTAACTGTTAAAACCAGAATTTGCTTAATTCACTTTCTTAAAACATTTTGAAATTGAAAATGTACTTTCTTTGCTTTAGTTTTAAGTACACAATAAATAATACATACAGTAGGTCAAGAAAGTGTTTTTACACGGGGAAAAAACATCAAATTTTATGTTTGTTCGCAAAAATATATATTTTTTGATCATTTTTTCATAAAACAAAGTATACAGTATGGTTAATTAACCAATTTTAAACAATATAATAACAAAAAAATTTAGCATTCAATGCATTAAACTAATAAAAAAAAACTAATAACTAAAATCACACATTTTCAAGCGTGTCAAGAAAGTGTTTTTACTCTTCTTGTTTAACTTAAATTACAAAGTAATACTAAGGAAAATATAATGTTTTAATATTTTGTGTGCCTGCCATTGGGATCACAAACAGCATCCAGTCGACGTTTCATGGAATCAATTAAATTTCCCATGTCGTATGTCTCAGGAATTTTGTGCCACTCTTCTAGTATAGCGGCCTTAGCTCGACACGATTTTTGGGGCTCCGTTTAGCCACTTTTTTCTTTAAAAACGACCACAAATTTGCAATTGGGTTAATGTCTGGTCTCTGGGCTGGAGTATTTATGACCTTTTTGCAGTTGTAGAGGAGCCACATCCTCACCATATGGGCTTTATGCTTTGGGTCGCTGTCTTGATAAAATTTAAAAGTAGGCCTGTTGTTTTAATAAAATCTAAATTTGCGAGAACTACTTGGCAAATGTGATTTTAATATCTCCAAATAATGTGGGGCATTCATAGTATTTTCGATAAACGCCAATTCTCCAACCCCAAATTTTATGGTTGGAATTATGTTTTGATTTTCCAGCGTTGCAAGGGGCTTTCGCCAGACTTTCGGTGGTCCATCGTTATAGGACATCATAATTTTTGTTTCGTCACAAAATATGACGTCATCCCAATAATCGGATCCCTTCTCCAAATGCTCCTGAGCGAATAATAGCCGCTTTTCTACATTTAAATTGGAAAGCATTGGCTAGATGTGTACTCGTTGCGGTGGAGCAGTTGTCTCACGGTTTCGTGGGAAACAACATCACCACTCTCGTCCTTAAGTTCCGCAGCTATAGCTCTAGCGGAAATTCGAGGATTTGTTCCCACCTTTCTCATTATTATTCTCTCATCCCTGTTCGTAATTTTTCGCGGCCGCCCACATGCTACCTTTGCTTCCAACCTATGTTCCTTGTTGGTACGACTTAAAATGTTATAAATGGCTTGCCTTGTTAAGCAAAACATTTCGGACAATTCTGGAACTGTTTTTCCAATCTGGTGATTATAATATACCAGTTGGGCGACATCAAACGAAACTCTTTTTCCGGGCATACTTTTCTTGCATAAAAAACATTAATTGCAAGTACAGTCGATCGGCTAATGGCTAGCAAAGTTGTTAGGACAGTAGCAAACAGTTTGCAGAAATAAGAAATGCAAAATAAACGGTAAAAAAAAGTAGCGGGATCAACCACAAGCAAATTGCAAAGGGTTGTAAAAACACTTTCTTGACACGCTTGAAAATGTTTTATTTCAGTTTTTAGTCTTTTTTCGTTAGTTAAGTACATTGAATGCTAATTTTTTTTGTTATTATATTATATAAAATATAACATCTAAAAATTTTAATTTATATAACAAAGATGAATTTTGATGAAACGAATTTTCTTATTCTAAAATAGCTAAAAATTTTCAAAAATTTGTAAAAAAATTTATACTTTAGCGTAGGACTCTAAAGTCACATTTTCATTTGGTAACAGGACTTAAGTACAGAACAGATTTGTTGACAAACCTGCATTTGCATTTTTAATTGTTTTAAAGCAAATCTTATTTGATGGCCGTCAAAATTTTAGTCATCCAACGTCACGTCATCCAACGTGAAAAATTCTGGCAGGAGTTGATAAAACAGAGCTCTCGCATGTTCGCAACAATGAACAAAAATTATTATCGTGTGGTGACTCGATTTCTGTTTTTAAAACTGGAAACCAATGATGAAATCAGTCAATCGAATTGGGCGCTGACAGCTGCATATAAGCGCGGACGAATTAACTTTTTTGATGAGAAATGAAAAGAAAATTCAGTATGCTAAAAAAAGCTGGCAAAACCCATTGAATGGTTAAGCTCAAAAAAAGTTAGGTTTCTATAATTGATGACGAATGAGGAAGCTAAATTTTTGCATGCTGGGGATTCTAATTAAGATGCAAATGTACTTCTTGGGATTGCGAATTCAAATAATGCTATTCACTGCAGGGATAATACATTTTTCGGTTTTGTTCCATCTATTCTTGTTTTCACATAATTTAATTCCCACATTCTGATTTTATTCATTCCAATCTGATCTGTTTATTTTTAAAACTTCGGTAATGGCCTTTTGGAATCTCACTTTGTTGATGAGTAACTGATATCGATTTTAGCATGCCGATCAACATATGTAACCCACCACATTATATAGGTGTTTTTACTGCACCTTGGTTGTCTTGGTTTAAGTATGTCTAGACGTCAATCGAGTGTATCCGAACTAAAATAGAGTAAGTACATATGTATAGGATTTTTTAAGTCTACGGTTCAAAATATGCATCGTGCAGGTTGTACAATCGATTGCAACGTGCGTAAAGTCGTACGACAAATTGTAATGCTTTAATTTTTCAATAAACAACAATTTGGCTTACGTAAGATTTGAGCAAATCGAGTTATTGAAGTAGGTTTCTAGAACAGTACACTCATCGCTCAATGGATTCGTTGATATTTTTTGGAGAATGATCTCTCGAAGGTTTTTAGCTACCAAGCATGACATTCATGTTTTCTTTTATTGCATTTCTCTGCGTGATCTTTTTCAAAAAATATAAAGATATGTATCTACGAGCAAGGTAACAATATATTTGAAATTCATATTCCTGCAGTACCATATTATCCACTATCTGCAGTGGCTTGCGTTTAATACATAAGTATTAAAGTATATCCCATCTACATATAATATAGTCTGTAGCCTCACTTTTTTCTAGACTTCACATTTTCAATACTTTTTTTTTAACCATTATTTTTTGTTTATGGTAATCTTTAGGCACTTTTTGTATTTTTAAAAAGAAAAATTTTTTATATTTGTTTGACTTTTTGCCATTTTCGAAAAAATATCGCGTCAAGAAGTTCTTTGAAAAAAAAAATAAATGTAAGATCCGGGAAGATGGATTTGAGTTTTGTTGTGTTCAAGATATAGGCGACGAATATGTCTAAACCAAATCCTTTACCTTTAAGAGGAGCATAGGGCTATAAGTAGATTAGTTTTAATTAGTTGTGAAATATTTTATTAATAAGCAAGTCAATTAATGGACATAACTGCTTATGCCCGGAAAATTTACCTTTCAGATTTTTTTAAAGGCTGTTTATTTATAGAATACGGCTAATTTTTTGTAGACATTACGGTGGCTGTAACTTTTTCACAAGTAGGTTGTTTTTAGTAACAATTCTGGGCAAAACAGGTCCCTTTTTTACAATTTTTCTTTTGTCATCTTTATTATTAGGGTTTAAGATTTGTGGACTCTTGCTTGCCTTCTTCTAAATGTTTTTCTTTTTGCACTTATTGTACTCCTTATCCTTTGCATACAGTGTATAAAATGTTCTGACGCAATTACATTTTAGCTTTTGCACTTTTAGAACTTATTATCGTGCGTGTTTATGCTTACTTAAAAATGCATTTTTGGCGTTACTGCTGGATCTGATCCAGATAATGAGGCCCGCGCTCACCTCTAGTTTGCATGAGTGTGAGTATGTGTGTGTGGGTTTTACAACCGCAACCTGTAAGACTGGTAGGATGCCGCTTTTTATGTGACCATTTCCACTCGGTGGCTCTGTGGGTGAGCCAACTGGAAAGGGAGAGGCGCATTGGGTTGGTGGGATTGGAGTGAGTGGGGGACTGTCGCTGTCGCTGCTGCAGCGTTCGTGTTCATTAACGTTGCTATTACATTTTAACACACCGAATCGGAATGTGCCGCCCGTCGTCATCCGCCTTCCGACATTTGCCTTTCTCCCATTTCCATATTCATTCAGCATTCGCCTTTTACTTTCATTTCGGTGTTCATTTGTTTGTTTTTCTTCATTTCTTTTATTTTTTGTGATTTTGTTGTTGTAGAGAAAACGTTGAAATATCCTGTTAAACTTTATTTCATTTTTGCACAGCATCCTCTACACGCACGTGTGTCCATGTGTGTGTGTGTGTGTGTGTGTAGGTCGTTGTGTATTTTAGTTGGCATGCATAAATTTTTACATTTTGTTTTCTTATCAGATCATTTATTGCAAAAGTAGAGAGCTAAGAGACGTTGGCAACAGAAGACGCAGCGCATTACTTGTGTTATTTGCATGTTGTAGAAAAATATCAATTTGCGTACCTCCGCCGCAAGCAGAGTACCCCCAATGGGTCCAACATTGAAGTTCTTTTTCTACAGTCTCCCTGTTTTTCGTCCTCTCTCTCCCCCTCTCTCATCCGGAGCACCGTCATTTAACATTTTCCGCTATTTACAGGCCTTTTGTCCTTTTGCCTTAATTTGCCACACACCAATACACATGCATATACAATAATACTACTATATAAAGGGTGTTTTTTTTTTAGAGCTGTCACTTTTCGATTAGATTATATTAAACGTTCACAAATTGGTCACTTCTAGCCACTTTATTGTTAGTTTTGCTTAGCTTGGTTTGCCATTTTCAATAAGCAGAAAATTAGAGTCAAAATTTGAATTTAAAATTGTATTACATATATAATGAATAAAATAATGAATGATACATATTATATAGGAAAATATTAAATAAAAAAAATACCTTATATTTTATTAAAAAAATTTGTATCTTCCAAAAATTTACAAAACTGTTAAAAATATATTTTTAAAAATAGTAAATTAAAAAATTTTTGCTCCAACTAGGAACCTATTCTGGGACAATAAGTACATTAAAAAAGGAATTATATAGTTACAGTTAAATAGTGTCTCTATGGAGAAGCGATCCTCTCTATATAATTCTCACGCAAACATATACAGCATAACTCACACAGTTACGTGACGGGTTTTATTTTTGACTAAGCATCATTATACCCTGTACCTATAGGTACAAAGGGTATACTAGATTTGTGCAATGTATGTAACGGACAGAAGGAGGCGTGGCAGACCCCAAGTCCTTTATACCAAAATGCTTATCATAACCTCGGGTAGCGATTGAGCCATGTCCGTCCGTCCGTCCGTCCGTCCGTATGAACGCCTAGATCTCAGAGACTATAAGAGCTAGAGACACGAAACTTTACCAGCTGGTGCGCATATTTCCTAAGCAGATGAAGTTTGTTGAATCATGTCAATATCTTTCCCCGTTCCCCCGCAGTAGAGTTCCGCGGTTTTTAGCCACACCTTTTCATATTTTCATCTGAAATTTAACAGAGCGATGCGTTGTAGTTACATGCATCTATGTGTAAAAAATGAACAAAATCGGACAAATACAACAGAAGTTATAGTCAAAAATGTGCAAATTTCACCTCCCCTTGCCAATAAACTGCGTCAATATTTGACTCTACGCAATTATGGCTACAAATGACCTAGAATCACAATTTTTGGTAAGCTCATTCATGTGGCTCTAATGAACAAATCCACATCCAAATTTTATCGATGCGGGGGGTGGGGCCGCAATCCATTTACCGTGTTTTCTCCCACACCCCTCAACATACCAACTTGAAACTTACACCGTATACTTTAAATAAGTTCTTTGTTGTAACATTCGAGTTTCATCAAAATGGGTAAAATTTTAGGGAACTTATAGGTATAAATATCGATTTTCACAAAAAAAAAAAAAATTCCAATTGGAAAGTTCTTAGATGGAATATGCAGGAAAAATTTTTTTGACACAAAAGGTACAGGGTATTCCACTGTCGGGCACCGCCTCGACTGTACCACATTTTTTTATTTTTGTCATTGTGAGAAGATTCATTCATTTCAGTCTAATCTCTAGTTAAATGCTAAAGCTTGTATGAAGATTTTGCTTTGATAAAAAATGTATAAATACTTTTCTACAAGGAATGCAAAAAACTCACTAATCCAAAAGTGCTGTATGTATGGATGTAAAATTTTGTGGTTGCTCGTTTTCAAAGTTCTCATTAATTTCGTATTCGTATTGAAATATTTTTCAATTTTCACAATTTTTCTACTAAAAAGCGAATACATGTGATACGAAGAAATCACAATTAAAAATGAGTAAGTCGATGACTTTGAAAAAAATAAATCGTTCAAATAAAAAATAACTTATCGATTAATTGAATCGGTTTTGGTTCCATAAATTTAGTCAGTTAATAATAATATTTAAGAAAACTGAAAACGGGGATAATAATGCGCCCCGATGTTCTCTTCGAGGACAACGATATGGAGCTTAGAAAAACGGAAATCTTTCGGTCAAAACAGGACGTATTGGAACATAGCAAGTAGGTCGGCGGCATTATTGTTCCTTGCTACCTTAAAAATAAGAATGACGAGGACACAACCGTCTATGGCGAGACTAGAGCTAATCCAAGCCGACTATTTCGATAACCGAAGTTGTCTGATTTATCGACTCTAGATACTCATCGATTTATGGCTACAAATTACTGCCGAGGTACGGCAGCATTGCATATTCATTCAAAGATTTTGCACATAAAAAAAAACACCCTTTATTATCATTCACAGATACTTGTATATTTTTGCGCGCATAAATGTTGTGCAAATGTTGGTCTCTTTCGCTTGTCGCTCTTTATCTGTGTCTCTCTTTGTATCTGTGCGATTGTGTCCCCTCCTATTTGAATATGAATTTATATCTATGTGTGCGCCAGTGCGTATACGCAATTTATGTAATTCGTGGCGCTATTTGCATAACTATATGACTGTGACTCTGGCCCTGGACATGGACCTGGGACCTGTAGCCAGCCCTGCCTGCACTTATATATAAATAAGTATGTACGTATATAAATTCAGTTACATCTATACAAAGCAACATAATTGAAAGCGCCGCACAGCTACGGTCAAACATTTTACACAACCAAGTGCTAAAATGCGCTTGAGACCTCTCACCGTAGACACTTGGCACACTGACCGAGCGACCCAGCTAGCGAGCCATCATCCCCATCATCATCATTATCATCATCATGTATGGAGAACATAGTTACTATCCGGTGCTAACTACCGGACTGTGTATGCGTCGAGCCGCCATAAAAACGATTGCGTAAGACCCCGCTCCCTTTGGCCGGAGTCAACAGCACTTTTCTACTCCATTTTTATTTGCTTCCTCTTTGGATTTATCGCACAGCATAAAATTGCTCTTTTGTTGCCATTACTGCAGAAAGGTAAACTGCAATTTGGTAGCATTCCTTCACACAACTTTAGTTTCGTTCTTTTTTTTTTTTGTATGTTTTTGGTTTATTTTTTTGGTTTTTTTTTTTTTTTTTGGTGCCAACAGCAGCTTATTCCCCCGAGTCACGTAACTTCCGCCAGCTACTAGTACGTGGCCGGACCGTGAAGGAAAAGCGTACGCTATGCATTAATAAATTTTATGCTTAGAAACAGTCTAACAGCAGGCCCAATAACTTTTGCGATAATATCTAACAATCACCAGCCACTGTGCACCAGAAGCGGCCATCTTTACTCCCTTTGGCCATTTTCACATTTAATGTTGCATACTTTTGCGTGGCTCAGATTTTTGCAGCGACTCTAATGAGCAGCCAGCATACCAAGACGTACACTAGAGCTGTAGTGTGAAGCATCGGCATTACTGCTGTTGTCAATCCAAGTACCATGTGTCATATATGTCTTATACGTAATGTGCAAAACATTTGTGCGCCTGATTTTATATACCCTATAGTCATAAGAAAACGTCAAAAGGATGTGTTGCGTTTCTGCACTTGCATGTGACAGGCGGAAGAACTCGACTCTAAAAGCTTTAATAAGTTTGACTCCATTTGATTTTTATGTTTGAAAAATACCTTTACCGTTTAATTTGTAGCCATTAATTGGAAATTCGCTGTTGTATCTTTTTCTGACATAGTTCTAGAACTATTGTTCCGTGTGGGTTTGTTGCGTTGGTCCTATCAGCAATACTTATAAACATGTATGTATATCTGTATCTTCACATTTGATATAATAGAAACGTCTCCTTAACGCTCCATCTGTTCGTAACCAAACGTAAGTTTTAAATAAACAAACCGATTTTGCTAGATATAAGACAGGTAGATCCTCTATTATACTAAGGAAGATAAATAGAAATGAGATAACTCGTTAGTGCAACGC
The DNA here is from genome assembly GCA_949987675.1 of Chymomyza fuscimana. Lineage (NCBI taxonomy): Eukaryota > Metazoa > Arthropoda > Insecta > Diptera > Drosophilidae > Chymomyza > Chymomyza fuscimana. The sequence continues at coordinate 85,716,143 of OX465088.1, forward strand.
CATATAAAAACGAACGAGATGACAGTGCGATGGTGTGATAACTTTTTATCAAAACTCAAAAACAGATCAAGTTCTTTTAGCCATATACCCTTGTGATAATCAAAAAAAAGGCACTCAATTTTTTTGCATTTTTCTAAAAGTACATACGCTTTATTCAAATATCATGAAGATCGAAACGCTGGAACCAATGTTATCCGAATATCTCGAAATGCAATTTTTTAAAAAGTACGGTTGTTATAGGCCAGTTTTTTTAAGAACCATTGCACCTATCGATTTTTTTTTTTGCGAACTAGTTTATAACCTTAACATCTGAATCATGAACGAAGGAAATTTTGTTTGGAACAAAACTTTGTTTTGAGGGCTTAAAAACTGAATCCAAAAATAGATCCAAGAGCGATATTTAAAAAACTTTTTTGTCTTTGGTAAATAAAATAAAATATCATTTTTTTCGGGAGAAAATATGACAATTTAAATTAAGCCATAATTTCTCCATCTTTTGCTTCATCTACTCTTTGCAAATCGTTCATTTAAAGGTGAAGGCTATAATTTCATTAGTAAACAAATCGATTGTTACCTTTAATTATTATGGGAGACGTCGGAGACCCCCGAAAAGTTAGCCAAAGTATGATCGGGGTGACTAGAGAAGTCGATATACCCGTGTCTGTCTGTCCGTCTGTCCGTCCGTCTGTCTGTCTGTCTGTATGAACGCCTAGATCTCAGAGATGGTATGAGCTAGAGCAACCAATTTTTCAGATTCAAATTCGTTGTATTTCGTTTGTTTGTGAAGATATCGTAACCAAATTTGGCACTCGGAAGTTCTTTGGAGCTCCGAATCTCTGTATCAAAGATCAAAATCGTTTGACTATATCATATAGATCCCATAGGACAGATCGGTAAAAAAAACTATTTTTGCACAAAATTCATTGTGTTTTGTTGTCTGCAAAGATATCGTAACCAAATTTCGCACTCAGAAGTTTTTTTGAGTTCCCAATCACTGTACCAAATTTGATTCAAATCGGTTGACTATACCATATAGCCCCCATAGGACAAATCGGTCAAAAAAAATGTTTGGTGCAAAATTCGACTGTTTTTATATCGGATTTAATTGCAATGTGGTGGTACAGGGTATCCATCTTTTTAGTTGGAGCTAATTTTCTTGGAACTTAAACTCGAATCAACAGCAAAGATAGAGGCTAGTGGGGGCAATTCGGAAGTAGGGGTGAATCTCACTAGGCAACAATTATTTTTTTTACACATTCATTCATTTCAATGTATTATTAAATCTTTTTTTTATACTAAAAATAAAGAAATAAAATATTTGCCAAGAAATTTTATGGCGGCTTTTATTATTTGGACACTTCCGGATTCACGCCAAAAAAATCTAAAATCTCAAATTTGTAATTTTTTGCTCGGAGATCAATATATGTACCTGACAAAAACTCTTCGCATCGATCTTAAATTTTGACACAATGTAGCTTATTCAATGTCCTGAACGACACAACTTTCAATTATGAAAAACAATTATTTTTGTCACTCCAAAAAATCTACGAAAAATTTTTTCAGAATTTACCACACTTGCCCCTACTTCAAAAAACATGCTTAATTTCAAGCGATAAAAAAAAATGGTTGTAACATTTATTTATTATTATTATTTATTGGAAATTTTGTTTTTTTCCTAGCTTAATTTACATTTATAATTTTAGCGAAAATATTTTTTGTTGCTTGTTTAAAATTTGTATTTTACAAAAACTGCTCTACGATCCATTAATTGCATCATAAATTTGAAAAAAATATGAGATAAAAGCATATGAAAGAAAAGATTTATAGTTTTGTGGCATTCAGAATTTTTTGTGTTCAAAACTTAGTTCATGAATTAAGAGGCTACCTTTGGCACTACAATATCACGTTAAAAGCATCCTTTTATTTTGCTGATATATTAAAGGAATCTGTTTATATACGGTATGTTACGGGTAAATAGATAACATTTATGTTGAGTTAAAAAATAACGACTTTCGGATTTTTATTTTCGGGTTAACCCATCGATAGTTGCTGCTTTATCATGTTTATCTTATTTATTATATTCTCTGCTCTGCTGCCGCTTCCTTCTCTTGTACCGTAAAAAAAAACTGCTCCACATATTCACTGTGGCACAGTTATAAAAATGTCAACTTAATATTTGCTGGAGATATTATTTTCATCGGTACCGATATAAATGATGGAAATTTAATAAATATCCGTTGAAAGCTACGTAAATTATAGGAAAATATGCCCAAATGGAAAAGCGTCCTTCCTAATTCTAATTCATTGGTTTGTATAGCTGAAACCTCTGGAGGTTGAGCTAAGACCTTGGCCCCAGTAGTGTTTGTGTTTGCAATGAAAGCCTTCGATCCAAGTGAACCCCAAGGTACTTAACAGTATCGCATTCTGGCATGGATTATTGGAAACGTGGTGATTAGCACTTTTTGACCCTGTTCTAATAGGTACGAAGGGTATACTAGAGTTGTGCAATGTATTTAACGGAGAACAGAAGAAGGTGTGGCAGACCCCAAGTCCTTTATATGAAAATACTTATCATAACCTCGATTAGCGAAATTTTACTTTAAATAAATTCTTTAAAGTAATTTTCGATTCTCATCGAAATTAAACAATTTTTTTCGATATAAAAGGTATAGGGTACCACATTTTCTTCCACCGCCTTCACTGTATCGCAATTTAATTCATTTATTTATATAAAATTAATTCTAAGTCATAAAGGGTTTGTAGCCAGAGCAACGTAGGCCTTCAAGACACTTTTGTTTATATATGTTGGTCATTCTCTGTCAAATCAACCACAACTCTCCTCTCACTTCAATTTTTAAGATAAATTAATGTTTTTGGCTTAAAATTTTCGTCATCTCGTTTTCTTGGCTCTCGTTTACTTTCTTTTTAAAAAGTAGACGAGAAGACGAAGGGCAAAAACGTTAATTTATCTTATAAATTGAGATGGGGCGTGGCTGATTTGACAGAGAAATGACCAACATATATAAATAAAAGTAGCTTGAAGGCCTACGTTGCTCTGGCTACAAACCCTTTATGACTTAGAATTATTATTGATAAAAAAAATAACGTAATATATATAAACTGTTCATGCCAAAACGGCATGAGTGGGTGAGTGAGCTCCGTGCTTAGCTTCGCTCGAAGAGCGTAGGCTGCGCTTACTAAAAGAGCGTAAGCTGCGCAAGAGATGATCTCGACCCCGCTAAGCTGAGCGCAATAGAATTAGTTCTCAATAACAATTTAATGTAAGCACTCCCGTGCACGTGCATTCCCCGACTTGCCATTTCTCTACATTAAACATACACTCACTTAAACATACATTCTACAAATAAAGACAATCCAACACATTCAACAACACCAACATCTCATTACTGGGCAAGGGTCACACAAACGGAACACTAAGAAGACAACTACATCCATACAAGAACCACCCAGGAATCCATCCACCTTAACATAAACTATACATTTTATTGGCTTATCAAATTTACATAATATATACAAGAGAAGTTCAATTTATTGAATGTTCCGGTGTCTCAATTCCGGTGGGTGTAGTCTTTTAAAAAGAGTATTGTTTATAAAATTTAGCAATTGTGCATGATTAGACTATTAATCGATGTAAATTAGCCTTATCCAAGAAATTTCTGGGAATGTGTATAATATTAAAATCAATTATCTTGAAAATTATCTGACATGTTGCAAAATTTTAAGTTCAGAGGAAGCCTTTTCTTGACCTTTTTGTGGAGCTGTGTAATCCAATTTTGTAATAGTAGTGAAGATTTTCGGTAGACTTATTGAGGAGAAGAAATAGGCAATGAGTATGCATTTCACCACCAAACAGTTGGTTGTTCGGAATAACGTCTTTCTCTCTCTCTCTCTCTCTCTTTCTCCGTGGTCAAAGCAAACATTGTTAAACTCTGTTCCTATATGTAGATACAAAGGGCATACTAGATTTTTGCAATGTATGTAATGGGCAGACCCCAAGTCCTTTATACCAATATGCTTATAACAACCTAGGCTAGCGATTGTGGCATGTCCGTCTGTCCGTCCGTTTGTCCGTCTGTATGAACACATAGATATCTGAGACTATAAGAGCTGGAGATACCAAACTTTACCAGCTGGTACACATAGTTCCTCAGAAGATGTAGTTTGTTGAATTATATGAATATCTTACCCCGTTCTCCCCGAGTAGAATTTCGCGCTTTTTAGCCACACCGTTTAGTATTTTGATCTGAATGAGACAATTATGCGTCGTCATTACTTGCATTTGTGTTTCAAAAATAAACAAAATCCGACAAATGCACCAAAAGTTATAGGCAAAAGTGTAGGTACTAATTTCACCCCCCTTTGCCAATAAACTGCATCAATATTTGACTCTATGTAATTATGGTAAAAAATTACCTAGAATCACCAATTTTGGTAAGATTATTCCTTTTGCCCTAATAAACAAACCCACATCGAAATTTGAACGATGCGACCTCGCCACCCCCCGCAATCGATATACCGTGTTTTCTGCCACATCCCTCAACATATGCACTTGAAACTTAACCCATATACTTCAAATAATAATCTCTTTGACGTAACTTTCGGTTCTCATCAAAATCAGTATTAAAATCGTTTTGCACCAAAAAAATAAATAAAAGTCCAATTGGAAAGCTCTTTGAAAGAATATGCAGTTATAAATTAAAAATTTTTTCGAGAAAAAGGGTATAGAGTACTACAGTATTGGGCACCGCATCGACTGCATCACATTTTTAAGTACCTAAAAGTCGTTTAAGTTGTAATAATGTTAGTGGGAATGCCGCGCTGCTATCCATAAATCTATTATATTCTCTGAAAGACCAGCCTAGCTACTTAGCCGGTCCAAATGTCAACTTTAGTAGGCTGGTATGACTTCGGTGACAATGAGATTCTATGTCTGCCAAATAGGCTGACGTCACATGCAGTAAATATTTGTTGGGAGAGACCTCCACAAGCACAAAGTATCTAGAGGTGGTAGGATTCGTAATGTTCATCTCTTTTTGACAGGCAAGTAAGTTGATTATTATTCTAAGTAAATTTTTGCCCCGTTTTAGCGATTTTCTTGAAGCTAGGAAGTGCTTGGCTTGACGCGCTGTTTCAAACTCTCTTCTCCTCGTAGTAGCTGTTTGATGGTGTGACTACCAACGCCACAGTACCGCTTCAGTTGCTCTTTAGTCATTATACATGGTACATGGTCTATAAAAATGCAATAAAACTACTATGAGAGTTAAGGTTTATGTGCATAAGATGCTGCCAACTCAAACGTCAACAAACTTGCTTGAAAAGTTTACATCGGAAATGGCCAAAAGGGTATCTCAAATCCGGCATTTCCTGTTCCTAGCAAACACTCGTCTTGTGATTTTACGAGTTTATTTAATATCTTCGTTGATTGTAGCTTACTGCCTTAGAAAAGACGCTGATTGAACTGATTGAGGCAGACTCGAGAAAATTAACCCCATTATATTCCAATTAAAGCATAGTTGAAGACCGGAAATGCTTTTAGGCTGTTACATAATTTTATCTGCATATACAATTACACATATACAAATAATGTAATTTGAAAAATGTAAACTGGCTAACTCTAATATATTATCATTAAAATTAATGCTGATTTATACAAGTACTACTCTCTGTGTATATATACATAGTAAATGTACATAGGTAGTTGAGTTTGTGGATGTAGCTGCAATAGAATTTAGCGCGTTTAATACCCATTTAGGAGGTAGTATATAATAGCTATAAAATACACTGCAGATTTCATACTCAGTTTTATATACAATTAAAAGTCATAAGTTTGTTTAATGCGACATTTTGGGGCCATGTCTCTGGTTGCTCATTGCAGCATTTAAGTTGGATATTGTAAATATTTGTACATTGTATACTTGTAGAGGAGTCTTGGAGGCAGACTGCCTGGAATTTGTATGAGTATGCCAGCTGGTAATTTAATTTGAAATGCCTTTGACACTGGCTATAAGGACGGTTTTAAAATGCGCAAATGTGAAAATGCGTAAATTTGATATGTTCAAGCAAATCCTTTGCTCACCAAATGCTACTTCAAATGTAATCCAGTGTCCTCGGCAGGGCATTAAAGTTCCTTAAAACTGGCTTGACTTGCTCTACTCAGTTTCAAAGTCCTTGCTGTTGTTGTCGGCGTCATCGTCATCCTTTGGTCCATGTAAATGGCATACTCGTAAATGTCGTTTAAATAAAATATGTATATATACAAGCGCATGCAAATACATATAGTACATATAGTATCCAATATATATATATATATATATACATATAAGCAAAAAAAAGCTTACATATATGACTTGTATTTATGTGCATGTTTGTATGTAAACCACCAAGTATTTACTTGGCATATTTAGTAAACATTTACTGTCGCCAAATATTACACATGAAGCGCAGAGTCCTCCGCCCAACACCCATCCAACATGTTGGCCACTCGCTCCCGTATCTTATCGATATTTGCCAAATAATAAAAAACGTACAGCAAGAACAGTAAAAAAATATAATGTGACACAGTCGGGAATGTTCGACGTTGGAATACACTGTACACGCGTGTTTTTCTGAAAATGTAAACTATTTGTTGTGGATACGGCTCACATGAGTGCTACATTTTAAACAGTGCGATCTTTTAGTTAAATTTGGTGTCTCTGGCTTTATTGTTCATTTTTTTTAATGTATTTATTTTAGGTTTAAGCACCAAAATGAAAAATTAAAAAAAAAATAATAATTTTTTTAATTACCATAGTAGTACATATTACAATATATATTTTTTCAATATTGCTAAATAAATTGAAGTTCTAGCTGGATAAGTAATAGAAAACTGCCCCAACGATTTTTAAATAGTAATGATGCAGTTCGGTTAAAAAATGTTCCTCAAGATGTCAGTTAACGATTTACGGCTTAGTATTTTCTGATGAATTGTGACTAATCTACTGGATATTTTTGAGTCATTTGTCTATTAACCTAATTGAGAAATGAGGATTATTTAAAAAAACATTTTCTTAAAAAAAAATAATTTTTAATTTACGCTTCATTTTTAAAATATTTTTTTAATAAAAAATTTTAAATAAATTATTTTTATTGGACAATTTTTTTTTTTAAGATGCTCCTTAAATATACCAATCGCTATTTCTTATAAACCAAATTGACAAAAAAAAAACAAAACGATAATTTTTTATTATTTTTTTTTACTATTATAAATTTTTTGGTTTCTCAGTTAGCAAAATTTTTGCATTTTTTTTGTTACACATTTTTTTAAATTCTCACTTTGAAAATAATTTCAGGGGTGCTACGGAAAACCATTTCTCTACAATTGCAATTCTCTGGAGACGGTTTTAAATCTATACTAAAATTGCTCGAGATTTAATAAAATTCGCCAATAAAACCAATTGTATTCAAACAAACTGTTACTTATTTAAAAAGGTTATTTAATTTCTGAGCTAGCTGTATCTCTACAATTTGATAAATCGAATTTTTTAATTCATGATTTTAATTTTAATAAAATCTGCAAAATTTTCTGCTCAGGTGGAAACGTTCGGTATGTCAGTGATTTTTGAGAATGTCAATAATTTCAAAAGTTCAAAATTAAAAAATTAATTGCCTAACATGAATTAGTTTGAGGAGAAAAAGACCTAAAAGCGTTTTGAAAGAAACTATTCAAATCAAAAGAAAATCAAGTATCAGAAAGTGCAAGCGAAAAGTTGTAAAATATGCTACAAGTTATCGCCTTATCCAATAATAAATTATCTTCCTTGGATCACTGTTGAAAAACATTTAATTAAATGAGTATCGAAATGTAATAAAATTATTTTTGGAACAGTAGCAACATTCGGAAGCAATTATCCGAAAAATTAAATCTCTGAGATTTCTGTGGCACCTAATAGAGATTTGGTTTCAAACCGTACCCAAAATCTCTAGAGATTTCTGTAGCACCCCAGATAGTTTATAATTTAGTCGTTTGTGTTTATTTTGTTTTTTTAATATTATTTAAATATATTGTGCATAATTTTCAATCAAGAAATCTTTTTCATAAAATATTAAATGCAACTTACATAATTTTTTTTTTACTTAGTGTTTTTTGTTACTTAAATTTTTTTATATAGTATTTTATATATAATAAATTTTTCTCCTTAAACTTACTGTTTTAAAAAAAGAATTAGGGAAAAGAACTTTGTTCTAGAAGGGGATGCAATGACTGCAACTTAGTTTTTTTTTAAAGATTTCGCTCATTCCATGCAATCCTGAAAATTTTCTTATGCAATTTTACCCAATCATCATCATCATTTTTTTTTATCTCCCACTGGATCATAGGGCCTCAATTTTACACAATGCTGTAATATAATATTATCATTTATATTTGAGCGCAAAATTACGTAATAATTATAATAAAAAACAGTTTGCTATGTACGTCCGCAAGACGTGGAATTTGTCGATTTGATTAAATTCAAGTTCAAATTTGCTCAAAACAAGATTGACAAAGTCATGCATTTCTGAGAATCTTGTATCATAAAACTTATCTTTTTGGAAATTTGCTATAATTTAAACAATTTGGCATAGAAAATTCTTATTTTAAGGGCCATACACAGTTCGAAAAATTTTCCCCGCAGATTTGTTTTCGTGTTTTTCCCGTCCCAATGCCATCTCTAGTTTCTATTCCAATTTTATTCCAGGCTGTCCAAATAAAATGACTTCTCTTTTTTGTAGCTTTTTGTTTTGTGTTAGTTTTTCGATATACAGAAGACGAACGAACATTTCTCAAGCGATACCCGAGCTGATGATTTTCGTATAAATTCTATCACAAATGTATAATACCCTTAGTCCCATACGTACAGTGTATAAAAACGTATAGCAAAAACAGTAAAAAACAAAAAGTAGCGTAAAACACAACTGATAAAAGACGAACAGGCACAAACAAAAAAAAAAAAAAAAAAGAACAGCATCTTTGGCAATGGAAATATTTACTTGCCGTTTTTTTTTTTTTTTTTTTTTGTTTTTTTTTTTTCGTATTTTTGCGCATTTTTTGCGACCACCCTAACAGCGTGCTGCTGGCCCTCGGCTCAACAGCTCAATCTGCTTCGATTTTTGAATTGCATGCTGTTTGGTCGGGATTGGGTAGGTGGGGGAGTGAGAGTCCCACTTGAAGCGCCTACTCCTTAGGCACACTGGCACCGGTAAGATTGAGACTGTGCCCCAGCCCTGGGGCTCCCTTTTGGCGGCACTTCCGTTTGGGGTCCCGTGAAGTATTACACAGCGTATTTTGTTTTTGCCCTTTGCCTGAGATATTCAAATTTTTCAAGTGTCAAAAATATCCGTTTATTGCTTTAAATATATGTATATAGTATAAAATGTTTTACATTATGTATAGCACAATACATAGATAATGTGCCTATACTAAATGAATAAGTATGTAAGCAGATAATGGCTGCCTCTCTCGCTTCGCGCTCTGCCGCTACTTTTTCTATCTTTTATCTTCTGTTGTTTTGCTGTTCTTTATCTCTTATTTGTCTTGGTTTCGGTTTGAAGTTGGCCAAACGCAAAAACGCCAACAAGAAAACGCAAAAAAAACAAAAAACCAGCAAAATGTTTAGGGGGTAAAATTTTTTCAATTTTTTTTTTTATTTTGCGCTTCTAAGCAAACTTTTTTTTTGTTATGTTTTTTTTATTTTCCACAAAAAAGTTGAAATCAACATATTGATTTTTGTTCTTTTGCGGCCTGCTCAAAAAGATGTATTCCAACTAGAGGTCTGACTCTCTCGAACTGGAGCTGCGTCCTTGTGCTGGTTCTGGCCCCGCAGAGATACACGCTGACTTGTGTATCTTGCATCTTTATGCAAAAAAAAAAAAAAAAAAAATAATATATAAAATGTTCGGACATGTTGGTAAACGGTTCTAGTGTGTGTGTGTGCGTGTGTGTATCTGATGCCTGTTCACACGTCTAGTTTTATTTATTTGTGGTTTTGCATTTTACGCGTAAAATTCTTGCCAACATCTATTTTTTGTTTGGCTAGAGGCGTGTCCTTGTGGGGACTGTGACGCCCTTTTGTGACTACAAATTTCATTGAATAGCAGCACAAAATGGCGAACAAATCATTATTGTCTTGTATATAATTTTCCCTATCAATGAATTTGCAGACCCCTATGAGGTCATCAATGAAGTATTATTTAATTTTAGGCAAATTCCCCAAAGCCAAATGGAAAACTACTACATAGTATAGATATAGATATACCCAAGGACTTGTCTTGCAAACAAGATTGACTGACTGAATTACAGGACAACAAATCATTATTGACTTGTATGTAATTTACTACCTATCAATGCATATAGAGAATCTCAAGAGCTCGTCAAGTAGGGCTTAAATTTAGGCAGCACTCGCAATATCTAGTTGTGTTTAGACTTAAATAGCTTAACTTTTTAGGAAAAACTCTTACTTATTCAGGGGTGCCACAGAAAACAATTTCTCTACAATTGCAATTCTCTGGAGACGGTTTTAAATCTATACTAAATTTGCTCGGGATTTAATAAAATTCGCCAATAAAACCAATTTTATTCAAAGAAAGTGTTACTTATATAAAAAGGTTATTAAATTTCTGAGCTATTTGTATCTTTATTACTTAATAAATCTAATATTTTAATTTATGATTATAATTTTTACAAAATCTCTAGTAATGTCAACGTGCAAAACCGTCTCGAGCTAAGGAGTTGTGGTACTAAATAATAACATTTTGAAGTATTAAATTTGGTATATTAACAAATGTCTTTGGTGATAAATTAAAGTTAAAAAATTATATTTTCAATTTGACTAACTTACCATTATGAAGTGCGACGAAATAAGTGCACAGTAAAATAATTAAGTGCTGCGCAAAATTTTTGGCTGACGTGGCAACGTTTGGTATGTCATTGATGTTTGTGAATGTCATTAATTTGATAGTTAGATCAAAATTAAAAAATTAATTGCGCAACATGAATTTAGTTTGAGGAAAAAAAGGCGTTCTGGAAGAAATTATTCAAATCAAAAGAAAATCAAAAATTAAATGTAAATGTAAACAAATGAATTTTGACAACTGATGGCTTGTAGGGTTGTCATTCAAGCTCATGTGTTCGGCGGGATAAATATTTAAATTTCAGCAATTGAAAGCGAAAAGTTGCAAAATATGCCACAAGTTATTGACTAATGTCCTAAAAAATTGACTTTTTAAAATAACTCTTAAAATTCATATATTTAAATAAGTGTCTAAATGTACTTAAATAATTTTTGAATATTAGCAACTCTTTTGTGCCATTCTCATAATAGCGTAAACATTCGGAAACAATTTTCCGAAAAATGAAATCTCTGAGATTTCTGTGGCCTTACGGATTTGATTAGAGATTTGGTTTCAAACCGTACCCAAAATCTCCAGAGATTTCTGTGGTACCCCGATAAATTTAAAAATTCATAGAATCGGCAACAATAGGTACTTGTTGTTCATTTTGGGAAAATTGGTGAATAGTATCCCACCATTGGGCACGACCTTGAATGATTCATATTTTTTTTTTTTATGTACCTACTATAACTATTTTAAATGTACAAACATATAAATCAGATAATTGGATATGGGTAGCAAAAGGGTATACATTTTCAAATTAGAAAATTTGACTAAAAAGCAAATTGACAAAAAAAGTGAAGAGAAATTTATTTATTGCCGAAAACAGGATTGAATTTGATTGGACTAATCCACGCAGCAATGTAGACTACGAAAAATAAATGTATATTATATTTTTATACCCTGTACCGTATGGTACAAAGGGTATATTAAGTTTGTGCAAGCCGAAAATGTATGTAACATACAGAAGGAAACGTCGGAGACCCCCCAAAGTTACCTAAAGTATGATCAGAGTGACTAGAGAAGTCGATATACCCATGTCCGTCTGTCCGTCTGTCCGTATGAACGCCTAGATCTCAGAGATGGTAAGAGCTAGAGCAACCAAACTTTCAGATAAGATCCCTTATTAATCCATAGGAGACAAGTTTATTTTATTTTTTTGATATCGGGACTACATTATATAGCTCCCATAGGGGTGTTTCAGAGGACCTCGAAAAAAAGCAAAAGTTTTAGATAGATAATTCGTTTGCTTATGAAGATATCATAACCAAATTTGGCAATCGGAAGTTTTTTAGAGATATTCAACACCGTACCGAATTTGATCAAAATCGGTTGACTATATCATATAGCTCCCATAGGACCTATCGGCCAAAAATTTTTTTTTAAATAACATTCGATGTATTTTGTTTGGTTATGAAGATATCGTAACCAAATATGGCATTCGCGAGTTTTTTATAGTTCCCAAGCACTGAACCAAATTTGATCCGATAGGTCGAAAAAAAGTTTTTCATTGAAAATTCGTCTGTTTTTGGTTGTTTATGAAGGTATCTAAGAAGGGAAAAAATAAAATGCCTTAACAGTCTCAGAAAAAACTTAAACACAGAAAACATGCTTAAATATAAAAAAGCGAACGCAAAGTTTAAGTTTGAAGCTAAACAAGCCAAAAAAAACGCTTTTACAAATTTTACCAACGACATAAACCCCAACTCATCCACAAAAATGCTGTGGGACAAAGTTCATGTCATAACAGGTGTGCGCAAAAACACTTATATCCATGCACTAGAAACCGCAACAGGTAACACTTGCGATCCAAATGTCATAGCTAATACTTTTAGCAAAGTCTGGTCTGACTTTTCGAAAGACTCAAATTTCTCAGACTCTTTTATACGCAACAAGTTCCGTTACATAGACCAATCCCCGTTAACTTATACCCCAAAAGCCAAAGCTAATCTCATTGAAGTACCGATAACCTTAATAGAACTCCAATCCGGCCTCAATAGTCTAAAAGGATCCACTCCTGGTTTTGACTCCATTCCCTATGACATTTTAAAAAATCTACCTCCTACTGGCATAAATAAACTCTTAGATCTTTACAATAAAATACTAGACACCAGCACTATCCCCCAACAGTGGAAAGTAGCAACAATAGTTCCCATTAGTAAACCAAACAAACCAAAAAATACAATAGATGGATACCGCCCAATATCACTACTTTCTTGCTTGTCGAAAACCCTTGAAAAGATCATCTCAAAACGAATCATGTTGTTCCTCAATCAAGAAAATCTTCTATCCCACAACCAATATGCATACAAAACAAACAAGTGCACAATAGACCCTCTGTTAATAATAGACAACTACATCTGCAAAAATCTGTCAACAAGAAACCATGTATCAGCTCTTTCTATTGATATGGAAAAAGCTTTTGACAGAGTTGGACTACATTGTATTATACAACAGCTTCAGGAGTGGAAATTTGGTCCAAAAATAATTAATTACATTCGTAGCTATCTCAGAAATAGAAAATTCAAAGTTAAAGTTAATAGCACAATTTCAAGGGAAGAGAAATTACACAACGGTATCCCACAAGGATCGCCATTATCAGTAACTCTCTTTCTGATAGCCTTCAATAAATTAAGCTACATTATAAACCAAAATAAGTTTTTCACACATACAATGTATGCAGACGATATATGCCTCATGTTCAATCCAAAAGAGGGATACAACGCTCAAATTCACAATTTGTTTGAAAAAATAGAGCAATGGTGCCAATTCTCTGGCACGAAAATTTCAAAAGAAAAATCATCGCATCTACACATATGTAAAAAACACAAATGTACAAATATAGACATAATGATAAACAATACAATTATACCTAAGAAAGAATATCTTAAAATATTAGGATTAATTTTTGATAAAAAACATACTTTTACTGAACACATTAGAACATTAATTAAATCATTAAATACTAGATTAAATATCCTTAAATGTTTAAGTAGCAAAAATATCAAATGCAACACGAACTCCCTAATTCATATAGCCAAAGCAATAATTTTGTCAAAAATAGATTACGGCCTCTGCGTGTATGGAAAAACGAACAAAACCAATAAAAACAAACTATCCACTCCTTACCACTCCTCCATCAGACTAGCTCTAGGTGCTTTTCGAACAACCCCCATCATCAACATCCTCACAGAAGCCGGACTCCCTGACCTTCACACCAGATTTGAATGGAGCATCGGCCGACAAATAAGCAGACTAATCAACGCATCCGACTCAACTTTACAAGCAACACTAACCACCCAACTTAAACGCAAAACAGAACTTCGTATGCCATCAACCCTTCAACACATAATTAAAAAAGCTGCAGAGCATGATGTCATATTATCGCGCCACCGAAAATACAAGCAAAAGGTGCCACCATGGCATTTTAATAGTAGCTCCATTATATTTGACCTTGCACGATTCAAAAAAGACACAACTCCAAATGATATATACCAGAAAAACTTCAACAGCATTAGATCAAACTTTCCCACCTGGAAATTTCTTTACACCGATGGCTCAAAAACAGACAGCGTAACAGCCTTCAGCGTTGTTTCTGAGGACAACAAAGTTTTAAAATCAGCCATAACACCAAATTTCACGTCAATATTTACAGCCGAAGCGGAAGCAATTCTTGTAGCGATTGAGATAGCACATTCAACCAAAAGAACAAAACATATTATATGCACCGATTCCCTATCAACACTCCTCGCTGTTCGTAACATCAATAATACCGAACCCACTATAAACAAAATCAGGGACATCATTGCTGCAAATGGAAAAAAAATTAAGCTTATGTGGACACCAGGTCATGCAGGAATCAAGGGAAATGAGCTAGCGGACACAGCAGCAAGAACCGCTACATCAGCCCCACTAGTACTCCATAACATTATCAACAAGAAAGACTTAAAAAACATGATCAACACAACAAGCCAACTATCTCTTAAAAAGATATGGGACGACTACAATCATCACTACAAAACAATAAATCCATCCCGCAACCCAATAAATATACCAATAAACACTAACAGAAAACACGCAATTATCTACACGAGATTTCGTCTGGGTCATACAAAACTCACACATGAACACCTACTCAATAAAACACCGCAACCGATCTGTCCATGCTGCAACATAAGTACCCTCACTATAATTCACCTTCTTAATCACTGCCACGTTACCTTAAATCTATGCACCTCCTTACAAATTCCGAATCCCACAGAAATGCTCGCAGAGACCAACACTATAAATATAAAAAATTTCATAAAACTTACCTCTAGACTTAATATAAGCATATATGGTATGATAATAATATAATAACAATAATAACATAATGTATAATAATTTTTTAACCAGCCTGAAGGCCTACGTTGCTCCGGCTTACCTTTTTATAATTTAGAATTAACTTCTAATTTATAATTATATAAATAAATAAATAATAATAAATAAAATGAAGGTATCGTAATCTAATTTGGCAATCAAATGTCTTTTGGTGTTCTTAAGCAATTTACCGGATTTTATTGCTAGCAGTGGTACAGGGTATCCCAAAGTCGTCAGCGCCCGACTTTAACGTCGCCAACTTTTTTAACTGAAGCTGAATATATGTATTCGATGTTGATAATTTTTACGTATCTAAATTTTTTTTCAAAATTCCGTTTATTTAGCGAGCTATCGATATCTGAATATTTTCTTTTTTTGACGACATAAGCAATTAAGGATGTTTAAAATTTATTTAAATTTCAACGAAAGATACAACTTTAAGTCTTGTTGGATTTTTAAAAAAGCGTATTTTTAATATTTTGTCTTTCTTTTCAAATGGAATATTCAGAATTGGTCTCCGTTTTGCTCAAAAGTAGAAGTAGTCATATTTTATGTACCTGAGTTCACTGATAGAAATAAAAAAAATAATAGATCTTCTCGGTACCGTGCTATATTGCCAAATAAGAATAAATCCTCTAAATTTAAAGATAATAAGCTAAAGCTTGCTGTGCATGTTCGTAATGACAATTTATGAGAAATTTTAAAAGTTTTGAAAATCGGTTTTTTGGAACGAGAAACTAGAGACTACAAAATTTTTAGATTACGCAAAACGCATTAATAAAATTTGTACAAAATTGGTAAACAGTTCGAACTCCGCAGGAAGTAAGCTAAACCATAAAGATTATGTTCTTAAAAATAAATCTAACTTATTTATTAAAAAAAGGTATTTACAACATGAGCTCAGAGACTGCAAATATCATTTTTAAAACTTTTGCATGTTTTTAGCTTTTTGAATCATAAAAAAAACTGATTTTTTACTTTCTGGAATCAAAAATTTTAAAGATTAACATTAGTTGAAACAAATATTTTCGAAAATCTATTTCCAAACCTTCATGAAATAAAATGTATAAAACTAATTCAATATTTTTTATTTTTTTTCTTTCAGAACAAAATCTTCTAGCGTTTTAAGATTTAAATGTAAGTATTATTATTGCCAAAATTACAATAACATTACAGATAAACTCCTATTATTTTTTGAAACTGTTATTATGTTATTATTATGTTATGTTATTATGGGGTTGTCCCTCTGCCTTTTAGACAAAGTTTAATAGATTTTAATTGACTGAGATTAGCCACTTAGACGATAAAATTACGATTTTTCACAGCCTGAATAAAACTATGAAATTTAAAAAAAAGTAGCAAGAAAATTATGTCTTCTACATCGATTACACTAGTTTACAAATTTAAGGGTCATCGAGTGAACCTTCCTAAAAAAGTGTTTTTTAGGGTAATTTGGGGTCGAGAAACACGAAAATGGCAACTTTTTTTTTTTTTCTTAAGCACCGTTTTCGAGATATTTGCGAAAAACATGTTTTTTGGCACTCTCGTTCACTCTCGTGAACATGGCTCTACAGCATCTACAATTCTTACCCGATTTTAAAGATCTTAGACTCGAAAAATTCTCAAAAGAATTGTCTTTCAGCTTAAAGCTTAACATAATTTTTAAAAATTTTTTTTCGTTACTAAAAAGCATACCAAAAAGGTGTAATTTTGAAAAATGGTAGAAAATTAAATTTTTTTTTCGCCTTGTTGCCTGTAACTTCGACAGTTTTTAAAAATACTAAAAATATCCCTGGTTTTATGGAGGCAGCTGTAGTACTATTGTAAACTTGCACAAGCTTGTTACAATCAGGGTACTCACGAATTGAATTGTTGAGTTTATGTTTCTTCTTTTTTAATTTTGTAAATCTTACTCATACTAATACATACAAAAAATTGCGTCAACTAAATTAAATTTGATTAAATTTCACTTTGTCTACTTTTGTTTGTTCCGTCTTTATCAAAGAGTATAAGATAACTCGTTGCTTTTTACATCACAAAATGATCACAAAATTCCTGATGTTGCAGTGTTGAAAACTCCGTAAACTGCTTGGTTTGCAACACTATTTCAACAACTCAACAGCAAAAAAGGTGAATAGTTTCTGGCTTGACGAAAAGTTGAGTTGAGAGTTGAAACTCAACCTTGTATATTTTGTACTCACGTTTGCTCCTTAACCTAACAGCAAGCGCAAATATCCTGAATATCCTTTTGATACAAATAGCTTTAAATACGCTTAAAACCAGTCTCAATAACGTTTTAATATCTTTAAGGACTTACTTCTATAGACTCTAGAATTATTTTGAGCTTCTGTTCTGATATTAACCAACAATGCAACGAGAATTAAATTTTATTGTAAATACTAATTTAAAAAAAAAAGTTATTGCTTTGCTGCTAATTACCATGAAAATATATCTGCCAATTAAAATTGAATATATTTTTGTCCAGAGCAGATGCTCCAAAAAGGATTCACATTGCACAGATAAATCTATTGCTTTTCTGTTCCACCTCTCGATTGATTGTTGAGCTACCTTGTAATACCCTCTTCAATTCCACAAATCCCAAAAGGATACACAACGATTTAAAGCTTCAATTTGAACAGTATTTTTTATTGTATCTCCTTTTTTTTTTGTTTAACAACATAGTATATATTCGAACTGTTGCCAATTGTTTCAAGTTTTAATTTTTCTTGCCATTTTTGGCTAGAATTCTTTGCCCAGTTTTCCGCTTTTCATTGCTGCTGCAACTTTTCATACAATCAGGCAGAGCCAATGGTCAAATAAATGACAATTTAAAAATGAAATATTTAAAAGAAAAAAGCAAACTTCTACATTTGCACTCCGTATAAGAGAAAGAATAAAAAAAAAATAATACCAGAGGCTTATAATTTTTCATCGAAACTGCGGCGGAGCGACAAAAGGCAGCTAAGTAATTACAGTTGAGCTCTGACTGCGAGGGAGACATAGCAAAAAAAATGGAAAACACATGGAGAAAAACTCGGACCATAGGAGTTTAATGTTGTCCATTTATCATTTCATTGCATTTTTTAGCTGGCACAAATTGTGTATATGTTTTCACTACGTAATGTTTTATTAATTAGAAGCGATTTAACACAATTGAAAACTTTTAACAGAAAAAGCTTCTTTAGAGTGCATTAAAATGAAAAAAGTTTTTGCCGGACTGCGGGCTGCGCATAGACCCTGTCTTATTTTGAAACTTAAACCGGACCCAAATGGATTCAAAGCATAAAATGTTTATCCATAATCTTATTCTTATTCTTTCACTTGAGCGCCACCTATAAACGTTTGTTTTACTCTCAGTGCCTTTTGCGCCTTTTTTTTAAGCTTTTCTGTTATCAATAAGTATATTCAAGAAAGGGTTGCCCAACACTTGATCTGACTAAAAAAAACAAAAAGTTTCAAATTTAAGTGCAAAAAATAGGTTTGGTTACAAACCCGACTATGACATACTCTGTACTTTACGTAATTTTCACAATAAGTTGTCAATTTCTCTCAAATTTCACCAGAATGTTAATACTTGTTTACACAGACACGTCTTTGTGTCGTTTTCAAAATTATTATTAAATTTTACCGGGTTTTGATAAAATTCACCAACAAAAAAAAATTTCATCGAAAAAACTTTTACCTGTTTTAAAAGGTTATTAAATTTCGGAGTTATATATATAATTCAATATACCAAATGTTTTTTTGCTTACATAATCTAAAGTAAAATATGACATTCACTGTCAAAGTGCAA
Organism: Chymomyza fuscimana; assembly: GCA_949987675.1. Lineage (NCBI taxonomy): Eukaryota > Metazoa > Arthropoda > Insecta > Diptera > Drosophilidae > Chymomyza > Chymomyza fuscimana. The sequence continues at coordinate 85,735,221 of OX465088.1, forward strand.
TACCAACCGAACTGAGGAGTTGCCACCAAGTCTTGGCAACAATAAATTAAATTTCGGAGTGATTTATTTACCAAATTAAACTCTGGTTTTGGTGTCAAATTAAAGTTAAAAAAATACAATTCAAATTGACTTTGTAATCTTTTTGAATTGAGACGAATGAAGTGCAAAGTTAAGTAAATAAGGTTTGCCATTCTTTTCAACATAAGGTGGGAACGTGCAGCATGTTTCGGATGGACGTGAATGTGAATGATATAGCAGTTAGGTCAAAACCAAGGTATACTTATTTAAGGTGGCATATTCCCGCCGAAGGCTCTCAACGAAATTTACCAATTTTTAGTTTCGTTGCGACTCCGCGTAAGGTAGGTTGTTTTCACGCATATTATTTTAATAAGAATGCGTTCTCTCTCTCTCGCTTTTTCTTGCTCTCTGTAAAATTGGTGACGACGCCGGCAGCATTACTCTACCCTAAATAAGTATACCTTGGTTCAAAACTAAGAAATATATAATTTTTTTCATTCAGCTGTTTCTTTTGATGGCTAACAAGCCTGCAATAGGAATTTTGCCATTCACAATGCTAATGACAGCTGATGGCCTGTAGGGTTGTCATTTAAACTCATGTTAAATTTATTTATCAGAAATTGAAACCGAAAAGTTACAAAATATGCCACAAGTTATTGACTAATCTCAAAATAAATCGACTTTCTTTAATCACTCTTAAAATTTATTTATTTATATATATAATTATAAAGTAGAAGCTAATTCTAAGCTATAAAAGTTTTGTAGCCAGAGCAACGTAGGCCTTCTTAAAATTTATATAATCCAATAATTGTCTAAATATACTAAAATTATTTTTGAACAGTTGCAAGTCTTTGTTGCAGTTCTCTTAAAAGCGTAAATATCCAGAAACAAGTATCAGAAATTAAAATCTCTAAAAGTTTTGTATCACCTACGGTTCTTACTAGGGATTTGCAAACTAACCGAAGCCAATATCTCATTAGATGTTCGTGTCACCCCATTATACTTAAAACAAGGTGGTGTTGAAAAAGAAAGATGATAGTCTGCGCTTTAGCAAAACTTTTTCCGAGACTTTATTACCTACGGAAAAGACTAATGTTCTCCTGTGAACCTTTTAGAAGCAGGCTAAAAGTTTGGAGTGACCCAACAGTAACAGTCTACATTTAAAAAGCTTATGGTCCAATTAGTAAGAAAAATTTTCAAGATTTAATATTACAAAAGTTCACAAGGTATGAAGAATAAGTAGGGAAATGTGCTTGTTGAGTAAGTTTACTGAAAGGCTCGCACTTCACTTCTTTTCCTAAGACTTTATTTCAACAGGTCAGTCCTCGTGTGTCCTATGGAGGAGTGACACAATAGAAACCGTCTACACTTAAAAGGCTCCTATAATGCAAGCTGCAAAACTTTTAATGTCTTGAAAGGCAGGCCTACACATCACAAAAAATATTAACAAAAAAAAAAAAATTCCATTAACCAACAGAAAAGAGCTATAGTATATTAATTAAGTACAATCAAGATGTCTCCTTTGTCAAAAGTTCTATTTCATACTAAAAATGCTTTGATATTCAATTGAAAAAGATTTGGAGTAACTATTAATTTTTCCATGATTATTTACTCATAAAATGATTATTGTTCTTGATTGAACAATAACTTCTAATAGCCATAAGTTTTATGAACTTAAAGAAAAATCTCGCTATATCTACTCGTTCTTACGTAGATTATAGCAATAAGAGGATTATAACTAATAAGCGGGTCAGTATCTTGGTGCTTACAATACGCTGCTAAAAAAAAATCTAAGATAATTCAATTTGTTACATGAAAGTTACTATGCTCTGTCCAGCTCATAAACTCATATGCCCATCTAGCACAATTCTAAATAGCTGACTATCTAATATGGAGTGTTAGCCAACTGCCACAAAATTTCGATTCAATTGTTTTTGACAAGAAAAATGGTTCAAGACGTTTAAACTATTTAATTTTGTATGGACGTTTGGTTCTAGAGAGTAGCAACCGGATGCAGTTATGAAATCCAAACAATGCTTGAGATGCTGCCCACAAAGTAACTTCCCCTACGTACAAAACTTATTTTGCCTAAGATCCCGCATGAACAGAAGAAGGGTAACATCTAGAAAGAAAAGCGCTAAGCTAGAAGAGCTATGGTTAGGCATTGGGAGGCCACAGACCATCCTTGTTAGTGCGCGAAACAACTTGTCATCAGCGCAGCAATTTAAATAATTAATAAGAATCTTGCTGTGGTCTTCATGCCTTCTTCTCAACCGATAAGTACATAAGGTTATATTCCAATATTGATGAAAGAAGAAATAAATCGCTACATACTAAACTACTTTACTATTTATACAACATTTACAAAAATAAAATTTCCAAAAAAGATTCGACTGAATCTACAAAATACTCAGGTGCTTATAAACTGCGAGAACACAGGATAGCGAGATTTAATATGTCTTTAAACATTTACTCATAAAATATAAATAAGCTGAACGTGCTACTATATTAAATGACGCTTTTTGAGGTCACATGGGTGAAGGCGTTTCAGGCGTCTTTTTGGTCTATGACCGGCCAGGGCGCAGGCAAGAGAGCTGGGGTGGGATCGTAAGCGATCCTCATAACGGCGGCTTAGTTTATTTAACATGTCACCCACAAAAGAAATGCCGAGATCCTTGTGGAGGATTCGGTTACGGTCAGGGGGCATCAGAAAAATTGGAATTTTTTTCATGTTGGATTTGGCTGCGGCTCCCCAGACCTGAATACCATAATACCAAGATGGCATTTTTATGCTCTTATGCTAGTTCTGCAAAGTAGCCACTCCATTTTTCCAAGTTTTGCTCTATACCTCCACCAAAAAGTAATTTTTAAATTAATCAAGTCTCGAGCAAATTTACTAGAGGTTTTGAAACTGACTAAAATTTGAGAAAAATTTGTTTCTGTGTCAACCCTGTATTTTAGTACTCTTAGTACTTATAATTATGCCATTGTTAGCTATTTCATGCAGAGATTTTATTATTCCTAAAGGGAATTGCCTAGAGTTATCATTCATACGCCCCGTAATACACTGGAGTAAATTTAAATTTTTTTGGAATAAAGTCGAGACAGAGCTGGATCTTGATGGATTTGATAATGAAAATACAATAATAAAAAATTTTTTGAACGATCTGGTCACTGCTATTTTTACAGTCGTAATTTTATTTAGAACTAGGACCTAAAATAGATTTGCCTCAGCTTAAAATCTTGAATTTACTATGCTTACCGAGCACTTTTATCCTCAATTGAAATTATTATTGTTGCAATTTCTTGAATTGTCTTCAAAACATTGTTCTTTGTTCGCTTAAAACTAATTATCATTACTAGTATTTCAGCTGTGCTATTCGCTCGAATTGATCTTAAAACTTTCGCCGCCGTAAGTTGAAACCCGTGAACTGTACATCAAAAGAAATTTTTCAGATTAGCAGCACAGCGCCTTAAACTATTGTGTAATGTAAACAGACCGGAGTCAAGTGGTTTATGGCCCAGTTGGGCTATGGTTGAGCACTTCCGTTAAATTTGAAAAACGCGTAACAATCGTTACGGCTGCAGCCAGAAATAATCCCATGGGGGATACAAGTTGCACACAACCCATACGCGTTTTCTTGCCGCGTGTTCTACTGCTACTGCTTCAATTTTACAAGGGAACCAAAAAGTTATGAAACTCATTAAAACACGAAACTAATTCAAACACCCCGGGCCTAATTGCCGCCTCACATTAATGGACGTAGCATTGGCTGCTGCTGATGCTGCCCTAGGTAGTGAGGGCTCTGGGACACTGGCGTTTTCAAGGATTCATTCGCCTGGTGTAAAATTCAAAAATTATTTAGCGTTAATTTCCATAGAAAAATGCGCGCGTCAACAGAAATTAAGTGTCCCAGCTAATTTAGCACACAGCACACCGGACCGAGTTGTAGAGGATGCCATTTGTTTTGGTGGTTCCAGTTGGTTCGTGGTATTTCATCTGACGTCAGGGTCTGGACCCAGCTGCCAGCGTCGTCGGTGTCGTCGGCCCGGCAACGTATTAGAATACATACAATTTTAATTTGAATAATTTCGCAGGCTTTAAACGTAAATTACCAGTCCGTTTTTTGTTGCCTCTGCTTTTTTTTTTATTATTTTTATTTGAATTTTTTTTTATGTATATTTTTTGTTAGGTTTCGGTTTAGACATTTTGGCAGGCTTGCTGTTTTTTTTTAGCCTAAGCATTTTTAGAGATTAAACTTTGCGTACTTGAATATTATTACACGCCGTTGCCCTCACCGCCGCCCCGTACGCCCATATCTAGTGCTCCAACACTTTCATTTATTATAATATATATATGTATGTATTTTTTTTTTGGTGCTCTGGGTTCGTGCACCCAAGCAGCCCAATTGTCGTGCCAACCATACAGAAAAATCACACATCGTTAGCTCAGCGTTTTTCTTTCAGCTTTTCCTTTTTTTTTTTTTTGCCGTAGCAGCACGCATTGTGTGCGCTTGCCTCAGCTGTTGGAAGATCCTGGGCACCACCCAATGGGGCGCTAGGTTTACGTAGCTTGTAGAGCGCAGCTTGGGTCCCATAACGTGGCATTCTCGTAGCATTTTCCATAAAAATTGCTTTACTTGGCAGTCAGTCAGTCAGCTAGTCAGTCAGTTAGTCAGTCAGTCGGGCTAGTCGGTTAGCTAGGGTTGTGGGGTGCTTGGGTTTGGGTTTGGGTTCGGGTTTACTGTAGTTGCTTGAGCAGCAGTTACTGTCCCGTTTGAGTTTGTGGATACATTTGAGCACACTCATATATTCATACATACACATAGCTTAGACGAGAGACTAAAATGAAAGATACATACACATAGAGAGTTATACATAAATATACAATATATGTATACGCCCCGTAGACGGCGGACGTCCTTCGCGTTTTATGCATTTGGGTTTAAATATTTGTGTGCCGGTTTTTATCTGTGTGTGTGTGTTAAATTGTGTGCGTATGTGTGCGCTCAAAGTTTCTTTATTTAATTCAGTGAACTGTAAAATGTGCTGAAATGTTAGATTATTGCTTTGTAGCCGCATCTCCCACTACCCAACAGTCTTCTGAAGTAACTACCAACAGATACTTTCAGCGCTTGCTTTTTCCACTTTGCTTGCCTTTTTTTTTACTTTTACTTTACTTTCGTTTCCTTTTTTTTTAAATACTCTGTAACCATTGGACCTAAAGTCTATTAAAGATTTGTGTTAGTTATGTAACAGGTCGAAGAAGGCAGGGCAAACAATAAGTGTGCATGTTCGTTATGTCCGTATGAACATCTAAAAGTTTGTCGATTCATAACAATATGTTACCCCGTTCACCTGCATGAATGCAATCAGTTTTATATTTTGTTCCATTTCCAAGCCCAGGTGGCCCTATGTCGAGACTGGTTGCGCCGGTTACATTGGCTTCTCAGCAGTGCAGTTTGTGCAGTCTGGGAAACAGCGTCCCCAGCTTCGAAACCACACTAAGCTGCTGATTACAGGATGCTTTTGATTCTTCCGAAATTCGACGCTCCACACAGAACTTAATCTGGTACTGCAGGTGTCGTTCTTCTCTAGTCGGTAAATAGATCCAGACAATGTACAGAACTTGTTTTGCTTCCAACCCATCAGGTGCTGAAAGAGGTACTTTGAAAATCTACTTGCCAGTCCCTCACAGTCCACCACAACAACAGCAATAACATACAATAAAGAATAATTCATATATATCCGTGGAAAAGATACGAGCGAAAGTAGGTTCTGACCGCCAGAGGTAAGAGGGATCTTATAGATCTCCTATAAGGGACTTCGTTTGCATGATCTCTGAAGGATCTCCTTTGTAGCCTGTATATGGGATTGCTAGTCTTTGCACTTCGTCTCCTTTGTAGCCTTCTTATGGGATTGGTGTTAAAGCGACCTTCCGATAATCCATTCCGGTGACGTAGACGAAGCGTCGCGACTTGTATTTTGTATTTGTATTTTGTAGTTCAATGGTTCCCAGTCTCAGGTCTGATGCAAGGTGGAGTTCCTCAAACATATACAGTAATACATCGCAAGACCTTACTTTGCGTATACGTAATCAACTAGAACGAGCACCCAGAGGTGAGATAAAGTTCATATGAAAATTGCTAAAGATATAGGAAAAAATTTAACAATATTAAGTCCTCTTCGAACAATAATGCACTCTATTATGTTAAGAATTGACTCATGTGAGCTTCACCAACAACGAAATGTAGCCATTTTTAGTCATCTCTATGAACCTTCTACCTCCAAAAAACCCCTTTTCCCCAAAAAGGTCCACAATTCATTAATTATTTTTGGAAAGTGTTTATGCAGGGTATCCCACAGTCGAACACCGCTCTGACTTATTTACAAATTTTGTTTCCTTTCTTTTTGTTTCTCTTACATTTGAGGCTGAGTTTCTTTGTGTTATTGTTGCCTCATTGCCGTTGCCTGTTTCTCTTTTGGCTATAACAATTTCGAACTGCACTCCTTTGAGCAGATAATGCGTTGATAACCCCAGAAAACTTGTACGGCATGGAAAAATTGGCCAATTTGCTTACACACACAAAACTTTCGTGTGTATGTGTGTGTGTGTGTGTGTGGTGAAGCAGACAAAAGGTCAGGTCTATGAAACTGTAGGGGGTTCGTTCACCTAGTGTACTATTATATATAGTAGACTGACTACAGCCAATAAAGCCAATGAAAAATTCAGTTCATGTGCTAACCAAATTTTTCTTAGTCCAATAATCTTAATGACGAAACTTAAAAATTTACGTGAGTTGCCTTGAATTATGTTCAGCTGTCAGCGTTTATCGCAGTTCGTACTCCGGGAGAAAGAAGAGTTGGGGTTTTTATTTTTTTTTTGGGTTCGCTGCTTTTGGTAGATTATTTACCTGTTGTGGACGCAGCTGCGCGGTTTTCAGCTAGCCTTGTTTGCATATGCAGGAGATACGCGAGGACGATATATTAAAAATCAAAAGTCTCGCAAAATGTTGTGCTACGTAGTCGAACGACGGCAGTGAACCACAAAGTTGTATCAATATTAGCTTGACAAGAAGTGAGACCTGCTCGAATTGGGGTCGACATCCCGACAACCGGCGACATCGTTGGCGGCAACAAACAAAGTGCTCAGCAGATAGTGTGCGCCGGATGGTGGGGGTCGGACGCCGGCTACGGGCACAACTAACTAGGCGACAACAAGCGCAATGGGCACGAGGTTGAATACGATGGCGACGACGATGACAACGACAACGTGGCAAGTGCAGCGCTTGAAATTGGCATTTAAAATGCCACCAACCATACCGTTCACGCCCCCGGACCCTGGTCCTGCTGGCAAGTGTCGACACGAATACGAACATCAACACCAACACGGACAAACTCACGCCCCCCGTATCCGTGCCCTTACCCGAACCTGGGCAAGAGCAACAGCAATACAGCAGCAAACCAGCAACACTTTGTGCCCACGTTGGATGCCATTGCTATTTATGTCCTTGCTAGTTGTCTGCTTGTCTTCCAGCTCTACATCTCTTCATCTCTCCAACTTGCTGTCGCTGTCTGTCTGTCTGTCTGTTTGTCTGTCCCGTTCTCTCGGTATAAGCTCGTTCGTGCCTAACGAGCTGCACTCCAAAAAAGCGCTGCTGGCGCTTAACACAGAAGCGACTACGACGGCGGCGGCGGCGGGCTGGATAACCAAGTTGCTGGATGCCTCGTTGATTTCGTTTGATTCCCTTGCCTCAGTAATGCGTACCCCTGCCCAGTCACGACCCAACCCAACTCGTACCGCTGATTGTTGCCGCTTGGCCTACTCCTTGGCGTTGTGGCCATGGCTCTTGGCGGTTACCAGCCTGACTACCCGGCTGACTGCCTGGCTGCTTGTTCTCCACAGATTGTTGATGTTCGATTTAATTTTAGCGCTGCTGATTTTTGCGTTATTTATTTTATTATAATACCCTTTACATTTTACGGCCCGATAAGGCATATTGACTTTGACATTAATTGTTGGCCGTGTTTGTTGTGTAACGCTTGGCAGGCACACAGCGGCAGCAGCTACCCCCCGCCGTTGCCAGGAGGCATGTCGCTACTTTCTTCATCTGTCTTTGTTTCAGTAGTTGAAGCTCGCCTTAAGCACGCCTTTTATTGCCGGTCATTAATGTCAGCTCAAAAGAATCACAAAGGGATGTGGAAATGGCTGTGTCTACTACTATGTGCCGCCGTCAGGCATACAAGTATCTTCAATCATTGGTCTTGTGTGCATAGTTTGTAGTTTAATGTTATGGTCTGCGGGAATTGTGAGTAATATAACTAGCTGATCTAGATGAATGCCTGTATCATGAACAAAATTATCATAAATTGTGATGCATTACTTTTGCTACTGACAACTTTAGTTGACCATGTCCGCGCATCTATAAGCCATAAGAAAGATTTTTTCGACGGAACACTTTAATTCTGTTGGAACTAGCCTAACAAAAAATTTGGTCCGATTTTGAATATGTTTGGAAATTTACGGTTCTATGAGCTTATTGCTTGGCTTGCAGCACAAAACCTCTAATTGTCAATGTTTGCTGAGATCTATTGATTCTCTCCAGGAATTAAAAATAATACAGGTGGAAAATGCATCGGAAGTGATTCATACCAAGCGAACTACGTATTTACCAAGTAGCCAACGGATCCATGGACTCAGGCCTCAACCCCGTTAAGATGGCTAATAAAAAAAACTTTTAACGTAATAAATAAATAATTTTTTGAACTATGTTCGCGGCCTCTGAATTCTTATTCTGGCCCTGTTAAGTAGCTAAGGAGAACGACAAAGACGTTTTATTGCGCTGCATAGGGGTATAACAGTGATAGCAACTGAGGACTATCTAACAGACGCTAAAAATTAAGAATTGCAAAACCATCCGAAATCATGTTCTTTTTCACAATAATTGTTTGAATTTCCATGGCAGTTCAACTGTCAGAACAAATCAAAATTGATATAATTTGTATTTAAGTATTAAAGATGTGACCGGGTTAAATGTTAAGAGGGCACTTTTTTAAGGGCTTCATTAAATATGACGCTTATCATCAAGTACGAGTATATGACGGGGAGTTGTCACATCGTCAACGTATTTCCACTAGCGTCATATTACATACGATGTGACGCCAAATTGACACCTGCGGTCATTTTGTAGCTGCATAATGTTGAGAAACATTTTGTTAGCCTATAAAGTGAAAAATTTCGCAACATTGTCATAATCATGACTCAATTATTTAGTCGAAAAAATACTTACATACAATTTTTATTTGTCATATTTAGAATGTGCCAAATAAAAGAAAATAATAATTTATCATCCTTCTAAGCTATTGTTATTTTTAAAATACTATAATATGACTCGATGCGAATTTCCAGCTTATTACATATACGGAAAAATTTTGTCAGCCTATTGGCATATCGTCATAAATTTTAAAACACTGTCATAAATATAACTTTTCTGTAGGCTTCCAAAAAATGTATTACACGATATGCCAAAAATGGTCATGATTATGACTATTTAGTTGTATTACAAAAATATGGTAATAAAATCAATGAAAAACTGATAATGTTTTAAAATGAAAACCTTGTCAATTATCTGTATGAAACGAAAAACTTTTTCACACAGTTTTGTTTTATAAAAAAATCCTAAAATACATATATGAAAATGTTTGTTCCCCGATGCATAAACCAAGTGAAAAAGGTATTATATTAAGTAAATAATGAAAAAAAAATGTGGTACAGTCGAGGCGGTGCCCGACAGTGGAATACCCTGTACCTTTTGTCTCCCAAAAAATTTTTCCTGCATATTCCTTCTACGAACTTTCCAATTGGAATTTTTTTTTTTTTTGGTGAAATTCCATATTTATACCTATAAGTTCCCTAAATTTTTACCGATTTTGATGAAACTCGAATGTTACGTCAAAGAAGTTATTTAAAGTATATGGGGTAAGTTTCAAGTTGGTATGTTGAGGGGTGTGGGAGAAAACACGGTAAATCGATTGCGGGGGGTGGTGGGACCGCATCGATAAAATTTGGATGTGGATTTGTTCATTAGAGCCACATGAATCAGCTTACCAAAAATTGTGATTCTAGGTCACTTGTAACCATAATTACGAGGAGTCAAATATTGATGCACTTTATGGGCAAGGGGCAGTGAAATTTGTACATTTTTGACTATAACTTTTTCTGTATTTGTCCGATTTTGTTCATTTTTTACAGATAGATGCATGTATCCACAACGCATGCGCACCAGCTGGTAAAGTTTCGTGTCTCTAGCTCTTATAGTCTCCGAGATCTAGGCGTTCATACAGACGGACAGACGGACGGACGGACATGGCTCAATCGCTACCCGAGGTTATGATAAGCATTTTGGTATAAAGGACTTTGGGTCTGCCACTCCTCCTTCTGTCCGTTACTTGCATTGCACAAATCTAGTATACCCTTTGTACCTATAGGTACAGGGTATAATTAGTTGATTTTAAATTATTTCGGATGCTACTCATTTACAACAAATTTTTCCATCTTACAAATATTTTTCAAATTATAGCGAACCAAAATTCTGCTACCGTTCCACTTTATTAAAAATTAATTCGTCTTTCAAGGATATAGGTTTTTTTGTAGCTTAACTATTCTTTTACTTCCTTGGTGCCAAAAGAACTAGAAAAATTCAATTTAACTCAAAAGAACTAGTTACTATCGAATTAAAAAAAAAAAACATGAACAGTGAAGTGAGTAAAAAGGGACAAATTGCAACAAGTCTATTAGATTTTAATTGATGCCTTTAATAGGCTTAAAAAAACATTATGTACGTAAAATAAAGTTGACAACCATGCAATTGACCAAGATGGTTCCTAACACCAACGTACCCACTACGTCACAAACTTTTAAAAAAAGTTAAGATGCCCTCCGAGCTGCATAAAAATGAATTATGAGAAATTGATATATAGATTGAATGTTACATTTGGCTAAAGTAGATAAAATTACATACGCCCCGTTTTTCATTTCCACAACCGCAAAAAAGCACTCTCCTGCTATTTGTGTGAATACATTCACAAAAGTTTTGAGGATGTGGAAACCAATATAGGGGTGATAAATTCAGAACCTTTTTCGGTCTTACGCGGTTTTCATAAATAACAAAATTTTCATATAAAAATAAATTACGCGCGGTAGTCATAAATTATGAAAGTATTTATATAAATGAAATATGTATATTATGTGCGATAATATTAAATATTGTTTTTGCCACTTTTAGTGGGCAAAGTTAAAGAAAACCCTAAAGTTATTACCAAGTAGCTAGGTTATAAATATACAAATGAATCGCCAGACTTGCGTTGTAATAAACGGCTTGTGATGCCAACTTATTGTCCTTTTAGGTGATTTTGACTCTATTTAAAGATGCTTAAGGTGATGCATATTTAATTAAAACAAAGACAAATTCTTGGATATTCCAAGTGCGTTTAGTCTTAATCACGGCAAGCTTCGTGGTTGCCTCTATATAAAGAAGTCAATAGCTAAACCACACATGCATACGCACATATGCATATATATACAGATTTGGAGAGAGAGCGAGAGACACACATACATACACCACGCACTCACAAATACACACACACACACACACACACACTCATAAATATTCATGAACAAGTGCAGGCCATGTTTGCAATCACTTTGGCAAGCGTTGGCACTGTAAACAGAATGGAAAGCAGAATCGAAAGTCGAAACAGAAACAGAATCGGAAACAGAAACAGGAATGGAAACAGAAGCTGAAACTGAAAAAGAAACCAAAGGCAGGTATATGGCACATGGCACACGTGCTTAGTTAATTAAATGCCGCATTAAAATTAGTTATCGTTGAGTATGCGCTCTGTTTTTTTTCCTTTCACTCTTTTTTCTCCTCAGAATGATTCAGAGTGGCTTAGCCAACTACACACACACACACTCACACGCACAGCAGTGGCATAGATAGAGGGGTCTTTGGGTTTACAATCCCATCCCATGAGTCAACAAAAATAAATGAAAATGAATTTTTACAAAAGCTGACCGATTACTGTAGCTTTTTTTTGTTTGCTTTTTTCGAAAAAGTTTATTTAATAGAAATTGTTTTCAGTTAGCATAAACTTAAATAAAATAAACTTGAATTTAAGGTATTTTTGGCCACTAGATCTTAGACTAATTTGGAGCTTTGTGTAAAATTTTTAACCTATACTAATAGTGAATATAGATAAAATTATTAAAAATTGTTGAGTATGACTATAACTTTACATAACTTTAGTACTAGTCGCTTAACAAAATCCAAATGGCATATCCCAAATAGGATGCTTTTAAGCAAGATAAAATAAATATTTAAAAATTTTGAAATTCTTCACGCAGACCGTGAAATTAGCTTTAAATGTTATCTGAACAACATGGGTTGAGCCTTAGGCTGCTATATTAACTTCTGCTTAGGAAGAATTTGCAGTTTTACGCAGTACCTTGTTCTGCAAAAATTACCTAGAACCACCAATTTTGGTGAGATTATTCATGTGGCCCTAATGAGCAAATAATAATAACCTGACTTGACTATTTTGTCACTCGCTCCTAGGTGGAGCATGTGGATCTCTACAAATAACTGTTCGAAGAGAATTGGGACCTACAGTGCTGGGCAAATGTAACAGTGCCTCTGCGGGGAATCAAACCACCGGCCATCAGGATACAAAGCGAGTACGCTACCACCACACCAATCGCTCAATTTTATCGATGTGGCCCCCCGCTCCCTCAACAAATGAACTTGAAACTTACCCCATATGCTTTAAAGAACTTCTTTGACGTAACTTTCGATTTTCATCAAAATCGGTAAAAATTTACGGAAGTTATTAGTATAAATATCGAATTTCACCAAAAATAATTGATTCCAATTGGAAAGTTCTTAGAAGGAATATGCAGGAATAAAATTTGTTCGAGAAAAAAGGTACAGGGTATTACACTGTTGGGCATCACCTCGACTGTATCACATTTTTTGAATGTGACATCGGGCGGCAGTACCCTACGTCTGCGTAGGCACCACAAAGCGTTAGTTTGTATCAAAAAAGTAAAGCATGATGCCCAGTAGCCATTGCAGTTTTTCTATTTTACCGGCGCATCTAAAGGTTCTTGCTCGGACATGGTCATTCTAGCGCAATTTAAAATTGAAACTTATTTCGAGACAAGCGTGCAAATATTTCTGATTTTTTTGTCAAGAAGAATGCTTCTACTATTTTTTTGATATTATTTTTAAAGTTATTTAATTTACAATCTATCACATAAATAAATTGTTGGAAATTATAATTTTAATAGAAAAGCATAGTTAATCTTCGTTGTTTTTGAAATTTTATAAACTCAATTGAAATATGGCAAGTCTGGTACATGATTTCGTTTTAATCTTATTGTTGTATCGCTGATATCCAATTGGCCTACCTTAGAAGATAACATTAGAATGATTATGTAGCCTAAAATATAATTTTAAGAATGGAAACAAAAACTTTTGAAGGAATAGAATGTAATAATATTCCCCCGGCAAAAAACTATCTAAGCCACTGACACACTCCTATACTATATAACGATAAGTAACGCAGACGCCTGTGCTTAGCTTTGTTAAATCTCAGTGAAATCACTTTCGCTCAGTGCATGTGTGTGTGTGTGAGGAGCATGTGTGTGTGTGTGTATATGTTGGTTGTGAATGTGTGTGTGTGCGCACGGTATTTGCGCGGCTTTTTACAATTTAACGCACTGTCAAGTTCAAATACACAAAGCCCAGTCAGAGTCACCATTGCTATTATCTTCACCCTTACTCTCGCCCATACCCTCACCTAGCATCGTTTCAATAAGAACTGAACTGAAACTGAAAGGAACACAACACGAAACAAACAAAACAAAACAAAATGAAACAACACGACAGTTGGAACGCCCAGCGCACACGCCTTCGTTAACAATAATTTACGCAACTTTGCGCCTCTTTTGTAAAATAAAAACACCAACAACAACAACAACGACAACGAAAACGAAAACAACAAAACTTTCAAAACCAAAACATGTGCCAATCTTATATGGTAGGGGAACAACAGGAACTGAGACGCTGAGAGACGCGAGCCAAAAATTCAATAGTACGTAAAGCGCCATTAAATTATGTTTCCTCTCTGCGTGCGTATGTATGTGTGTGTGTGTGTGTGTTAGTGTATGCTAGTGTCAGTGGTGTGCTTTCAGGGGGTTAATCATCACCCCGCTTGAGTAAACGAAAATTAAAATATAGTGAAAAAAATACTGTTGTGTGAGTTTGCAGTTTTTAATTAGTTGGCAAAAAATTAACTCAAGAATGAAACAGCGCTAAGGCGTAGGGAACACAAATATTGGATTAAATTTAATGCAGGACCTGTCGAGCTGTAGATGGACTGAGGTACTTTTTCCACCTGGTTGTGTTTGTAGACTGGGGTCTACGGAGAAACTCGGAAAAAAAAACTGTCGGCTCTAAGCCATAGCAAAGTGTAGATCACTCGTCTACGCAACCTATTCAAATTTCCTCATTACGCTTTGGGTAGTCAGTTGCATTTTCAAAAAAAGCCGCAAAAATAGGATAAGCCAATCAAAAAAAAAAAGAAAATAGGATAGAGCAATTTAAGCTTTGCAGCTTTTTGGAGTATCTAAAAATTAATTAATTAAGGAAAAATTGTTATTTTTGTTACCATTGACATTGAATATCTTTAGACGCGGTCATGATATTTATTGTTACTTTTCAAATCTGAGATAAATTGTCAACATTTATAGCAAGTTTGAAGTTATTTTCTTTTTATTGCAGGGAGTTATGATTATTGTCATTATTACAAGGTTACTGCGGTCATAGTAGACGCCAGTAAGGAAATAAGCATGACCTCAATTATAAGAGTTACCGAATTCGTATTTTTTGCAGTGAATTCAGGCGCGCAAAATATGAGCATTCTCATTTTTGAATATTAAATAAAAAAAAAAAAAGAATTGTTAAAAAATGTTTGACAAGAATTTAAAAAAAATTCAATACCTCTATGCTGTAAGATTATGTTCCACACTGGATGACGTGGAATAAATATATACATGCATATAATAGTACCTCTATAATATACTATATGTATGCAAAAATCAATGAAAAAGAAGAGTAGTGTAAATTTACCAGATGGACAAAATGGCATTTAACGCCTCCATTTGCAGTCGGTGTCATAATTGATTTTTTTGGCGAATTGACTTGATTACCCGCTCAATTTCACCATTTGACCAGGGCAACAAAAAAAAGTAGAGAAAATGTTTGCCAATTAAAAAAATTACGTGGCGTCTTCTGAGTCCTTCTAATACTTCACGACAAACCAAAACTAAATGGTGGTATCCATATCTTCCCACTTTATAAGATGTATGTAATTCTCCCTATGCCATTGCATTTAACAGCTCTAAAATTAAAAGAGACGACGATCTTTTTGTCCGTAAATTATTTTCAACAGAACACTTATCCATAATTTTATGAGTACCATAATTCAATAATAGGCATTGGAAATTCTCATTCTCCTTTATTAGTGTTGCAACAAAACCGATGCAACTTAAGTGGATATTATTTTCATCGATTTTAGCTTTTAAATTTTTTAGGTACTATGATTCGATTTCTTACCCTAAGTACAGATCTCTTAACTGCAGTATCGGTATGTATTAACGTGATGCCATATTGTTGTAATTACATTATATTATTCACAAACTCAAGTAAAAATAAAAGAAAATGCTTAATTATACCTTAACCAGAAGAAAACCATTTCAGATATAGTTCTATAACTTAAACGCGTGAAAAGTCTTTCGATTAAGAAATGTTGTAGGTAATCGCAATTTTGTATTTTAGAGGCCAGAGTTCGAAAAAAAATCAAATTTTTTAAAGTTGTCGTTCTATGAAGAAAAGTATATCACAGACTACAAGTTAAATATTAAATGGTTAGGTTATTAAACTCAAACGCCTTAGTGAGCGACGTTTAAGGGTCTTAAAGTCGTTTTATGTAAAAATGTTATGTGCAACAAAAAGCGACTTTGGCAAGGAATTATTGAAATACTATATAATAACAGACAACAAGATCTACCAGATAAATTTGAAAACCAAACTGCAAACACATAAATCTGTTGAATGATAAATATTTATTTATTTATATGTATCTAATAACCCTTTAGTTGAAACAATAGTCTAGCTTATATTAAGTAGCCATGGCTGCCACTTACTTCAGCCAGCTTACATTGGCTGCAATACATAAGTACAATTGTATTAATTATTATTGTTAGTGATAAGTTAACAATATAAAATCAATTTGTTAGATAAAGTAGATTATAGTATTAGGCAGCTTCATTGGAAGTTTTCTATACCTGCTTCCTTATCAATTTTTAATGTTTTATTCATTTTAAAATGAGTTGGCTGTTTCAAACCCAATGAAAGATAAACCTACAAAGAAGTTCTTTGTGTAAACATAAAAGTTTCAGTTTATTTATTTATTTACATGTTAAAAAAAAACATTTTTCCTAGTATGCCAAATAAAATAAAATTGGTAGACGGAGCAAAATTCATATTTTATTTTATTAAGTAAGGGTTATTATGGCGCATAAAATACGTTTTTGTACAAAATTGTGAATTTTGAAGCCAAACATTTTTTGCTGCAGAAAAAGACCAGATATGAACATTTCGGTTTGAAATTTTGTATCTTCATGCTTTTAAGTTTCAATTTTATATTTAACTTTTATTTTAGTAGACTAAGCTGAAGCTCAAAGTAAATTGCGTTTATTTTGACTTCAATTTCTGTAAACTTTTAAAGTATAAAACTAGCTTTTTTGAACCACATATAAAGTTTTCAAGTTATTTTAAACTGAGAGTCAGGCGATGACGTCTGTACCATCACACTGCTGCAAAAAACGTTTATTTGTCATATTTTCTTAAGATATCTTCATAAACAAATGAAAGACAAAATAATAATGCCCTTAAAACTTTGTTTTTGATTTGATAAAACTAGGTACAGTATTTGGGTTTTAAAAAAAAAAATTCGGAACGCCAAATATGGTTACGGTATCTTAACTTAAATTATACGTCCAAAAATTTTGTTTTGGCCCATACGCAGCATGCAAAAATTTCGCACCAAACTTCAAAACTTCATATAAAACATTCGCTTTTGCGTATGGTCCTTACCGTGGTATAAAGCCGATACAAAAAAAAATTTAATTGAACTTGTCTCTCGTAACATAATAAGGGATCTAATCCAAAAGTTTTGTTGCCTAGCTCCCGCTTTTTCGGAGATCAAGGCGTTCCTACAGACAGGCAATCGGATATAAAAAAATCGCATAAAAAAAAAAACGCACAAAAAAAATCGCACAAAAAAAAAACGCACAAAAACAGTTTTGACTGTATACCCTGATCATTGCTTTAAGTAACTTTGGGGTATCCTTCTCTATTTTACATATCGGTGAAAATAAGTGTAACGCACACTTTTTCCCCCGACCTTCTCCGATTTTCATGATTTTTACAGATTTGGTAGAGCTACTAGCCAATAGTTACCACGTAAAATTTTATTGCAAAATTCCGATTATTTATCGAGTTATCGATAACTGAAAATTGGGTTTTTCGTTTTTAGACTATTCTTTGACAAGCCAAATCTTCTAAACAAATAAAGATATTGACGCGATTTTCCATTATAGATAAAATATTTAAAAAAAAAAAAAAATTTTATTTATTTTTAAGATTTTTTTTTTAAATAATTTTTTATCATTTTTAGGCTTCAATTTTAAGATTCAAAAGTGATCTCCCACTGTGTTGATGTCATTTTATGCGTGTAAGTTCACTGAGAAAAACAAAGGAGGTAACTCCTAGAATTGTAGAAGTTATGCTTATTTTAGTGATGGCCTCGCATGCTCGCCCTAGTAAACAGTGCCTCGAAAAATGTCAAATACGCATAACTCCTCGGAATTGAAAGATAAAAGGATTAAACTTGACATGAATGTTTGTACTCTGTAAAAATCATCAAAATCGGAGAAGGTCGGGGGAAAAAGTGTGCGTTACACTTATTTTCACCGATATATTTACAGCTGGCATAATCTCGGTCGAACTTGGATGAACTACCTAAATTTTTAAAAATTTAAAATATGCAACTAATTCATGTTGGACTACACACCACCAATCATTTAAAACCCGCGAAGAGTTTGCTTGCGCCCACCCCAAGATTTGCATACTTTATGATTTTGAAAAACTTTTTTCGCTAAAAACAAAACATGCCATTTGGCAGCTGATTGTGCACAATTTTGTGCCCTAGGGTTGGTCTGGCAATTCTGCATGGATACACAACTTCGTGGCTGTTCACATTTAGAATAACGAGCCGATCTTAATTTATATTCAAAATTGCTGAACAAAATTATTTTTATAATAATAAAAAATAAATAATAATTTGTTGTTTTTGTAACACTGCCCTGCGTTGCAAGAGAATTCTTTAGTTAAACCTTCTCTTAAAAATTGTAAGCATTGGCGCAGGCGCTTTAAATCATCGGCTGCGACGCCGAAGTCTCTCGCTTTGCTTCATGGTAGTTAAGCCAAATAATTAATAGGAGGGAGCTGAATCTGGCGAATAGGCTATGTGAGGAAGCAATTAAAATTTTGTTCCTGGATTTTGGCCATTGGCTTTCTTTTTCACCAAATACGGCCGTTTCTCCTTGATTTCAACGCTTAAACGATTGTTAGACATCAACAGTTTTTCAATTTGGAATTCTCGCTCCACAAAAAATAGAAGCTATGACCTTGTGAGCAGATCGTACGGTCTTCGCCTTCTTTGCTATGACCTTGTCAGCAGATTGTACTGTCTTCGCCTTCTTTGGTGCCGATTCTCCTTGATTGGTCCATTGTTTTGACTGTTCCTTTGTCTCAGATATGAAGAAATGGACTCATTGTTATGAATCGACGGAAAAACTCAACCTTATTTCCTTCTCACGACGCTATTTTCATTCGATTTTTAGCAAACGTGGCACCCATT
The DNA here is from genome assembly GCA_949987675.1 of Chymomyza fuscimana. Taxonomy (NCBI): domain Eukaryota; kingdom Metazoa; phylum Arthropoda; class Insecta; order Diptera; family Drosophilidae; genus Chymomyza; species Chymomyza fuscimana. Next base: position 85,754,286 of record OX465088.1, read on the forward strand.
TTGCGCACAGCTTTTTCATCTCCAAATTCTCCGTCAATATGGGATGTTCAGAACTTTTTGAAATGCCTCCGCATTCAGGTAGCTTATCCTATACCTTTTCTTGGATTTTTCCACCATTCTTGGAGTGATCACATCTTTTCGTCGACCACTGCTATTTTCTTCATTGACATAGTTTATAAACGAAAGAGCGGAGTCCCGCAGATTAGTATCCAGCTCAGTTTTAATATTGGTTGGACTAAGACATTTCGAATGAAAGTACTGTACTGCATGATTTTGAAGAAAGATTTGCAGAACACAAAAATATTATAACATAATGGAATTTGCACTTTTTTTTAAATTTAATTAATTCAGAATTGACAAAGCAGCAGAAAAATATACAAAAACTTTGCAGTTTTATCTAATTCTGGGCACGCCCGAATAAGTGTTTACAATTCTTCTACTTGACTTGTACAGCATAAAAAGATATTGTGATTAATGGAAGGAAGAATTTTCGAAGAAAAATGTCGTATTTCCCCTCCATCGCAAAAAGTACACTATGCCACTGGCTAGTGTGTTTGTGTGTTGTCCCCTCAGGATGTGCAGACGAGACGCCAGGCAGCACAAAGCTAAACAATAAATGTACCACATTTGTCAAAATCCCGAACCGAAACTTTCGCTACAAGCTACAAACCGTCAACAAAACAATTCTTATTCAATATTTTATTATCGCAATTTGATTTTCATTTTTCTTTTCTCTTCTGTTTAGGCTTTTGTCGTTGTTGTTGGCAATGGCTTTTGTTTTGTATCCGCACGTATACTTTTTTTTTTTTGACGCACTGTTTAATATTTATTAAAAAGTCATGCGCGTGCCAACGCTCTGGGAAATTACCGTATCGCATTGAAATTGTGGGTGGTTCGGCACTCCGGAATCAACGTCATCGCCGCTAAGCAGAACAAATGAATGGAGCCGTGCGGGCATATCCGTGCTGGGATTGAGCCTATATACTATCGGTGTAGCTTCCAATGGTTAGGAGCTGGTGGCTTGGCTGTCATGTTCGGTTCTGTGCTGTTGGGTGGATTGTTGATGCTGTGGCAAGTAATTGTAATTGCTTTCAATGCCAGTCAATGCGTTGCCTAAACTGTCTGCCAAGCTGCTGTCAGGCTGCACTTTCGTTATCAGATCTTTTAAAACTTTTGCATTTGCTTGTTTTCTTTTTTGTGTTCAGGTTCTTTGTTTGTGGGAGATGCTTCCCAATAAGGAGCATATTTACTTTGTCAAAAAGTTCGAAGCCTCTTAGAGGCCATAAGCCTCATATGATATTCTCTTTAAGCAAGATATTAAAATAAAAGTGCGTGAATTCTGTAATAGGATCAATGTCCAACAAAGAAATGCGCTGCAGCTTTTTTCGACAAAAAAAATTAAAAATAATATGCCAATTTTTGTTGGGCAGTGTAGGTTAACCAAAGGGAAGAACATAAATAAACTAACTAACATAAGAGGTTCACATAGCTATTATTATGCGGAAAGTTAAACTTTAATAACTAATAATAATATTTTTTAAAGTTTGGTATGCTGGCTGTAGCCCTCATCGCCTTGTCACAAATCCTACTTAAATCTGTAATTACCTTTACATAAAAGTACAGGCTACTTACCATGACTATGATATTCTTATTAAAAGGGAAATTTTTTTATGCAGGACATGAACCATTTAAGCAAGACAAATCCATTGGGACCATAAAACAATTCGTCATGAGTTGTGCACAATATTTTTTGGTTTAATTCAGAAATTGGCATATATAGAAAAAAAATATCAAAGAATATTGAAAAAATTATTCCAGCTTAAAATACGTACACTTTTAAACCTGTTTTGCAAATTCGTTTTGATTCCTCTTGCAACAAAATATTCGGTTTCAAGCCACATAAAAAGTTCGTTTTGTTGAAATTGGGAGTGCACACATGGGGTTTGGCTCAATTGAATCTGTATCTGCTCAAGGATCACGCGCAGCTTGTAATAAAATATATATATCTTGATTGATTAAGCTATAAAATCGGATAAACTTATATGAATACCGGTAGAAAAATCGAAATCATAAGTATTTAAAATCATTAAAAACTCAAAATAAGCTTGTGATCAATGAACCTAGCGAACTCGATAAATTTCGGACTATTATGTCCAAAAGCCGTCAAAACTGTCAACCTTACGCTCTTGCGGAGTAAACTTTGGTTGTGTTCATGCATACTCCTATACAAAGTGAAAAAAAAAACTTTTGCAAGAAACAAGTTTTTTTTTATGATTAGCTGTTAGTTTCAATTATGATTAAAACAAAAAGCTGTCATTGTAATAATCTCCAAGTCTGCAAGGGTATATAAACTTTGGTGCGTAAAAGTTGGCTCATCTTTCAGATTGTTTTTTCAGAGTTTTTGTTGTTGTTCTTGTTTGTTGGATTGGATGCGTTCATTACATGTGGCAGACAACTGGCGCGCACAGTGAGTAAAAGTGTATGTTTTTGATTGAAAAAAAGAAAAGGAAAAGGAAAAAATCTGTGAAATTTCTTGGAAACAGCAATTTTAAGAACAGATCATTTCAAGCTGATTTGAGCTAATTGAAGCGGGTTGGAGGGCATGTCTTTACGATATCTTTTGTGGTCGGCTTGGGCATTGAATTCAATTGAGATTATGTTATTGTGATGGATATATTTTTGGCATTCATTTAGGCATTTTGAAGGAAAGCAGGGAAATTGCTATTGTTGCCGGTTGCTTCGACATTTTTGCCCATTGTAAGTGAAGCGTCAAGCTTGTGTCTTGGTTGTCTTGGCCAAAAAGCGGCAACATTGAAGGAGTCTGGCAAAGACGAGAGGCATGCATGAGACGCGCTGCCTGTCATTTAGTATGTAAATTGAGATAAATCGTTTCTTGTGCCAGCCCACATACCATATATACACGCACGCATACAAAGCGAAAACCATGTACACTGGGTATATAGGCGTAGCACATATGTAAATGTATATACATATATTTATATAGCCGCTGGTACATGTATTTAAGCACATAAGACAAGTGTAAGTAACACGTCCTTACAGCAACAGCAACTACATTGCGCGTCGGCTGTCGCTGATGTATGCGAGTGCGGCATACGGCGCGTATGAGTTATTTCCAGCACCAAGCCATTTTATTATTAAAAATGTGATTGAGTCGAAGCGGTGTCCGACAGTCGGATACCCTGCAGCAAAATAAAAAGTAATTATAAAAACCGTTTTCTAAGGACAAAGAATATAGCGTTATGGTTTTGGAAAAGTCAACGTTTCTTTTGTGATTGGGCTTTCATAAATCTCTATACCAAATTTTGTTCCTCCAGCTTTATTTTTAATGAAACAAAGTAAAATAAGGATACAGCGAATATGGGAAATATTAATCAATTATTAATTTTGCTGGTAAGCGATAAAATTTTATGCGGGTTAATAATTGTTAAATAAATAATAAGCGTATCTAACAAAAATTTCATTATACTTGAAAAAAAAAACAAAAATTATAAAAAAATTAACAATAATAAAAATAATGAAAATAATGAAAATATTAAAAGAATAAAAAAATAAAAATAATAAAAAAATAAAAATATTAAAAAAAAAATAAAAATAATAAAATTAAAAAAATAAGAAATATAATAAAAATAAAAACAATGAAATAATAAAAATAAAAATATTTTTTTTTTTTTTAATGAGTTGGAGAAAATGCGGTTACGCATCCACTAACAGCGTCCCGAAAGTGTAAGTCCGACTTGCAAGAGCTAAATCTCCACCCCTTCTTTTGGACCTACTCCACCCCGGAACAGCGATAAACAATATTTCAAGGTAGGGTCCCTACGTGTCGTTTCTCGACAGTTCTTCATAGCCAGGGTCCCGGCTATTTTTTTCTTTTTAAAGCCCGGCATTCGGCTTGCGCCGCGACTCGGGGAATAAAAATAATAAAAATTAAAATAATAATAAAAATGATAAAAATGAAAATAATAAAAATAAAAAAATTAATAAAAACAATACAAATACATAATAAAATTGATACAAATAATAAAAACAATAAAAGTAATAAAAATAATGGAAATCTAAGCTTATAATGATATTCATTTCGGCAATACCAGCCCAACATTACGTCTTGAATCGAGAAACTTCATTTATGCATCTTTTGATAAATTTCCGTGGTATGGCCTTGTATGGCTTTCCAGATCTAGGTGCGGACCGATATGGCTCAATCATTATCCAAGGTGATGCTAACTATTTTGATATAAACAGCTTCTGTCTGCCACACATCCTTCTGCCTGTTGAATACATTGAACAAATCTATAATACCCTTGACCCTATGGGCGCAGGGTATAAAAATAATGGAATAAAAAAACACCGCCACAGAGTAAGAAGAAGCACAAATGGGGGGAAATGTGGAAAATGTGGGAGGAGCGTGACAAGCTTTGATGTTTGAATGACTACAACAACTGTTGTAGCGGCTGAAGCAGCAGCTGCGTCTCAGCTGCCACCTCAGTCGCGTTCTCTGCCGCTGCCTCTGCCTCTGTCGCTGTCGCAGCCGCAGTCGCTGCATGCCTCTTAAAGCTTTAAGTGCATAATTGACTTAATTAGCCAAGAAAACGTGGCACTTCCCAGAGTGCACTGGCTCTGCCAGTGGCTGAGTTCTTGGCGGGCACAGCTCAAGGACTTGAACTTCTGCAGTGTTTTTGTCCGTGAATGCAAAATTCCAAATTCACATGTGACTTAACTAGCTTCTCTGCTTCTGCTTGTTAGCGAACTGATTAATTGCTAAGCGCTTGGCAAGCACTTTTCCAGCCCAGAGCCATTCCGGCGTCCGCCCTCTGAGGGAAATGTGGGAAAACTACACACAATTGTGTAATGCGCTTATAAATTTGTTTTGTGCAAATTTACTCGCTTTCCGCTCTCTCCGGTTGCCTCTGCCACAACCCAAAGCCTCTGACTCTGATTCAGATTCTGCCCCAAAGGCAGCAGCAACGTTTTGTTGTGGGTCGGCTGTGTGTGTTGTATAAAAGCAATCGATTATTTATTTACAAACGCAACAAATGCGAAAACTGGAAACTCTCTACATACATAGTTAGGAGATTGTTAGAAAATGCACGTAGCTTTTGGCATAGCATTATATTGGAAACATGCGGGCAAAGATTTAACATATCAACTGGGAATACGAGGGCAGGCTGAAAAATAAGCGGCATTCGGAAAATTTTTAGTCCCAACAAAAAAAAAATGGTTTGTCGAACTGCTCAAAATGCACTATACATTTGTATCACTGATGACCTTAACATTTGAAGAAAATCTGTACCCACCTTTTCATATCTTAGGTTGAGAAAAGATAAGACTCACATGGGGCCATATCCGGCGAGTACGACGTTAGATAGAAAAAAAATGCATATCGAAATTCATAAAGTTCATATGCGTCTTTCTTTTTTTCAAAACAGCAATAAATCTTTCCCACAGCTTCGAAGAATATAATTAAACCAATACCAAGACAGACCCACTTTGGCCTTCTTCAAAGCCGATTCTTCAGAAGTACTGTATTGCTTCAACTGTACCTTGGTCTCTGGCGTGTTGTGATAAATGCAAGATTCAACTGTTTAAAAAAATCAATTTTAATTTATTTTTGTAAAAAATTAAGAATTGGTTTTTTTCAACTCCCGCGGGTGGTTAAAATTTTAACAACAATCATAATATAAAAGTTACCAAAAAAAAAACCAACAAAATGGTTGCTAACGAAGTTTCTTAACTTTCAAGCCAACCCTCGTCATTGCTCAATTTCATTGGTGTGATATATAATGCAGCTAAGCTACCATTAACCTGGTGAGAGAATTCCAGAAATCCACAATACTAAGTATACCTGACCGACCTACATTAAATCCATTTTAATAGATGAGATTCAACAAAACAAGCGAAGACTCTTCGGCCAATTTATATTATTCTTGAATTCTAGCCATAGACAATGTCCTCCGAGTACCATTATACGCCAATAATTTTAAGCCCTATTTAAAATAGCCGAAAGACAGAATTTGGTTTAGTCAGATGTTGAAAGCCGCTAAGCTGTTTTTCTCTTGTTGCCACAAGGTTCCTGCAACTTGAAAACTTTGTTTTTATTTATGCCAGAAAATTCTTTGGACAATTGTTTGCTTTTGTACTTGCCATGCAAGTTTTCTTCAACAAGATAGAGAGCGTAAAGCAACTTGCATGGAAACATATTAAAAAGGCTTCCTATGTAATCTTTGACTATTAATTTACTGAGTTTTGCTACACATCGTAAACGTAATAATGCAAATTATTCAAGACAGATCTAGTGAACCAGTGTTGTACGCCATATAGGAGCATATGTACTTCTTGAAAAAGGAACGCAATTGTTGCGTACGTTTGACATCTATTAGCAAAATACGCCTGACCAATGGCAACCTGAATCCGTTTGTGAATGATTAACCGCTTTTTAATGCGAGCCGTCGTCAATGCTATGCCTTCGAGCCACCCTGCAGCCATCGGAATCCTCCTGGCGTACAGTAAGCCTCTCTTGTGCAAACGTCCGGCAGTGCGGTACAATTGTGCAAGCCGATGCTAAATGTCCGCTGGCCTCGTGCATGAACTAAAGGTTCTACAGGAAATTGTTTAACATTTTTTAAAAGCAAATATCATCTGTTACTCCTTTGCCATATTTATCAAATATGATCAAATATGACCGGAAACTTCTCATTTCACAAACCTGAAGAAATCGATTAAATGTTAAATGCCAGTCTCTCGCGTCCATTCGTCGGTCTTTCTGTTTTTCCGTCTTTTTGTGTGTCTGCCAGTCTCTAAGACCAAAAAAGATAGTAGCATGCAATATTTGACAAAAGGTGCGTGCTCTTCACTTGCAATCAGTTTTTTCATCATCTATTACAACCTCTTTCTCCGAATTCTTTATTTCCATATTTTCAAGTGACAAACTTATTTTTTTATGGCTTATCGCTGGGTGTAGATTTTATTAAAATGAGCATTTTTTTTATAAAGCTCCGATAAAAATAGTTTGAAAAAAGCTACAGTCACCCAAAAATGTAAATTTTTAATAATTCTAATTTGTTTTCAATGTGTTTGCGATTTTGATCTTTGCTCTTCTGGCAAACCTTCATTAAAATAATTGGTCTTTGGTTTTGACCTCATAAACAAATATATCTATTTTGTCTCCGTGATCCTTTTAAGTAAATCTGAATTGTCTCTTACGCCATTCAACAGTTCCGCAACTATACTTATCCTACAGCTTTTATTTGGGTCAAATGGCAATTTTAGCATAAACACAGCTTTTTTTATATTCCCGAAATACATGGATCAGCCCACGTACAGGGCATTGTGAATATGTGAATACGATAAATTAGTGTAAAAAATGAAAAAATTTAGAATTTCTTATAATGCGAAATGTTAATTAATTTGGTTTAATGATAAAAATTTTTATATTTAAATAAATCAATTTTTTTTCATATAAACAAGAAACATGTATTCAATTAAATATTATAAAATTTTATTATTGACATCTTTTGACAAAAAAAAATTATTTTTTTTCATAAATTTTTTTAAGAAAACATTAAAAATTTTCGTTATATTTTTTTTAACATTGTTCCAACAAATCGATTTCATTCTTATCAAATAAAGAACTTTTAAAAACATATATGATTTACATATTTAAGGAACATACTTCATTTCATATTTTTTTTTTTAAGAAAATGTGTTGCTTTAATAAAATTAAATATTTTTTGTTAAATAAGCCTGTTGCCAACTAGTTAAGTCCCAATTAAATGCAATAAAAACGAAAAACAGTTTTTTTTAAATTAAGCCGCAACGCGATAAGTTTAAAAACTGAAATTCTGCGAAACAAATTTTTTGCCCTTTGCATCGAACTGCATCATTAGTTTTCCAAACTGGGGGCAGTTTCCAGTACCTTACCCAGCTAGACCATTTTTAAAAAAATTATTGCACGTCAACCCCCGAATGAACTCCTCAATTAATTTCGAGACATCTCGTCTATAATATCCTGCACTTGCCTTGATTTCTAAGAAATTGAGAATACCCTGACCGACTCAAAAATAATGTGTACCAACAGAGATCGCTGTTCCAGTTCGCTCCTGATTATGCAAAGCCTAATCGGAAGCCAGGGAACACCACAAAGAATGGTGTTTATTTACATGTGTAGGCTCCCCAATATGGCTGGTATACATGAATCTACATACAAATTTTTTCGATTGTAGCTTCGTCAGCTTCTAGCTTCTATAGTCTACATAGACATAAGGATGTATAAAACACAGATAATAAGCCAACCGTTATGCCAACCTCCTTAGCAACTTCTCTTATCGAGATTCTTAAAATTTTTAAAATAATTTCTTCGCTGCTTTGACGTACTTATCGTGTGTTGATATTTTTGAGGCATCCAGGGTCCTTCAGCTATAAGGTATAAAAAAAAACGAAAATTGAATTTCAAAATAAAATTTTTTTCAACAAACCAAGCAGTGCTGTAAAAAGTTCATAAAGCTCCCCGCAAAAGTTTTTCAAACAAACACGACACAATTGGAAACTGGAAATGCCATTCCTACAATTGTCTTCAACAACTGCTTCGAGAACTACCAAAAGGGGCGATAGAAGTGATATCCTTTTTATGCAGTGGGCAAGCGCCAAATAGATTCGGCTGAAAAATAAAGATTTTAAATTTTGCAAACAAATTTTAGTTTACATTCGATCATAGTAATATGTTTTATGGACTCCCTCTAGTATTTCAATTTCATGAAGCTATGCATAAGTCCATCCACACACTCTCCCACACGCCCACACACACATATGCATACTGTCCACACACACATACACACTTATGCATAGGCAGATTTTTGCTTGCCAGTTTTAGTTTATTTGTTTGAGTATGTTGGGTTGGTAATTGCTTTGATACGAAATAGAGCATAACAAATTTTACATGGCAAAAGTTTGTGCCAACCTACTGCTTCCCACTCATCATCCCATCCTAAACTCACCCCACACTCAAGTGGGTTCATGGGCTGTGAGAGCAGCTTTTACCTTTTGGCCCCACAAAAAAATAAAGGAAATGCGAAATGCACGTGCCGCATAAAATGGCGCACGAAAAGCCAAACGAATCGCCTCCAAATATCCTTGTAGCGCATAATCGAAGTTTCACTTAGCAAATCAAAATGAGAGAGCGAAAAAATAAAAAAAATAAAAAAACACCAGTAAATACAAATACATAAAAAAAGTTTGTCAGTTTCCCAGCTTGGCAGTTTTTCCAGCTAAGCGAAATTAGCGCTCTTCAACGGAAACCAACGCGCAACAACTTGTAAAGTGAATTAACATGGCTTTGGCCACCCACCCCCTGTCCCTTGCCACTGTATAAGGACATAAGGACTCTCGCAGCTTGGGTGACATGTTAAAGTTTTTAATTTCAAATTGACGTCAGAATCAGTGGCAGGAACATTATCTCGCATCAGCAGTCCCGCAGCGCAGCGGGCCAGCGCCTGTTGGTTGCTGTTGCTTACTCCAAGTTAGGGCTAATTGTGCCTGGCACTCCGGCGGCGTCCAATGGCAAGCTCAAAATTATAATTTGCATTTATAATTTTATTGACAATAAAATGTATTTAATTTTTGCCAAATGAACGTGACGGCTAACGGGCATTGGGACCATGCTCCAAATATGGTGGCCCCACATGGCAAAAGGGTGCGTTCCTCTGCTGCTATTACAGTTTTGCCGGATGGCCGGATGCTTGAATGGTTGGTTTATTTTTATATTGTGGCTGGAGGGTGCCTGGAGGAGGGTGTAGGGAGTGTGCCTAGCTAAAAAGTCAACGGTTTAAATAATGTTTGTGCTGCCAGGAGCAGCAGCAGCAGCAACAGGGACAACAAAAACAACAACAACGCAAACAGTGCCAGCATCAGCAGCAAATTCAACATGAAAAATTAACACACAAAATAAAAAGAAAATATGCCAAAATTCAAAACACCGAATATTTTACACGCTTACAGTTAGCCGTGAGAGTCGGAAACTCCCGATTTAAAGCGGATTACTTTTTGATGAAAAAATTGCAAAAAACTTCAATTAGAGCTGTCAAGAAAGTTAGGGTCCCAGTGGTGATTATCGTCGGGAGCTCAGGGAGCGTACTCGTTTTTCCTCAGGAATTTCAATGGGTAATGCTTTTTCCAAATATGCGAGCCCTTTAGAAAACTCAAGAACCGGTGGGAATCCACCGTTAACAAGTTTAAAGTTAGTTGGATTAAAAATTTGTAGGTGGTACTGTATAAGTTCTATATAGTCTATAATTCCTAAAAATTAGAGTAAGCATAACACAAAGAAAACACTGCCGAAAACTCTGAGAAGCCCAAAAATCGTTGCCTTAAGAAACTTATGTCAAAGACGACTTTTATGACCCCAAATTTGAAATGACTAGGCTAAAAAAAGATCAGTTGGATTTGCCAAGATACAATACAAGTTCTCTTTAAATCCGAAACTTGATAGCAAACCTTATTGTAGAAAAGTTACAAAAAACATACATATAATTTCTATAAAAAAATTATATATATTTTCGATTTCGAAAAAACTATAATCAATTTTTTCTATCTTTCAGATATCTTTTTAAAACGTAATTTTTTCACTTGCTGATCTATCTTTATAATGGTAAGTTACCTTTACCCGCATTCTAACAATCATATACATTAAGATATATTCAAGATATTTTGTTTTTTATATTTGCTTATGATATGATATCTCTAATCTAATGAGTTATCATTTAGTGCAAATTCAGTTGCTTTTTTATACTTTTCAGTTTATTTTTTTAATTTAGTACCTATAGTATTTTGATATCCTTGTGATTTTGAGAAATGCTAACATTCCAGTTTGAGATATTTCTGAAATATTATATTCCATAATCCGTATTGAGAAAAGTTTGACTGAAGGTGCACTTAAACTTATTTTTTCTTAAGCCGCAAATTACGAAAGGAACTCGTTTTGACGGATTCCTTTCCTGTCGTTTTCCAAATTACTTTTTTCAGGAAAAATTTTGAAAATAATTATTAATTTTATTAATAACAAAGGCCAACAAAAAAAGAAGTAGTCCCAAAAACCCCAGACCCAAGGATTCTGAGATAACCTCCAAAAAATCCATTATATTTTTTTTTGGATTTATGGTTTTAACGATGTTTTCAACATGAACTTAGGTCCAAACACTCCTAGCAAGCCAGTCAACTGAGATACACTCCAAAATACCTCGACTTATGGGGTTTTTGAGGTTATGTCAGAACCATGACGAGCTCGGATTTTTGAGACCTTGGATTCGGATTCAGCGATTGTGGGCCTGCGTAAGAAAACTTCTTGCCCTTAAAATATTACTATACAACTTTAGTCCTCTTTTCTTAGTTTTTAGTAGTTTTCATCAAAACATTTAAATTCCACTTAAATGGAAAAAGATCTCAGATTGATGGACTATTTTGTAGTGCAATAATGGAAAGAACATCATTTTGTTGTACTACTTGAATTGCAAAAACATTCAAATGTTTGAATTGAAAGCGGTTTTGAAGGCTTGATTTATTTTTGAAAAGAAATAACTTCAAATTATGTAATCGTTTTAGAGAAAAAGATTAGACTTATGACTTGTATAATTTTTTTTATATATATATCTACGAAAGTCAAGAAAACTATTATATTTGCTCTTAAAGTATTGTACAGCAAATTATTTAAGACTTTAACTACTTACAAAAAAAGTAAGTAAACTATAAAACCTAGTTCTTAAATTTCGATCGACTTTGTCCAAATCGTCTGGCTCACATTAAAACACTTTTCGAAAAGGAATTTTGAAATGGTTTATCTCCGTGAAAACTTTTCGAGTTCGTTTTGTGGTTTCGGACAATTTGTTCCAGCATATATCATCATATGAACTGATATAGCTCAAAAAATTAAAGAACTTATGCGCCTGCACAAACTTGACCAAATCTACTTGGCTATGCATGATTGTGCTTTTGTTGCCACATGTCCTTTGGGCCTTAGATACTATGAGAGTACCCTCATCAAGAGTATAAAAAATTGTGCAAAATATTTCGACAGCTTTTCAGGCGACGTCGTTGCTATATAGGTTTGGGTGATTGCGACGATGCTGCCGGATGCTGCTGACGAGTGCAGAAAGAGAGTGTCAGAATAGTTGGTTCAAGGAAGGGAAGCGATAATGAAAATGAAAGGCTAGCGTAAAACTCGAAAATCCTCTTAATAATTCATAAAACTTTTCAAAACTACTTAACTCTTAAACTACTAACTGAATCAAGCTAAACTAAAGCTGCTGTTGCTCTGTGTGTGTGTGTGTGTGTGTGTGAGTGTGCTGGTGGAGGACAAGTGGTAGCCGGGAGCAGGTTTGCACTAGCTGAGCTTCTTCAGCTTTTCAGCTTCAGCTGTTGAAAATGCGCGCCGCTGGCGACCAGCAAAACTTTTGCAACTTTGTCGCTCAAGCGAAACTGGGTCCTGGTCAGAGCTGGAGCTGGGCGGGGGTCGTCGCCTGTCACAGACGACAGCGACAGCATGGGCAGTAGTTCATCATATTTACAGCTTAACTAATTTATTTTTAAGGCCATAAAAGGGTGGCATGAAAAATGCAAAAACCCGTCAAGGGGTCACGACAAACGAGCAAGCAATGAATAGAATGCAAAAGATGAGGAATTGACATTGAGCCAGTGCCGCGTGTTATTCCCAGGCGTACTGCGTCTTGAGTTTGAGGCGCTGCAGTATAACAATTTCCTGCCAATGCAGGCGGCATTGGAATATCAGAGCAATGAGCAACCGGCTGACTGGCGGCGACCAAGTCGCGTGTTTGTCATCCAGCTCTGGTTACGTATTTATAAGCTAATTTCTGACGCAGAGCGTGTGTAAGTGTGTGTGTGTATGTGTGTATGTGTGTATGTGTGGGTGTGGAGCATCTTACAAATCGGCCACGAAATGTATTGCAAAAGTTAGCCCTTAGCAAAGCTTGTGATAAGAACCAAAAGTGGCGGCAGAAGCAGGACGCAGACGACACGGAAAGTTTTTAGCAAGTTTGAGCCATTCAATTTGGTTGCAGTTGTAGTAGTTTCAGGCTACCTAATTGTCCCAGCCCAGCACAACCCAGACCCAGTTCGCCTAAGCCCCGAAATCAGCGAAGACGTTTTTATTTTTGTCATTTTGCGCTTATTCAAGGAGATGTGGAAAATATGAAGAATGCGACATCCGGTGCGAGCTGCTTTTGTCGTTTGCTAACACTAGCCGCCATTGTCTTGGCTTTGAGTCCTTTTTTTTTTGAGCCTCCATTCATGCTTTCTATGTTGCTTTCATGCTTTTTGAATGTTGCTTTTGTATTTGTTTGCCTTACCATCGTCCTCGTCGTCTTCGTCGTCGTCTATGATGCGAATTAGCAAAGTTGGCTTAAATGTGGAACTAAGTAGGTATTCAGTGTGGTTGTAGTGCCATAAACCTCGAATACGAATATCAAATGAATTTCGTTTGGAAGGCTCAAACTCAAAAAATAAGGTAAAACTCCCTCTCTCCAACTGGGTGGGGCGGTTTTTGGCCAATTTTATCTCTTTTGCAAAGTTTTGCAGCAGCTGCGCGCGAATCGCTTCAAAGCTCAAAACTTCATGTTTATTGCTCTACTCTGTCCAATGCTCATACCACTAACATCCTTGATATCCTAGTGCAATATTCCCATGGGAGTTCACTCTAATTGGGTTAGTTGGCTGTTGACCGTTGCAGAGTAGCTTGTAATTAGTTGAAGTTACAGCCAAAAGTCGCAATGTTTTAAGAGCCCGCCTCTAGTCTAGAGGCAGTAACACGAAGCAATTAGAGCTATGCACTATACATGTATAACTACTGCATCTGGTCATGCACCTGGTCGACCGCTACCATGAATGGCAATGTAAGCTTTAAAGATTGGTATTCAACTTAAATTTTAATGAGTGCTAAAAATCAACTCTCAAAGGCTACAAAATTGTTGCAAGTTCTTTTGAGCCAAAAAAATATTCCTTTTTCATGTCGTCAACAAATTTTTTGCTTTGATAATCAAAAACTAGACACTGTAGCTTTTAAGACTACTAATTGGATTAAAGCCCGATGGTATTGAACTAAAATATTCGCATATTTTTGTTTATTGAACCAGACAACCGACAGTTATTTTATTTTTTTAAGCTTGATCTGGACCGTGAACCGGAGAGCATTTTAAACAAAATTGGTAACAGTCGGTGCGACGTGGGATGCCCTGCTACCGCAAATTTCCAAAAAGGTCAAGCTATGCATTTATACGTTGAGGATTGTATGCTCGCGGTAGATGGGGGATAGCAAAAATATACTTTTTTTTGTTCATTAGGCTCACATGAGTCAAACTAAATTTAAAAGTTTCAACTTATATATTAATAAAAGAGGGTGGAATATTGTTGCAGTTTATAGAGAACGCAGAAATCGTTAGATCTTTGTCAATATTTTTTAAAGTTTTTATCCGAACCAGTTCCCAGCTTTTACTTGGTTTTAGTAATGGTGAAAACATTGAAATTTTCCTATCCACATAAATAAAGAGCATTACCTGCTTAATCTCGGTGTTAAAATAGACGGACGTTAAAAAACGGACATTGTTCAATCAAAACCTGACGTCAGCATTATTTTGGTAAAAACCAACTTTTGCTATTACAAATTTTCTTATTACAAGTACTACCAAAGTCTGTAATAACAAAATAGTAAAAAAATTGAAAATTTTTATGTGTTCCCTAAAGTTTTGCAGCCCGAGTCCAAAGTCAAAAATATCCCAGCACGTCAGTGTTTTAACCTCACAAAACCCCACAACCATGTTTTTCGAGTCCGATGATGTCTTGGGTTCGCTGAATCTGAATCCAAGGTTCGAAAAACGCCAGCACATCACGATTCTGACATAAGCTTCAAACTACCTCGTTTATCGTGATTTTTGAGAATATGTTAGAGCCCTGGCGTCGAACACATATATTACATGCAATACTTTTACTACCCATGAACATTATCATCTCCGAATCCAAAACCCGATCTTTTGTTTAAATACTATATTAATAAAAGGTGTCACTATTGTAACTAACAGTGGTTTCCGAACCTAAGTGTGAGCACCTCAACACATTGGGGTCCCTAAAAACTAACAATTTCTGAGAGAGAATAGAGGTCCTTATCCCTTTCTAAAAAGATCTATAATGTCGCAACGTATTTTAATAGACCGAATTATTTTTGAATAGCATTGCGTAAAGGCAAAGCTTTGTAGGGTTTCCAAATTTTGGGTTTCCAACAGTAGACTCAACCTAGTAAACGTCATTGACCAGAAACCCAGACTTTCCCGAGAGAAATGAAACCCCGTAACGCCCATTCATTTTTTTTTTTTGCATATATTTTATACAGTTGCAATTTATGATTTCTGTCCAAGAAATTGAGATTGGTAGGTATTTATTTTCATAAAATAAAAAAAAAATATTTTCATAAAATAATTGAGTAGAAATAAGATGCTGCAAATAAAATAAAAGCAAGAGAAAGATCGAAATAGATTCATATCACTTCTGAAAAAACAAAAAGATTCAAAGCTGAGAAAAATATATACTACGGTCGTGCTTATTCAAAAAATATTTACAATGATATTGAAGCAGCAAAATAGACACTAACAAAAATTAATTTTTAAATTAAGATTTTCAGCGTAATTGATATTAATTTTTAAAATAAGCCCAACATTATTTTATTTAAATAAAAAGCAAACTGAAAATTTGTAATTTTTCGAAAATCATTTTTAAAAAATTAATTATTAAATTAATTAAAACATGTTTTTCGAAAAAATCTCGAAAACGGATCTTAAGAAAAAAAATGAATGACCAAAAATTAACCTAAAAAACACTTTTTTACGAAGGTTCACTCGATTGTCCTTAAATTTGTAAATTCTCAAAATAAGAACAAAAATTTATAACATAATAAAAGTTTCATTAGCACAATACAATTTTATACTTAAAACAAGGTCACTAAAATTTTATTTTAAAAATCGGATATAAAAGTTTTGGTCATTTTAGACTTAAAAGTCTTAAAAGAAGGCCTGATATTCTAGAAATAATAACAATGTGTACTTCAAATAAGCCAGAAAAATCGTGTTCCAAAATTCGTACTCACTATTTTAGACTTTGTTTCGGTATAATTTATGCTTGAATTTTTTTTTTTTTAAATTTATTTCTATATCAAGGTTTTTTGACTTTTTTAAAAAATCTCATGTTCTTTTTTAGTTTTTGGCTAAGGGGCTCTTAGGTAGAACACAGGCTTGTCGCAACCAGTGGCCAAGTTGTTGCAACGTCTCTGGTGTTTCATATTTGAATTTCTCAAGTAACACTTAGATAATGGCGTTTTAGCTTAAACGATAGCTTTAACGACCAACTTTATAAAATTTAAAGAACAAAACAAATTATATAATTGCTGCTTTACTAATTTAATCTTGTTCGAAACAAAAACTCACACCAATAGCACAAAAGAAACAACAAGAAAGGCTACAAGCTTTTGGAACTTAAAACAGAATTTAAGTAAAAATCGTGGTTCAAAACAAGTTCTTGGTTCAAAAACCCATGAAATAGGATTGCCTAAAAACGGTTTCAAAACTGTGAACCCATGTTCTAATTTAACAAGTTTGTAATCAATATTTAATTAGTGCAAAAGCAATTTCTTGTCTAGCTCATGTTCGTTAAACCTTTTCCGAAACACCCCCGTCCACACGAATAGATTAAAAACGTTTTGGCAATTATTTAACACATCAAACAATTTGTGACTCGTCAAAGTGTTTGCCTCGTTATATGGCAGCATGGGTGAAATGTATCTACATGGTTGTATGTGCCATTCAATATGAAGCTGATGAAACTGTCCTCTTAACAAAACTGTGTTCAGGTCAAAGGTAACAAAGGGAAAATGTGACAATGAGAGCCGAAGCAACTAAAGGGCTCAAAAGTTGACGAGCGGGCTGCGCAGTGACTGATAAGCAGCATTTAGTAGGTCGAGCATATACTGTGCCCCAATGCGTCCCGTTGTGCACCACTGTGCCCCACTATGTGGCATACACAGACAGACGCCTTGGCAATGTAAATGAACCAAGTCAGCACCCAAT
The DNA here is from genome assembly GCA_949987675.1 of Chymomyza fuscimana. Taxonomy (NCBI): domain Eukaryota; kingdom Metazoa; phylum Arthropoda; class Insecta; order Diptera; family Drosophilidae; genus Chymomyza; species Chymomyza fuscimana. The sequence goes on from OX465088.1 coordinate 85,771,415, forward strand.
GGACATATTAGAGCGCCAGAGCGAAGCGGCATAAAAAACAAATAAAAGTTAAATAAAAATACTCGAAAAAGTTTTCATAGCCGCAGTTGTCCAGTTCCACTTACTGATTCCTCACTCCCAAACCTCCTTCGTCTACTAGCAGCTTCCCTTTTCACTTATGCCTTTGTAATCTCCATCACCATATCCTCTTGGTGTCGATTGTTATCTTTGTTCGGAATGTTGTTGTTTTTGCACCTTTTCCACCTGTTCGTTGCAAAGTGCTTCCTTTTTCAAATGCTTTTGGATTTGGGCATTTGTTGAGCATTTTAACCATTTTGTAGGTAATTTGTAAATCACCAAATGATCCAAGCTTTGAGACTAGGGACTTACTAGCCGAATACCGCTTGTCTTTGCCCTTTTTATGGCCACTGTAAACGTATATGTACTGTATATTTTTTATATACATATATAAATGTATGTAAATGTATATGTATATACATAAGCAGCGCTTAAAAACCGCTTAATATTCTTCCGCATTGCTTTGGCCGCATTCAGAGTCAACGCCGCAGTCAGCTGGCCCTTGCCCACAGTTTGTTGGCCGCGCTGCGGTTCGGACTATGAAACAGTAGTACACTGAGAAAAAATGGTGTATTCTCTTGAAAAACGTTTAAAAAAGGTATTTGAAATAAAAGTGATTCTGGATGGAGTTACAGCCGATTGGCATATTTCAATAACGGTCAAGATACTTACTATAATATTGTTTATGGCTTCAAAACGATTTTAAAAGCGGAAAGTATCGATCACAATTCATTGCATAAAATAGGATAAAAAGGACTAGTTCGGCAGTCTGAAGACCTATTAATCAAACATCATTGTAATAGGGTTTTGGAGAGACTCAAAATTATTAGAAATATTCTAGCCATTGAGTGAATTTAAAATATGGTGGTTTGAGAAATTTGCAACATCGTCGGCAACCTCTTTTGGCTGCGGCTCAAAATCAACCAAAATGTAAGACTTACAGTGATCTTTGGGCCAGTCAACGTCTTTAAGTATATAATATGATATATTTTTTTTCACTGAATATTATCAAAAAGATCCCTAGCTAATGCGCGATTCATAGGTTGCAGACATCTGTTATAAACCATAATAAAAATTATATCTCTCTAAAATAAGATCGATAGCGTAGTGGTGGTCTACTCGCTTTGTAACCCGATGGTCGGTGGTTCGATTCCCCGCAGAGGCACTGGTCATTTGCCTACCACTGCCATCGCCAGCAAAAAGACGCTATTTGCCCAAGAATATCTCTATTAATTCAAGACAACGCCGTTCGAATTCGCCTATAAACTCTTCGAACAGTAATTAATAGAGATCTCCAACCCTATTTAGGGGCGACTGACAAAATAGTCAAGTCAATAGAATACTAGCCGTACCTCAATATACAATGTATTAGGACCGAAGCTGCTTCAGTACGTAGATTATATTTAATTTGATATGGGTAAAAATTGGTGAATTTAATTTTGTGGAAAAACTTATCAAAAAAAAACCCAGCCTGTACAGAGATAGACAACTAGTCGTATACTTTATTTCAGCACAGCCGACTTTTTTCAATAGACTTACTTTACAACAATTTAATTCCTATTTCGTCTAAGGTCTAGTTACTCGTTGCCCTAATGTTTATTAGTTATAGTATTGTTATTGTATTATAATTAATATATATACATACATAAAAACGTATGTGTGTTTGTACGAGGCTTATATAATCCACTATACTGCAGTGTGATTGTGTTCATATTTAGAGGCTATGTTCGGTATGTTGTCGAGAAGGTTTACAACATAAGTATGGACACCTTTCGATAGGTGGCGCTGAGTACTGAGCATAGTTTTCAAATGCAACGAAAAAAACACAGTGTTCACTCAGTTTCCATTCAATTCAAATTTGACAGACGAACAAAATTTTGAGCTTGAAAATTGGTGTTCCTATTTTACTCCTCAGAAACATTGATCCACCACGTCTTTGCAATGGTACCAGACTTGCAGTTAAAAAAAACGATGAACAATATCATCGAAGCAACCATTTTGAATGGCAAATTCAAAGGAGAAAATGTGCTGTTACCACGCATTCCAATGATATCAACAGATATGCCTTTCGGATTTAAACGTTTGCAGTTTTTAATACGACTAGCATTTGCAATGACCATCAACAAAGCGCAAGGACAATCGCTACAAGTATGTGGATTGAATTTAGAGAATCCATGCTTCTCCCATGGACAATTATATGTAGACTGTCCGCGTGTTGGAAAACCATCTGACTTATACGTATATGCACCAGATGGAACAACTAAAAACATTGTGTATCCAAATGCACTTCAATAAAAAGCATTCAATTGAAAACTTGAATTGTCAGACTATTCTCGATAAAACGAATTAAAATACACAATGATCCAAAATAAAAATAGAATATTGTTGTAACGATATAAGTATTTCTTTAAATTTAGTAAACGGCACAGCAAGGCGCGACGGGTATAGCTAGCATTTAAATAAATAAATACAAAATTCTTATTATTTAGATTATTTGTCTTAAACGCCAATTTCTTTAAGTGTATTTACTTACGCCTTTAACCCGGCCAGATGGCCCAAAGAATTGCAACTAATTTAGAAGCTTGCATACAGAATTTGCAAGAAGCTAGTGTAAACCGGCAGGCTATGGAAATGATTGTCTGCAGCTGGTTACAGGGATACTGGGTGGGTCGAGTTGGAACTCCATGTGTATGTCATGCAAATGAATATATGAGTATGCTATGCGAATAGCTGCAGTTTCTCAAAACCAAGTCAACATCCTTTTGGTAAGCAAACTGCTTGGCATATAGTGTTCTTGTGGTTGTTGTTATTATGGTTGTTGTTGGTGTCATTGTTTTTGCTGGTTATGCTGGTGCTCCAGCTGCTGTTTGCTTAACACACTTCACTCAATGGCCACGTCCGACGTGGTAGGCTAGCTGCCACAGCCTGCATGCCGGCCGGACGGTCTGACTCCCAGTAACAACAACAGCAACAACAAGGAAAACAACCAAGACAGCAGCTGCATACAATCCCATAAACATGCACATATAGGGACATACTCATGGAGTTATGTAATGAATGGGAATTAAAGCGGAAGCTGTTAAAATTTTAAATAAAAGCAAGCGATGTCTTATATTTTAGCTAGGATGTTTATCCATGTATAAAATGCTTAGGATCAGGATTTAGTATTACTTGGGAATAAAATTTTACAATGGGATCTCTTGTGTTCCTTGTTTGACATAAAGGTTCGCATTGGGATGCTACTTATCATTAAGAAGGAATATTGATGACCCCGAAAAAAAAAGCGTCCTTATTAATTTGAAACACATTGTAAGTTTTGGAGTTATTACGCCCGCCGAAATGTATTCATACGAAGCCTCATAAAATCTATCAGTGTCAGAGTCAGCGATGACCGGTTTAAGTAACATCTTCTATTCTTTATAGTTGCTTTTAGATGTGTTTTCGAATGCCACGAAAATATTCAGGCAATATTATTTCCTTCTTACATCTGGAATTTGCTAGGTTATTACTCTTTAACACATATGAAATTTTTCTGCATCGACGATATTCGGTAAAACAAGTTACAACACATTTGGATATTATTTGGTCGATGGATAAACAAACTGCTTTTTGAACATTTTCCAAAGTCGCGAAAACTTTGTTTTGGACTTGTGCGTTTTTAAGAAAACCAAAATAAATTCGTGCCCACTATGCAATGCTGGCCGGCACGTGTGTTCATCATATATGTATATTTATATATAAACAATGTTTAAAATTAAACATACTACATAAGAAGTATATCTCTGTTTGTTTGTGTGTGTCTGTGCATTCGTAATAGATCGTTGGGCTTTTCCTTTTGAGCCACCATTTTGCTTAGTGCCAAAGTTCTTATCTGCCAGCAGCTCAGCGTACAGACCAAAGTCTGGGTATCTGTGTGTGTGTTTGTATGAGAGAGTGTATGATGAGAGAGAAACATGGACGAAGGAGCTTTACTTTAGCCTTAGCCTTAGCTACGTTTTTGCATTCCACTTTGTTATATCCTTCTGCGCTGCTCTTATTGTAGTTGTAGTTGTTGGAGCCGCTGTTGTTGCGACTACTTCCTAAGGCGGCATTCTGTTGCACGTTTGTTTGTATTGTAATTGTCTGCCTTGGCATAATATATACACAAACACACACAAGAGACCGCTATATACACACATAACAGTTTCCATTGTAAGGGCACTTCTATGTGTGTGTTTATGTGTGAGTACAATTGTTGTATTTATTATCGTTTGCTCCTTGTGCTCCTCGTTGCAGAGTTGAGCTGCTGCGGCTGCATCGTCATCGCTGTGTATTTTTGCGGTTCTACACAAATATACTGATGCCTGCCAACACACACACAAATACAGATATGTATACCGAAATTATAGCTGAGGTCATGTCGCTGACGTTGCCTTTGCCTTTGCTTTTGCTTTTGCCGTCGACGTCAACGTCGACTTCGATGATGTCTGTTGTGCCCGCTGTGCCACAGCAGCGTCAACTCAAATGGTTTTCAGTTGTAAAGCTGCCAAGTGCAGGACAAACTCACCCGGCGTGTGCAGCAGCTCCAACGGAATTGCAGCAATAGCTGCGACGACAACGACAACGACGACGACATGGACGTGGACGTCGACGAGGACAACAATGACGACAACAACGTTGACTACGCTGGCAAACAATTGTAAGCTCTGACAGTCAGTAACAACAGCAACAACAACAAATACAACAACAACATGTAATCTCAATTCTGGTGGCTCGGTCGTCAGCGTTAAGCGTCTTCCTGTCTTGCCTTCAAAGGCGAATGTCCTGTTTCTCACGTACGCTATAGCGCGTACTTTACTTGCAACATAATTGCATTGCATCCTTGCCCCAGCACATGCATATGTGTGTGTGTCTGTGTCTGTGTCTGCGCATATATACATATATATATGTGCTTATGTATTTATGAAACCATTTCCGCACAGCAATAAAACTTAACACGGTCACTAATCTAGGCCTGAAGCGTTGAGTGTCATTAATTTTATTTTTCAGTGACATTTTCCGATTATATGCGCATTTTCGCTCTTTTGCTCTTTTGCTCTCTTACCTTGCTTTTGGCATACCCGTACAACTTTACGGTCTACAGTTAACAGTTTCCACTTTGTTTGCTGTCCTTGAAAGATTTGCGAGTGCTAACAAGCAAACAAATAAGTAGGCAAACAGGCGACGTATAGACGTTAAAAGCAGCTCGCTACACGCTTCTCTTTCCTGTTTTCTTGTTTAGCATTTCTCTGTCCCCTTTATTTTCAATTTTTTTCTTAGTGTATTCTTATACCCTGCACGCCGTGCCGTCAAGGGTATTATAGATATGTCCTGCTAGATCTCAAAGCCCAAAAGAGCTAGAAACTTACATTGTTACCAATTAATAGGCAATCTTTTTCAGATGCTTAAAAAGGATGTTAATTAACACTAACAGTTAATTTTTTGAATCTTACTTCAAATATATTCCAAACGAATGAATGCACATTAACCTAAATTATCAAATTTTTGGAATGAAGTCGAAATTTTCTTGGGAAATTTTGTTAATTTTAGGTATATTTTCTTACAGCATCGAATATTGCCTATTTCAAGCTTTTAGAGGCAATAAGCATCAGCGCGTACCTTGAGTATACAAATTTAATAAATACATGTAATGTGATGACAACCCTGAAGTTTTGATAAGCTTTCATATTCTGAGCAACAGTCAGTTGTTTGCTTATGCTTAAGTGTTATTAACACATTAAAGTACATTACTTGCGTCATTATAAGCGTTGATCAAAAACTTATTGAACTAAAAAGAAATCGACCAGCCTTAAAAAAGTATCTGTTGAAAAAAAATAATTATTTAAAAGCTTATTTAAAAACATAATAATTTCCAGACGCTATTTCACTTTTAGAAGCGTATCAACCGATACAGCAATTCAAAATAATGATGATAAGAAAATTATGAAAACTCTAAATAAAATTACGTATACGTCGTGTGGCCTTATATGATGCTCAAGGTAGGCGCGGCCAGACCGCTTGAAAATTGTTTGCAAATGTTATGCGTGCTGTCCTTACCAAATCCACAAGTTGGAGCTCTGTTATTTTCAATCAGTAGTCTACAGTCAGGTTATACATTTTTTCTAACTACTTGTTGCCATTTGACAGAAGACTAAAAAATAAAATTTATAGAGTATCCCGCAGTCGCAAATTATCTCGACTGTTGTATAATATTTTTTTGTGCATTTTTTTTTAATGTTTGCTCAATTTAAAAGTTTTCTATCGCAATTTGTATTTGCACGCACATTCGCACGTGCTCATGCAACGAAGAAATGAAGCAACAGAAAAAGAAGGAGCAGGAGTAGAAGCAAAAGAAGACGGAGAAGTGTGGGCAAAAACATTTGCATTTTCATACGCACCGTGGTACAGACAGCTTTTGGTCCAACGCTGGACAAGACGACCAAGGACGTGTTATAAAACTTGTTTGGTCTGGGCTAAAAGTTTGTTTTGAGTTTTTGTTTTTAATTTGGTAATGCAATGCAGTGCCTAGTGTCAAATTGTTAGCCTTGAACACTGCCTTGTTTTTCTGTAGTTGGTACAATTAAATTTAATGCAGCTTTTAAATGAAACGGGCGGAGCTTAAGGCAATCATATACATAAATAAATATATAAACTTTTTTTGCAAGCTAAATTTATTTGTTAGTTGGGCAAAAAGTTTATTTTTTAATTAAAATTCGTGCGCATATATGTGTGTGGGAGGTAAGGCTCTTTAGCTGGAGAGAGTTTTTGGGAAGTGTACAAACACTGCATAGTTGATAATTTTATATAAACTAAATTAATTATAAAAAAAAAGAAGGTGAACTTTGAAATCTGAGTTCTTATACGTTTCAGAACTGTTGTTCCGAACCAACATTAAAGCTTTCGTTGATTATAACTTTCTCAGCCGAGTGCCTTAGCCATACATACAGCACATGCTTACATTAAGTATATAATAAGCTTACTTTAGAGCCCTGCCCTTGGATGACTGGAAACGTTACCATCAAAAAGAAATTGGAATTTTGAAATTGTAGTCAACAACAGACTCCATCAGCCGTGACTCGAAAAACATAAAATCCAAACCAAAAATTTTTATTCGGATTCGGTTTTGTGTGCTCCGGAAAACGATTTTTGTCGTCGATAACTTCCCTTTCTATTTACGATAAACTCGTATATTTCCCTTATATTTCCGATAAATTCTCCTGTTGTGTTGGCACGAAATTATTCTTGTTTGATACAAAACAGCTGACATGGTTGCCTCAGCTCTGCGCCTTTTTATTACTATATGTTGTTTACAGATCTTTATTAATTTGTCTTTTAAATAAAATTGCACAAAAATATTACTTTAGCAACAATATTTATTAAAATTAGACACGACTTCGCTATTTTTGTTACAAAGGAAATTTTCTTTGTGTAACGCGGGAGCCCTGTCGCACTTATCGGCCAAAATATAAATCTAAGAATAACAAATAATATTTAAAATATTATTTCAGTATAAAACAACTTCTTTTTGCCGATTCGTTTTAATTTCTCTTGCAACAAAACATTCGGTTTCAAACCACATGAAAAATTCAGTTTGATGGAGTTGGGAGCACCAAACATTCGATTTCAAAACGAAACCGAATAAAATGTTTGGATTAGTTTTCCAGAGCACGCCCGCATATACAGATTTTTGTGTCTCTAGCTTGTTTTAATGCAAAAAACTGGAATATCTAGTGTATAGGGATGGGGTCTATAACACTAATTTACAAATTAAAGGGTCATCGAGTGAGTAAAAGCAAACCAAAAATTTGTAATTTTGAAAAATGGTCGAAAATTATTTTTAAAAAATTTATTTATTTTTTCGACTTTGGTTTAGCACATCAATACCTTTCGATCTAATTCTCTTTCATGTCGATACAAAATTTTGTTCCCGAGATATTGACGAATAACTGAAAAAAGTGCCCAAAAACATGTTTTTCGAAAAAATCTCGAAAACGGTTCTAAATAAAACAAAAAATGAATGTAATTTTCGTGTTTCTCGAGCCAATATTACCCTAAAAAACACTTTTTTACGAAGGTTCATTTTTCGTGTAAACTAGTGTAATTGGTGTATTTTTTTTACTATATCTTTTCAACTTTTTATCAGATTTTAATAAGCTTAGCTGCATACAATTCGCAGCTTTTATACCCTTCTGGTAATATTTGGGTTCTTCAAATCTTTGTTATTCTTTTGTTCTTATAGTATATATGCTATTTATATTCATTTTGGGTACATTATCACAAAAATATTTTACCCTTACAGCTTCGGTACGGTATACCGGTCTTAGGAAATGTCAGATCTATTGAAATCTTAAAATTCTTTTTTTTTTGGTTTTTCAAAATATAAGCGTGATGGTTCGATTTCGCAATAAATACCTATTTTTTGCGTGACATATATCATCATATTGCTAGTGCATTTAAGAAACATTTGAAGGATGACGGATAATTAAAGTTTTACGAATAGAATGTTAGTATTTCGAAAGTACCAATATCTATCAACTTATATGTCTCTATGCAGCTACATATTTGAGTGACAAACTTAGAGTTAAAACTTTTTAGTTAAAAATAAATTACATTTCCATAAAAAATAATAAAGCCATTAATTATCAAAATAGACATTATTTGAGATACATTTTTTCCATTTTCCGTTGTTTTATTTCAGTTGTTGATTTTGAAAATAATATTTAATTTAATATTTATTTAATTTTTCTCCGCCGTTTAAGTTTCTTTAATGTTTCGTGAATTTTTTGTGACCTTAATTTCTTACAAGTTTTTATGACTATACATATTCGTTAAAGATGCTGCCTGCATTTTTTGCGCTTTAATTGAGCTCAAGGTTTTTATGGCTTTTTGTAAGTAGATCTGTGAATCATAAAAAGTGTTAAAAATAATGATGACTTTTCTGTGAAAGCTAATTAAAACTATCGTCGTAACAAAAAATTATAAAAAAAAAGTTATTGACATTTTAATGAATTTTATGCTTGTAAATTTGAAATGGCTGTGTAGCATAAAAAATGTACTTTAAGGTTTTAATCTTAGGAACGTTTGGATTCAGGGTCAACAACCTCTTCAGGGTTTCTTCAAAAAAATGTACAATCAATTTACTAAATGCGATATGCACTCAAATTAAAACAAAAAATTTTTGTTTAGAAAAACATTTCTTTAACAAAATCGAGAAGTAGCTTTTATCGACTCACTTACTTAAATACCAAACTTATGACTTCAAAATTCCTTTTTTCTGTTTAGGGGTAGCCCAGAACATAATGTTAATTTTTTGACATATAAAATGAAAGATGGTTCTTTTCAATTTATCTCTTAAAATAACATAACTATTTACTGTCTTTGTATTTAAATAATGCAACAAGTTATTTTAAAACATTTGTAACAAAAAAAAAATTTCTAAAAAAGGAATTATTTGCGTAATATTTTGATTTGGTGCGAATTCGAGGGGAATGGTAAAAAGGGTAATGTTTTTGTTTTGCTTATTGGGCTCACAGGTTATTGTTTAATTAAGAAACAATGTGAAATATTGCTGCAAATTTTTGTTGATTGGTCTAAGATTAAAGCATTTTTTTAAAATACTTTTTAAAATTTTGATTCGATGTGCTTATAAAGCATTATATATTTTCACAAGGTGGGTCCTACGGTCTAGTTTTTCAGTTACTTTCAGGTTTTTTGTACTGGCCCCCTTTCTTCGATTTAATTGAACTTCTGGAGTTATTGGCAAAAAAAGTCAAACTATCTAGCTAGATAACTAACAAAAAATTTGCTTATTTAAAAGATAAAAACACTTTTTTTTAATGCGATTGAATATTTTGCTTCATATTTTCTTTTCTTTTTCTTAATCGAAGCAATAAATAATGTTTTTCTTTTTTGTTCATGTTATTTTTTTAACTAAATATTTTATGTCTCTACCTTACATGGAAAAGATCTTTATTTTTCCACTTAATTTTTTTTATACATATACTTCACACTTTTAAGAATATATTTTCTTTTATTAAGACTTATTGATAAACTTACGTATATTTTAAAAAATAATTCAAAACTTAAATAAATAGTGACAAACATGTTATTTGTTGTAAAATCGTTGCCAAAAACCGCCACTTAAAACTCTATTTTAAAACATGTTTTATGAAAAAGTTATATTGGTATATAGATTTAAATATAAAAATTATTTTTACCATAATATTTGGGGACATATTGTATACTCACTATAAATACAAAATTTTTCTTATTGGGAGTTTGGGATTCACTAAGATTCGTTTCAAAACCTACAAAATCTAAAAGGACTCTCTTTTAAGGTAATAAATACATTTAACACTAAATGTGTGCAGTTTTTTTAATAATTTAAAACTGTTATACAGAGCATTGCTTCCCAGCTCTTGTAAAATAAGAGCAAGGAAGTTCCAAAGAGTCGAAAGTTTGAATTGGCTTAGATGATTTACTGCTACAATAGCCATGTAATATATGTTTGTTCGTTTGTTACAAGCATCTGCTCGTGGAAAATACTTCAAGAAGAATAGCCATTATTGAGCTAACAATTTTTGTGACTCAACTTAAATGCAATTCAATGAAATCTTATGCCATGTCAGCTCCATTTTGGAAGAGCCTGTCAAGTACAGTCAAGAGCGCAAATTAATATGTCTGCCTACGTTTTGCAAACAATTAAGAAATACGCCGTGATTATCTGCAAGTTGGCCCAGAGCAGCACCAGCAGCAACAAATTCCAACAATATCAATTGCAACTAGTACGTTCTATTTACTATATACAAAAAAAAAAGTATCTGAAACTCGTATCTGGCAACGTCATTGGTATCTACATCTATGTGGAACATCAGTTAATTGATTTGGTTTACGGCATGCGGTTGCAATTCTTACATTTTTTATATGCCTGCATATAGCATAATATTTTTTTAATATTCTGCCTTTCTGGCATTTGGCAATTGGCCATCAAATTAACTACGTTTTGGCCCACTGTTCCACATTTATGAATATCAACGAACCTGTGAGTGCCACTGCGGTGCCTTGTGTTTGTGTGTGTGAGAGAGTGTGATTGTCTGTGTCTCAGTGTTGGTAAAGGTTTGAGTGTGTTCATAAAGCAGCAGAAATAAAACTGTCGACGATAGTAAAGCACTACAGATACATTCACACAGATACACTTCCATGGATACACACACACACACACACTTGGAAAGCCACAAAGGCAGTGGGGAAAATTCGGTTGAAATGGCAACGCAACGGCAAGACAGAGATAGCGACAGCAGCAGCTGCGATTGCAATTGCGATTGCGACTGCCACTGCGACTGGAAACGGCTTCACTGCAACCATAACACAGGAAATATTATCCGCATTGGCAAAGCATCTTAGCCAAGTCAGCAAAGCCGGAGCAGAGGAATGGCTGAAGGAGAAGGAATCACTAACGACGTCGACTATGATGACAACCAGGGATGTGGGCAGGAATGAGCAATGTATTCGAACATGGCTTTTCTCTATGGCGCAAAAGCGGCCAAGTGAAGTTCAAATACAAATTCAAAATGGCAAATTGACAAATGAACCTCTGGAACATTTTACGTATTTCATTGTGACTTGGTCTATGTACATATGTGGTTAGGATGTACGTGGGTATGAACGTTTTAGGCAGTGGCGGTGGCCGGGGGCCGACAAAGAGAGTTGTCGCGCTGGGCGCAACGCTTTGGTTCGGCATAACGATTATTATGCATTAAAAAATTACTTATCTGCGTAATCTTGGAGTAATCTTATCACATCTCATCTTATCTCATCTTATCTCATCTTATCTCATCTTATCTCATCTTATCTCATCTTATCTCATCTTATCTCATCTTATCTCATCTTATCTCATCTTATCTCATCTTATCTCATCTTATCTCATCTTATCTCATCTTATCTCATCTTATCTCATCTTATCTCATCTTATCTCATCTTATCTCATCTTATCTCATCTTATCTCATCTTATCTCATCATATCTCATCTTATCTCATCTTATCTCATCTTATCTCATCTTCTCTCATCTTCTCTCATCTTACCTCATCTTATCTCATCTTAAGATTTTGTGCAATGTATGTAAAACGCAGAAGGTGATGTGGAAGACCCAAAGCCTCGGGTAGCAATTAAGCTCCTAATCTGCTCCTACGATTTCCTAAAACTCATAAGCCATTAAAGCTAATAACTTCAATTATCACCATACGATGTGCATTTACCGTAGGCTAATTAAGTTTGTCATTTCATGAGAATTTGAAGGGGGACTTCCACCGTCTCTAAAGAAATTTGGAAAAATCATTAATTAATCTTACAGTTTTTTCCACTGTATTTTACTAATTGTAGGCATTTAATATAAAATAGAACATGATTTTAATGAAAGACTGATTTTAATTGCAGTTATTTGCTATTTTTCAAATTAATCCGAAACGTTCATGGAGTTACTTTAAATTTGTGAATCGGATGAATATTTCCACTTATATTAGTTTATGAAAAATTTTAAACATGAAATTTTATATTTTTTCTTCTATACTCAATGTAGTATCATCCGATTTTTTTCCCTGGCATACTTTCCGAATAGTAACAACTCACTCAATTTTAATATTAATATTGACTCCTGACTGATTCCTTTTTTGTTCCGAATATGCTTATCCCCGTGCGCGTATTATTGTTTTGTAGCTACGCCTCTGTTTATAGGTAATTCAGTACGCCACAATTTTTTGCCCCTTCTTTTGCTAAACAAGGGGGTTTGGGTGTCAGCAGAAAGGGACAGCAGTATCCCATGGATTCTCTTTGAGGTACAAACAAAAAAACAAAACATTCGACAGGCTTTTGATGCTGATTTTCTAAAGACGCTTGTTTTTTTTCTGTACTTACAATACATATATACTATAAACTCTACATATGTATATCTCTCTGTGTATGTGCCTGCTAAGGTATTGTGTTTTGTAGTTTACGACCATGAGGAGGCATAAAGATATATAGCAGGCATTGCCAGGATAGCCAGCCGGACATTCGTATAGCCAGGCAACAAGACATAAAACAAATTACAATAGTTGAAAGTCGATTTTAAAGTTTCTGCCAATTGCCCGAGTGTATCCATTGTAAGCTTAGAGGTTTCGCTTTTGGAATTCGTTTGACTTTTTTTGTATTCTGCTTTTTTTTCAGTTTTATTATACTCTTTGGTTGAACGGTATTATAAGTTTGCCCGGAACTTTCACAATGCAAAGTTTTTATCAGTTTCTCAATAATAGTATTCAATTACGGTTCGTATCCATTTGCAGGCACTAGCTCCAGATGAAGATAACTTTTTACACAAATTAGTTGTAAAGCTTAATTTCGAAATTTAGCCAGACAAATTACTACACCCAGGAGTTGCAAATGAAATAAATTTTATTTTTTAAATGGAACAAAATTGTCGAAATTAATAACTGCCAACGAAAAAACAAAATCAAGATATTTTCTCTTCAAAGTGAACGTTTTGCCTTTAAAATACAAATTTTCTAATTTTAAGATTTATAGAGATTTTAAGAAAAACTGCTCACAAAGTTTATTTCATACAAATTATAAGAATATTTGTTGAAAAAGTTCGTGTTTCACACAGAAAATTCCTATTACTACAAAAAAATTCATTTTTTATACTTTTTGGTACATGTTTATTATTTACTTAATGTTGGAACTTGTTGCAGTCTCCACATATCTTTTACCACAAATAATTTTTTTTTTTTTCAATCGAAGTTTAGGGCGACAGTGACACCTAGTCATTCGGAAACTTATTTTACTACTCAAAGTTATGCGCACGAATGTGTTCTATAAAAATGAGTTTGGAATCTTTTAGCAGGATAACCAAATACTCTCTAAATTAAATCATTTCTTAAAAAAAAATTTCAAACTAAATGACTTTAAGCTTAGGTTTAATTTAAATAAAATTTGCAGATTACATATTTTTACAAATTTTCATTTTGGTTCGGATTTTGACTTAATCCAAAAAAAAAATAATGATTTAAAATTATAATTATACAAGATTTAGTAGATACATATACATAAAAGTATCAAGTATAAATTTAAATTTAAATAAGATAATACAATTTACTTAAAAATCAGTTTCCTCTTGGTCAGAGAAGATGGATATTTTTGCTTATAAGATACTTATAAAAATTATGCTTCCTATTCTATATAGCTAAATCAGTAGACATCAAGAGGAGTCCCTATAAAACATTTACTTTTCTTGGTTTATTTTCCAAATTTAAAAATTTTCGGATTACTGCAATTTTCCGATTCCGATTGAATTCGATTCTAACCATTTCCCTTATTGTGTAAAATTTGTTAGAAAAAGTGTTATACAGCTGGCCATAATCTTTACTATATATTTAGATTTTAAGGGTATTTGCGCTTCGAAGGACCCTTTTAAGCTTCTTTTCTTCACCTGTTTGTGTATTGGTACAAGTGTTTGCTCTTTTTTCCTTGTTCCATTCAAAAGCTAAAACTCTGTAAATTAAAATTACCAAAGCATGCCGAGATGCTCCTTTGCCCCATGCTGCGCCCTGTTTAGCAAACCCCTCTTGCGTTGTTCTCAAACAAAAGACTTACGGAATTTCTGTTCAATTCTACTCATTTTCAGATATCCAAATTTAAAGCGTAAAGTTGTTGGCGGCAGCTGCACAAGGACGAAAGAAAAAAAACTTATCGTTTTTTCACCAAACTATATAAAAAGGAAGAAGCAGAAGCTACAGGAGGCACATAAAACAAAATCAATAGGAAAAATTCAGCCACCAATTTACAACAACAATAAGCATAGCAAAGAGATTCCCTTTGTAGGTTGGACAGCACTCCATCATGCCACCATATCACCATGGCGCTCGCTGTGCGTGAGTATGTGAGTGGGAAAAGTGCTGAGTAGTATGTAACGTAGCTTTTTGCGAGTGGCAACATGATGTGAAACATGGCAATCGAATCAGCTAAAGCCATTTAGAGTCATCAATTGACACTGTCGAGTCGAGGACGCCTTGCCGTGCGCAAGTAGCCGACTCTGGAGTTAGACAGGCAGCAGCAGCAGCAGCAGTACAACGGGGCAGCATACGCCTAGCCAGACTGGATCCACAACAAATGCTACCAATGCACGGTCGTAACCAGGGCGCTGGGAGTGCACACTCCAGAGCACACGCTTCACCTTGGCTGCCAGGTAACAAAAAAAAACAAGTTCCGAGATTTACGCTTAGCTTGCACTCTGTCAAAAGTAATTTTTGTCTATATTTTGTGATATGTTTTTTTTTTCCATTGTTACAGCTTTTGCGCTGCTGACGCTCTGCCTGACCACTTGGGTGTGGGCCGATGACTGGTCACTAAGCTGTGCCTCTAACTGCACCTGCAAGTGGACGAATGGCAAAAAGTCTGCCATATGCAGCTCACTGCAGCTCTCTACTATACCAACCACATTAAGCACGGAGCTGCAGGTGTTGGTGCTCAATGATAATCATATACCATATCTGAATCGTGAGGAGTTCTCTGCGCTGGGACTGCTCAACTTGCAGCGCATCTATCTGAAGAAATCAGAGGTGCAGTACATACACAAGGAAACATTTCGTAATCTCAAGATACTGGTTGAGATAGACTTGTCGGATAATAAGCTGGAAATGCTGGACAAGGACACTTTTATGGGCAATGATCGACTGCGCATACTATATCTAAATGGCAATCCTTTAAAGCGTTTGGCCGCTTATCAGTTTCCCATACTGCCGCATCTGCGCACGCTGGACATGCATGATTGTCTTATTTCATACATAGATCCCATGTCGCTGGCCAATCTTAATCAGCTCGAGTTTCTTAATCTCAAAAACAATTTGCTGGAGAGCCTCAGCGAGTATGTTTTTCAACACATGACCAATCTGAAAACCTTGTCGCTGGAGGAGAATCCTTGGCAATGTAACTGCAAGTTACGCAAATTTCGCAGCTGGTATGTAAGCAGTCGTCTAAGTTCCGTGAGTCTATTGTGTAAAGGCCCGCCCGCTCAGAAGGATCGCACTTGGGATAGCGTTGATGATGAGCTCTTTGGCTGTCCGCCGCGTGTTGAGATCTTTAACAACGAGGAGGTGCAGAACATAGACATAGGCAGCAATACTACCTTTAGCTGTTTGGTTTATGGAGATCCCTTGCCGGAAGTATCCTGGGAGCTCAATGGCAAGATACTAGACAATGATAATGTGCTCTTTGATGCCGAAAACATTGCCTCCGACAAGCTATGGAACAATCTGACAGTGTTTAATGTCACCAGTCTGGATGCGGGCACGTATGCCTGCACAGGCTCTAATGTCATTGGTTCAGTTACACAGAATATAAGCATTTATCTGACAGAGATTGTGCAGCATGTGCTGGTCAAGACGCCAGAGACCTTCTGGTATTTTGGGCTCATCATGGGCATCTTTGGCACTATCTTTCTGCTTATAGCCATCTCCTTTGTGGTCTGTCTGTGTAAGCGCACCACACGCCAACATAGACATGCCAACAAGGCGGGCGTCAAGAGCAGCGTCAGCTTTAATGATCAGGAGAAGAAACTGCTGGACTCCAGTGTGACCACAACCACCAATGATCGCGGTGATAGCTACGGCATTGACAACAATCCCAGCGCCATAAACAAGACTGACTCGGCGCTGGGCTTCAATCAAATTGAAATACATGCTGTTGAGAATCATCGCTCGGGACTGGGTCATGGCAGCATGCTGGTAGGTCCCAGCAGTCATCATCAACTAGCGGCCAATCAACAGCAGCAGCAGGCACAGGTGCCGCATAGCTCACAGCAACATATGCATGCCAGACAGCAGTTAATGACCGTAAAGGATCCCACTTGTGGCCTAATGAGTGTGCCCACCTCCATGGCCTCTTACACGGCCACGCATCCACATCAGGGTCAACTTTCTGAAGAGTTTCCGTTGAATGTGGGCGTATTTCCGCCACCGCCAGAGTTCTGCTCTAACATAGTGCAGAATCCTACTTTCGGCAATATATTCATACGCGTATCGGTGACCCAGGATATGTTGGATGGCGCCGACATTAATATGTATCCGGATCTGTTGAATATACCCAAACGAATGCAAGATGTATCGCAATGCAATGCAGGCGCTGATCCAGCGTTGTCAATAAGCGATGGACAAACGATATCACAGTTTGCCACACTGCCACGTAACACAACCAGACGCGGCATACTGAAAAAGGATCCTTCCTTGCAGCAGCAGCAGCAGCAGCAACAACAGCAAACAGGTCTCTATCCGCATGATGAGATCGTAGCGTATCACAATCTGGAAACAGGCGCCTATGCCCATGAACAGCATCAGCATGCGCATCAGACAGCCTATCATTGCAGCGGCAACAATGCCATGGAAGTGCCGCACCCGCCACCACCACCTGCTGTCACGGCCGTGGTACAGTGTCATCATCCAACGGTGCCCGTTTCCGCCGCCAGCTGCGCCAGCTGCATTAACAATGCGCCACCTTCCGCCTGCAATACGCCGCCCATCGAAGTGACGCCGCTAAGACCACTGTGCAAAGCAGGTGGAGATAGTTCCGCTTATCCCAAGTACGATAACATGGGTCGTCGTATTACAGCTAGCGGTGGACTGGGCAACTCCACGCTATCGCTGCCCGATGAGGAACGCTATGAAAACGAGACACTGTTCAATGAAGCCGAGGAGCAAACAACTAATACGGAACACCGAGAACAACATCAGGAGCAACAGCAGAAGCAGCAGCAGCAGCAGGCGGAGTCTGTTTCCAGCGTGGACAAGGGCGGTGGCGAATTTGTGTCCCTCTAGTATTATGGGACTCAAGTGTAAATAGCAACAACAACAACAAAGATGCCACCTAGTAACAGTCAATAGATTTATGCTTCAATGAGTCCCAAAACTAAATAATATAATCACTTTGGCAATCGTTTTCTTCATATCATTTTGGAGCACAAAATTCTGCTCATCACATTCATACGATACATACTTACTATATACTCACCAAGATAAGCATGCAATCTGGAATATCGTACTGCCCAAAACTTTTGATCTTCTAGAAATAGGTACCTAAAACTATTAATCTATTGACTGCAACCGCCAAAAAACGAAATTTTTTTTAGATTGCATGCGTAGAGTATTCAAAAAAAAATACTAAAACTCCTAAAAAGTGTGTGTTTAAATCAAATTAAAGAAAATGTAAAGGTGTTCAAAATATTAAAAAAATAGAAAATGTTATAAAGTATTTATATTTGACGTATTTACATACTTTATATATAATATATGCGTATTAGAGGGCTGCAATTTTTACTGCTGAATAATTACTACTCATTCTTAAAGTACTCGTATTATTTGTGCATGTAAATGTACTAGTAACTACTCGCAATAAGTACTTTGATTTTTTTTTGAGTAAGTATTTTTGATGTATTATAATTGTACTAGAAGTACTCATAAAAACTTTTTTAAGCGATTATTTTTTGTATGAAGAAACTAATTTTTGAAACTGCTTACAATATTTTGACACATTATGTTATTAATTGAGTAAGCAATGTTCATTTTCGAAAATACTCACAGCAAAATTTCGACTATTTATTCTTAGTACTGAATAGCTGTGTGTTTTTTTCTTCATTTATGATTTTCAAATATTTTTTTTTTGAAGTAACGAGTAAAAGTTCATACGCAGTTCGAAAATTTCCGCACGGAATGACGAAACTTCAAATAAAACAAAAAATTCCAAATGGGCCTTAAGAAGAAAAGAATAAACTAGTTCAGTCATAGATAAGGCCCGAGTTGACTAAGCTTAAAAACTTGTTAAATATTAAATGGAGAAACTTGCCAAAATGATTATTTTACCAAAAGTGAGGTTGCCCTGGTAAAGATTACTTGGTTGAAACTTTTGCAGAAGTATTTTTTATTCCTTAAAATGATTTTATCTTTGCTTTGGAAACCTTTGATCTATTCAAATCAGGAATGCTAAAGAAGAAAAGCGTTTGTATTTATTTATTTAATTTTATTTTATTAATTTTATCTCCCGGTCCAGACTTTGGTTAGAACCTCATCCAGCCCAACGAAAGTTCAGCCCGTGCAGGCTATGGGTGAATCTGCATTTTTTAGCCCTACGCAATTGACTCGATCGAAACTAGAAGTTCAGGCCTTCTGATTCCGTATCTGTTTCTGAAGTTAGTATTTAGAAAATAATATGGTAGATCTAATATGGCTAACTTGATTTGATAAATCGTTTGCTTTATGTGAGCATTGGAATCAAAAAATTAGCACAAAGAAAGTGGTATTAAATAAAGATTATGCATTTCAGAAATTGGTTTAAAATTTGTTTGAAAAACATATATGTGGATGTGCTTTAATTTTGGATTAGTTTGTAATGCAACCCTCAGAGCCTGCGCAAAAACTACGTTTTTCTACTGATTTTCAATTTGAAGAATGTATTTTAAAATGCAGTATTAATAAAAATACTTTATTTACAAATTGTGTGAATTTAAATATATGTTTGATGTTTTTTAAAAGGAATTCATTGTTCTATCATTTGACTCCTCAATATTTGTTTTTCCGTGGACGTTTAATGAAACCCTCCGAAAATACTCACTTAGTTTCTTTACCAAACGCTAAAGTTGGTAATTCCTGGAAGGTTAGTTTTAATTTTTTTTGTTTTTAATTGATATAAAATATTCAAAACGTTTAAAAAGAATTCCATTGTTAGAAGGCTTTTCTACAAAAATTTCCTTTTAGAACAATCGAATTCCAATCCACTTAATTTTGGCTTACGGACATTTTATGTTGCATACTTTGAGGTTGCAGTGTAGAATTTTTGGATAAAACAAAAAGTTTGGTAATTCCTGGAAGGTTAGTTTTAATTTTATTTTAAATAAAATATTGTTTTTAATACATTGAGCATTCAACTTTTTAAAAAACAAAGTTCGAACAGACGAAACGAGGTCTTTTTAGCACATATCCAAGGAAAATAGGTGCCAAAAAAATATTTTGTTTGACTAATTTATTTATTAAATTTTTTCTTTTTCTCTCTTGGTCTTTGAGAAACAGGCAATACGGGCTAAATCGATTCTTTTTTTTCCTCCTAATCACTTTCTTTTTTGGCATAAACTTAATGTACCCTATGTACATAAAATACATGGTATACAAAAAGTCAACAACAAATACTCCTTGACTGCAAATTAACAATTTTTTGGCACAACGTACTTATTTAATTAAATACAAGAAACATTTAGACCATTTATTTTTGGGGTTACTTTGGGCAAAATGTGGCCATAAGACAAAAATATTTATTAAAAATTTATTTGTATTGTATTTTTTTAATTAACAACGAATATTTTTGTGGGTACAAAAGTTTTATTTAATAAATCTCAATCAATTGCAAAACTAAAAGTTTATTTAAGGACATTTTGTTCGCCTCTTGGAAGAGGAAATGTTGTGCATGTTCAAAAATTGGTAATAATATTTATAAGAAATTAGCAAGTTCCGCCTATCATTGTATTTTATTTATTATTTGCCAGAATAATAATCTTGGTTACCGACTAGAAACTAGTTGGAGTTAATTTTTGCTTTAAAAATAAAAACTTAAATACGCAATCACGATAAATTTAATTGTACTACCTAAGTTTTTCAAAAAGGAAATGCAATTTTGTATTTATGAATTTATAGAAATGAATATTTACTTAATGACATATAAATTTAAAAATATTTTTTGTATTTTTATCAATAATTTTTTGAATATCAATATCGTTAAGAATTGCAATAATTATCACCAATAAGTATATTGGCTACAAGGTGCAGCTCTTTAATACGTATACGTAATATTTAGTTACTCAACTTCAACACTTCAGTACTTGGTTATATTACTTGTTTAGAAAACAGCAAAGTATCCAAACTCTGTAAATGACAGTGGTAAATGTTTATAAAGGATGTGACTTTTGACCAAAACTGATCTACATAAGGTGTACAAATTAATATAAACCATTCTATATACATACATATATGGTCAAACAGTAGTCGCTTTTTAGGGTGCTAGACATTAACTAAACGAAAAAAAAAAAAATAAATAAAAAAGAAGAAAACTTTGCTTTTAGCCAAGTGGCGCGTATTCACTTTTAAATTAATAGGGAAACACTTGCTCATAGATTTTTCTCCATGATCCTCTATAGACTCGTAGACACATACGTATTTTAGTATTAGTAATCCACTTATACCTGACATATATGTATTTAATAACGAAAGCTGTGTAAATTTTAATTAGAATGATTTATTTTAAACAAAAACTAGCCCAGCCTTTAATTTTTCATTATATGCAAAACTTAAAAGAAGCGCTGGGCAGGTCTATATATAGTTTATATAAAAGGTTCTTTTAAAATCGCCAGCGTAGTATAACTAGGCAGCTCGTAATACTAGGCCATTAAAACCCCTACTAGTTTAGTATTATGTCCTTAGTGAGTCCTAACGATTTTACCAATAAGCCAAAATGTATTGAAATTTAGCAAAAAAAATATTATTTAAAATTTTTTATTTTTTGTAAATATGTATGTAAAGTTTTTATAATATAACAGCACGAAGTAATAAATGATGTGTGCATAAACATAAATTTATTTATAGAAAAATTTTAAAAACATAAAAATTTTAATATTAAAAACGCTCTTGTTGCCAAAATGTTTTATAGCCCAAGCTGCAATATCAATATATAGGTATACATATATATGATTGTATTTGCTTACATATTTATATGTACTACGTGCCAAAATTATAATGAATTTTTCCTTATGATTTATAACATTATTTGTGCCAAAAATATTTTAGCTGTTATCATTGATTGTTATAAACACAAATTGTTTTTATTTGCAATCATCCTTAAATATATATAGATTTGAAAGCAATAACTATTTAAACAGTTTGCATATATCCGTTCCATATATTGTTAGTGTTGAATTTTTAATAATTTATAAAAGTTATATTTAACAGATCCCAAGCCTATACGCCATGAAATAAATCCATTTTTTTTTTTTTAAGGATTTCTTTTGGCATAGCTTTTGTTTCTAGACAAATGAAGCTTGTTTCCAGCTAGAAATTCTCTCACGCTTGCAGCCTTAAAAGACGATAAAGGTTTAGGCATATAGAGCTGTATATGATTAACTTTGAAATGGCATAGACTATATAGACATACATATATATATATAAATGTATGAATGATATACATATAATAAAAGACAAAGAATATTTAATATATAGACAGTAAATTTTGAATGCTTCGTTAGGTCAGCAGTATGTTGTGATTAAATATTATATATTGTATAGCTACGATATAGATAACGATATTTTTGTGGCTGTCATCGCAAGTAGAGGGCCAAAAATTTGACCAGCTGAGACTTGCTGTCTATATATTAAATATTTATTTAAAAAAAGCATACTGTATATGTAATTTCGCATATTAATTTTTGTGTAGAATGTTTAAAATTCGAGCTTGATAAATTAAATGTAAATTATAACTCAGCATAAGTACATTAATACATAATTTAAATATATGTACTCGTATGTGTATGTTAGTATATAAAACATTTGTAACATATATACATACATATATATATATATATAAAAAGCAAAACAGATTTACTCACAATTAAAGTGAAAACATTTAAAACTTTTAGACATAAAACAAAAAGATATATATGTATATATATATATACAAGTATATATGTATCATATAAAAGGGTAATAAAACATGTAGTATGTGAACCAATACATTAAAAACAAATCACACACGCACATACGCCCATTTTGAATTGTGTTTGTGTGTGTTATGCCAAATACATAGATTTTGTTTTTTGAATTTAGTGGCATCAATATAAATACATATGTACTTTTATGTACTTAATTATTTGGTTGGCACATAGTAAAAAAATCATAAAAACAATAGCTACAAAAATATAGCAAGAATTTTCTTGTAAATTTTGTTTTGTTTTTTGAAAAAATATTTAATATAAACTCATTGCAAATTAAGGCACGTTCAAAACTCATATTATCAATGCCTAGAGGTTGAATGTTTGTATTGCACACTGCTGTTCATTTGAATAAAACTTGTTTATTTTTTAAAAAACAATTTGTACACGTAAATTTTGAAGCTCTTTAACAACTATCAAATATGTTTTTTTTTAAATTGTAATTTAAAGTTTTTTTCGATAGTACTTTACATGAAAAACTATAATGTTATGTTTAGACGATCCCGATAAACAAATGAATGATACAAAAAGTAAGCACGTGGTCCCAGCGGACTTCCAGGAGGATTTAGAGGGAAGAAGCCTTAGGCTAAGTTCACGAAGACCCAAAATAAGAGTATGGACGGACAAGCTTCCACAGGCTCTACTAAATTCATGTAAATCGCATACAGAAATTGTTTTCAACTTCTCAGAAGACTTTTAAATTTGTTACTGTTCTATACCACAGTCTGTCTATATTTGGGGTATTCACGGTTGAAAAGTTGACTACTTTTGCAACAACCAAATGTACAGGGCATAGTTGCCACTCCTAACTCAGCATTCCCTTAACCCAGAGCATATTCTAGTTTCTAGCTATTGAGTTGAGCAGAAAATGTTTCAAATTACGCTGTTGTATGGCGTTTTCAATACTCCAATATGTCTTGATTTTTTAGCCACTTTGTGATATAAACAAAGTGATTGTTAATAAATTTAACTGGATTACTGAATTTACTAAATCAACTTTAAAGTGGCTGAGTTAACACGAGTACAAAGTAGGGTGTTAACGCATCAATTTTAAAAATAACAAAATTTAAACAAAATCTGAAAAGAAGAAGCAAAAACTTAGCAACTCAACTTAAAAACTAACAAAAAGGGCGTTCACGCTTTAGAAAGTTAAGTTTTCAACTGCTTAAAGTAACAACAACCATGAATACCCTAATTAAAAATTATTTTTTTAAGTTTAATTGTTTTTAAATACTTATATGATTGAAGCTGGCGCAACGGCTTTTTATCTAACTAAAAATAAAATTTTCTTTTGGAAAATATTTTTGATAAGAGCGCGGCTTGATAAGTCAGTGACGTTTTAAATTGACTGCGTCGTAACTTTGAATGCAACACTGCTCCTCTCAAGTACCATCTGTTAAAAGAATCCTAATTTTAAGCAAGGTGCGACATTTAGTTCGTATTTGACAGCTGTAGAAGATAGACAACTTCGATAATATTAAAGAGAATGGAAAAAATTGTTTTTAGTAACTGATCATTTTTTGTAAAAGAGTATCTCCGAAACAAAGAAAAGTGTTGAAAAATACTATGGAAAATCTGCACCAACTATTTCAATGTTTAGGAGATGGTATGATGAACTCCATACCAGCACAATTGACGCGGTAGCTTCTGGTCGCACAAAAAAGTTATTTTTACCGGAAATCGTGGTTAGAATTCATTGAAGATAAGGTGGCTGAGGATGTAGCCAACTCAACTCACCATGAATATTGCATATTATATGAATATAACATTCGCGAATAAAAAATGCATGAATTGGGCTCCGTTTTTCCGGCCCATCTAATATTCTTTCCAGATCCGGAAACCCGAGACTATTTTATGTGTTCACGCCTGAAAAAATGGCTTTGGGTGGTCGTATGAAGTCATTTTTTCATCATGTCATTTGTTTGTCGAACAAAAAAAAACTCACAGACTTATCAAACTGCCCTCGTAATTTTTTTTTGTCACGCTTCCGCAATTTATTTTACTAACTCACTTTTTGAATATTTCTTAAGCTTTGAATTTCAAATAAATTTTTTTTAAATTTATGAACACTGCCTCGTGTATATAGTTCTAGCGTTCATGGCGCCTGTTCCTTTTAAGTTAGCAGACTACGCTTTTTATTAGTTCAAGTTTTTATTCAAATGATTTGTGGTGTATATGCATATTAATTTGCATATTGCTTGTACATACATAGAACATTTTACATATGTAGATACAAATCTAACAAACATTAACTCATTAACTACCATAAAAATCTACTAAATAAAAAAAAATATATGTCATATAAAAAGCGAGAGCAATGCATTCTGCTGCATTATTTTTATTAAGTTTTAAACTAATATGGAACCAAAAGTAATAAAAACAAACCATCAATATATAATAAACGTATAAAATGAAAAATGATGAAACTTCGTTGTAGAAAGTATGAAAAAATTCAGAATATGTTTGCTTTAAACAGAATATAGAACATAATTAATATATTACAAAAATCGCTCGAAGGTAGGGGAAATGATGGAACTGTAACTATAATTTTAATAACTGTTTTGTGTCTGGAATGCGATACAGTCGATTGGAAATACAAAAACATACACACACATGCATGCATGCAGGAATGCACTGACAGATACATACACACACACACATGCAGACAGATTCACTCAACATGCAAAATTTTATTCATGTATTGTATGTAACGAAAAAATGAATATTGAAAAATCGTAGTAAAATTTTGTACAATTAAAATATATTGTATTTTAACTCGTATTTCATTGAATTTATCGATAATCAAAGCCAAATTCATGCAACAATACGCCTCACTCATGCGTTTTTACACTCACACACACAGATACACGCACACAGATACACACACGCATACAAATAAATATATATATGTAACAAGAAGATTTGCATTCATAATAAATGTAAGCAAATACATTCGAACATTCATTCAAACACTGTAATTGCATTATCCTTGGGAGTAGATTGTCAAGCTTTATTAAACACTATATTGAAATAGACGAAATATTAATAATAATAAAGAATGAAAAAAAAAAAAGAAAACTATGAATAAAATAATTAATAAATAAAAAGTAATGGCTTTTTTTCAATTCATTTTTCGGACATTGTTGAAAAATTGTTGTTTGCCTCGAAATTGGTTCAGGAAACTGGAGCGAAACTAAAGCATCTAGGACAATGGAATAAAATTTCCCTTAGATGATTCCCAACACGTAGCTAATAATCAACTAGCGAGAAAAGGTGCTGCGAAATTGATTATAGGGCCTGTGGAACGGAGAGATTCCAAGCACCACCTTGGTTCCTATGATCTGAATCCCATAGATTACTAACTGGGTTATTTACGGGACACAGTATCAGGAAACACCTGAGTAAGATGAGCATCAAAGTCTCTAACACTTTTTGGTTCTCTAAGATTAAGGAGGAACCCTCGGCTACTTACGGAGTGTGAAAAAAGGCATTCTTGCTTGGCGATCATAGAATCATGATGCACGATGTCACCAGACTAAAGCCATCTGATAATTAAATTTATCACTGGAATTTGAGAACTAGAATAGGAGTTCTAGAGCTAGTAGTGGGCACAATAGATCTTAAGGGTCGTAATACAGTTTTCCCAAAACAATTATTAACTCTAGAGACGCAAAATTTGGTATTCAAACTTTACTGGTTGCTAAATGGAACTCGAATTATTTGCAAACTATGCCACCATCCTTTCAACTGTTTATAAAGAAAATAAAAAACGGATTGACACAGATCCAGCGAAGATATATCTTTAGTTAAAATGTAAATATTTTTTTTTTATTATTGCTATCCTTAAAGAAGAAACAACCCAATTTTGTTAAATAGATTTTTCCAGGGTGAATATGAAAATAAATTGTTGAGCTACTAAAATTTATATTAAAATGTGTTGTACTCTTAAGGTGTACACTAGAATTTCTAATTCCTTGCTGGTTTTAGTAAAAGACTCCATCGGTCGTGACGTAGCTTTGGCAGCGGCTTAGGCCTCCAGAAACTCGAGGGCGATGGCTTGTTGCCACCGCCTCCCGAATCCATGCTTTCTTTGTTAAGTCATCAAAGAGTTGAAAAATTTTATTTGTGTTTTAAAAATTTGAACAAAATTCAAGAGGTTTTTCGTATTAATACTAATGAGATTTATTTACTAGGAAGTAACAACTTTACCGGCTTACGTCAGTTTCTAGGAATATCAGCATTCAAATTAAGATTACCAAAAAAGATTTAAACGGTATGAATAATAAAAAGAAAATACATTAACGTTTTCTTAGTTTTTGTTGTTCCGGCACTAAATATTTGCGGCTACATTTTGATGGTGAGTTAACCTTGACAATGACTGCAGTTATTAGACTGTGCTTATCAGACTGTGGTATTCAGACTGTGGCTATTAATCGAGTTGATTGTGCAAACTGTTTACAATCCTTAAAAAGCAACGGTCTATAAACAAATTTTTTGATTTAGACTGAAGCTTGAAAATGCGATTGGTACATACCATTCAACATTTCTTCGGGATTTCAATCTAGCTAGATATAGCGAATTATTCCTCAATCTAAACTTTAGATTCTAAAGTAAGTTTTGGAACCATTGCCGTTGCACAAGGGGAGAAACGGTTGATTTAGCGGAGCGAAATTAATACCATCTAAAATAATCAAAATATTTATATTCAAAAGAATATTTTTTCCGAAGTAGTAAAGGTAAAAGGAACAAAATAGGGGAACTTTTTTTTATTTAAATCAATTTTTTTTTTAATTTTAATTTTTTTTTTATTAAAGTATATATGTACCGAAAAAAATATTTAATCCATCACCTTAGTCAAGGTCACATTGTTCACCCAATACGATGTAGATTGCTTTCTTTACTTTTTCGGTAACTTTACGGAAATCTCTCTAAACTAGAGGTAGGATACTATCGATGACACTATCGATAGTTTCATTTTTCGGATACTATCGATGGTTTTGTTCAATATATCGATAGTATACTTTTGTATGTAAACAACTTTTTTGAGAAATCAACGGACAAAAAATTGGCAAAGTACCGAACATGTCAAAAAGAGTACAAAACCAGTGGTTACACGTTTAACCTTTTTGACCATCCGACGCGTTTATAGTTACCAAATCCGGTGGGGACCATAAAAAATGATTTAAGGTAAAATTCTTCGCATAAAAAACCAAAAATGATGCCTTAAAGATTGGCCACAGACGTTCAGGCATTCCGGATAGTAGACGACTTTGGCGTCCGAAATTTCGAATTTCATAAAATTCGTGTTGCAAAAAACAAAAAGATATCTCTAAAAATAAGATAGCAGCAATATTTGACATTCCACATTATTTGGCCAGTCAAAATTCAAGCCAATATGCAAATCCATTGAGGTTTTGGAAGGTTAGTATAAACAATAAAAAATTCATTACATTTAGGGATCCGACTGTGTTGGACTACAAAAATTAGTCAACAAATATTTAAGCACTCCTGCCACTTCTACTGAAAGTGAGAGGATGGCTGTTCTGCAGAAGTGGCCTTATAGTTTTGGACAGAAGGACCCGTCTGAAACTAGAAATGTGGACATGTTGATCTTTTGCCACAAAAACAAGCTACTTGAAAGATATTTTTTTTTTATGTTAATGTTGAATGGACAGTTTTTGGTTTTTTAAGATGTAATTTTAAAAGGATCTCTTTTTAAAATGTCATGAATAAAACGTATTAGAATTTTCCCCACTTGCTCTATGGTACTTATTTAAAGAGTGTGCCCCTTTTTTGTGTACCATATTTCACTTTGTTCGATAGTACTATCGATAGTATCGACAGTTTCAACTATCGAAGTCTAAACTATCGAGTGGTGGCACTATCGATAGTATCCCACCTCTACTCTAAACATTGATAAATTCTTTTAGCTCGTCCTCAAACTATTTATTTTCATCAACAGCAGTCGAAAAACCAAACGAATGTTCAGCTGAAAGTTTCATTTCGGAGTATTTCTCGGCATGTCAGGCCAAAAATGCGGTCCACCTGCTGACCAACATGGTGTCTATAAAGTACAATATCATGAGCAGTGGCGGCTCGTGGCGAGAGATGGACGCCATTTGGACATTTTACTTTGGCAATACATCATATTAATTGAAACAAAAAGAATTTCCTAGGGCAACGGCCGGCGTCGTATAATTTTTTTATACAGCAGTTGAAGTAATGATGCTGAATAGAAGTCAATGCAAAGGGCATTTGTAACACAATTTCTTACGAAACTACAAATACATAGGTCACAAAATATATTTTTTTGTTAAATTACATACCTGGAACTGGAAAAAAATTACCAAAAAATCTCAATTTTTGTAACTTTTACACGATATTTTGCAAAATAACAATAAACGCCGCAAAATTTTTGTTTTCCAGCTGATGCAACATGTGTTCTCTTTGAAAGCTCACAGCTGACCAAATATCATGAAAAAAAGCTTAAGGGCTGTAAGGGCTGACTAAGGCGGGAATTTGAATAATTCCGCCTACAATCTAATCTACTTGTTTACTTTGTGAGTCTAACATGATGAGATGCCATCAACTCATAGCTCAATTTACCAGATTAAAAGAAAAAGTAATCCTGTGACTAGGAAACGCCACCAAATGCATATCCTCAACTAATCTCCATAATTGTCTACCCGCCTGCCATATGCGAATGTAACCTACTCTAAGCCCATCACTTGTTGAGCTAACTTGCCGTAAATGGCATTGACATATCAAATATCCGCCTTCAGTTGCGACTCTTTTTTTTTGGATGCAGCTTGTCTTTTGCCGGTCGATATGTTTATGCGCTTACTTTGGCGCCAACTAAACAAACATTTGCAGCATTTCCGCGTTTAATCTCCGTTTCCATATGCCACTACTACAGCAGTTACCGCCGTAGTTAAAAACATAGTTGAAGGAGTAGTTGGAGCCGTCGTTGCAGCCGCCAAAGTCAGCTTCACCTTACGTACAAATGTTGGAATAATGACTGGCAAAAGAAACAGCCAAAAGCGTAATAACGTTTTCATCTTAATGTACTCAAAACACATTTAGTCAAAGTTCTCTGCATCTGCGTCAGAAATGACTTTAGCATCCTGGCACTGCCGCTGCGGCGACCTCAAGCTACAACCAAACCTTGTATAGGGTGTTTTTTAGATGTTTAATTTTTCGACAACAATAACAAACAAACAATTTTTTCAGATCTGACAACACTTGCAACTTTGCAAATTTAATTAGACAAAATTGTCAGTCAGGAAAATTATTATTATTAACACAGCTCGGTAACTATATTTTTTTGTACACCCGTGAAATCGTTGCTCCTTACTTCTTTAAAAATGAGAACTGCAGCTCACCGTCAAGCACTATACAGCCATGTTTGTCAACCAGTTCATGAAGACAAGTTTTCCGGAGAGGCCAACGTCAGTTATTGAAAAAAAAGAAAAACATTTGGCTAACTATCTATCTGTTCAAACAGTTTTCGGAATCAGAGCCCATCATCATTATCACTCCATAGCCCTAGGAAGAAGACGTATCAGTCTTCCAGCCAACTGGAAATACCATTGCGCAGAATGCACTGGCTTATCGGACCTTGGTCTTAAAACGCCGCAGTAAACTGTCTCTGTACAGGACTATTATCCATTCGATATAGTCATCCGGCTATGGGGTACAGTTTATTGCTCAAATATTTGCATCCTGCAGAGGCTACAAGCTTAAGTTTTTTGGAGAATTGCTCACTATAACGTTCGGAACGTCACAATTAGAGATTAAGCCAGCATCAGTCCGAGAAGAGATTTTCCACCCCACCTCACGCATCATTGATAGGCTCGCGTCGCATTTTAATCACTTGAAGGTGAATCCTGCTGGAAAACAGTACATGAGTACGTGGGCTAAAGCGTTTGCACCGCCCCGACCTCCCATTTAAGCCAGCCTGACTTCAAAGTTACAAGTATAATACAATTAATTAATGACTGATATATTATATAATAATAAAAAGGTTATTGGTTTGAGGAAACGAAAACGTCTAGTTCAAGAAACCAAGTCAGTAAGATCATAACCAGTGGGTCCACACTAGGGTGGCCGCCGCTGGTATGGAGGATTTTTAAACCGTCGAT
Organism: Chymomyza fuscimana; assembly: GCA_949987675.1. Lineage (NCBI taxonomy): Eukaryota > Metazoa > Arthropoda > Insecta > Diptera > Drosophilidae > Chymomyza > Chymomyza fuscimana. The sequence continues at coordinate 85,802,394 of OX465088.1, forward strand.
ATCAATAACGCCACCCCCTAAAAACTTTCCTTTTTACCTGCATATAGCGCCTATAAAAAGTGCCTCTACTTAACAGCAAATATCTCTGGTTATACTAAACTTATTTTGATAATTTTTTTACTTGACTGTAGATAATTGAATTACCCATCGATTATATTTGGAAGAAATATTTGTCAAACTTACGGTTTGGTCGCTATTTATGCATTCATATGAACATTTTTTATGACCTTTGACCTATTTTAGGAACCATCAAATACATTCGGATCGCCTTTAAATTTTACAGGCGCTATATGCAGGTAAAAAGGAATCTTTTAAGGGGATGGCGTTATTAAAATCGTGAGATGTTGCAAAAATGGCTACCCTAGTCTACAGCTTAGAGATGAAAACGAACAGCCAGAAGTGCAAATGAACAGAAAGTGGTGCTAGGATGGGAAAAAAGCGAAAGAAAAAGTAGACGATGAAAGAGCAGGTGATACTTGCGAGAGACTACCAAAAAAGCTAATTAAGTTAATAATAATAATTGAAAAAATTATTTCATTTCAGTTCAAAGTTCTATACCTACACCGAAAAAGACACCCTTTAGCTGACATTGCGGTTGCGGCACAATTGGCAACCCACACGTTGCACAGCTTCAAATTGCAGGAACAACCATTGAATGCTTAGCTCCATTTGAGCGCGCCTTTTGCGGTTGCAACAAGGGGTTCCGGGGTTGAGTTGGAGCAATGGCGGCTGCAACATAACTGTACATGAGCGAGGAACATGTGTAGACCTCCAGAGATTGCCACGCATTTGTGCACGTATAATATTGGTGGCGGGACAAGGCTGCAAGTGGGGGCACTGATGGCATTGGCGAGCATAACAGCCAACCGCATTTAGTTGCGATTTCGAACTACGACCTTGCTGGCAACCCATTCAGTTTCTTCTACACTTTTTCTTTTTTTTTTTTTTTTTCTTCTCAGGATTACGTATGTAACGGCAATTTTTGACAGGCATAATTTGCGGTCGGCACAACTGGAAGCAGTTTGGGGCCAGCGCCATTGGGACCAGTGGGTGAATTCATGCCGTGCCATGGGTTATTTACAGTACGAGTATTCATGGTCCTGCACTTTTCTAATGCAAAAATGATGCACTGCGCTGGGTCATACCGCGCCAATGCTGTGGTCAACACACAAAAGTTGGCGTTCAGATTGAGATGTGAGAGAGCAAGTGGTGGATATAGGCGCAACCACAGGCTTCAGACTCGGCTAGGATCCTGTACACAACACACACATACACACAAAAAGCACACTGGCAGCTTGGAGCAGCAGGAAGTCCTGGCACTGCAGCAGTGGCAATGAAAGTTAGAAACCAATATTTATACGAATGCATACAATACTCGTGGTAGTAAAAACAACGCAAGATGTGCCTTGGGTAACATAGACACTGGGATACGCTGCACGAACTTCCTAAGGAAATTGACATCATTTGCAGGATATAGTTGAATGTGAGTTATGTAAATGGGGCTGGCGTATAAATAAGATAAGGTTAAGCAAGCTAATGTTGCCCAGTTTTAAGCGCTACCAACTTTTCAATTACCAACTTTAATCGGAAAATATAAACCAAACTGCAAAGCAATTAAATGGCCAGGAAAATATGGATAGATCCATAGAGTTGGTAAATAGAAAAGTCCGTTATATTTTAAAAGAGAAAACAAATCATGACAGGTAAGAGCACATACACCACACTGATAACATTATTGATAATACTTTTAGATTTATAAAATCAATCAGCCGTTTAGCTTTATGGACTCAATCATTTGTTTGCTGGAAATCGCATTGTCTTGGTTTTTATTTAAAATCTCTTCAAAAACTCGTCTACCAAAGGCTTTTATGATTCAGTTTCAGTTCCTGTCATGCTAAAGCTGTACTTTTTTTTGGCCGAACTTATATTTGGCACATCAATGGGTTTATCTATACTATACCTATATATATAAACCAACTGTTTCTATACAATACCCAGAGCTAGCCCGTTGCTTGTTTCTTTCGAAACCCCCATCCCAACCGAATAATCCATGATAAAATGATACTATTTTTGTATTAAAAATATATATTTATTTGATATACCAATCGATTTAATAAAATGGCAGCTTACAAGGAGTACACTGAGAAAAAAATGAAGTATTTCGTAAATCCTCACTTGACTTGGGGCAATGACGAAAGTCCTATGATGTAGAATTCCAACCTTGTTCACAAGATGGCCAAATTTTAAGTCAATTTAACTTGACTTAATTCTAGACCTACTTTTTTCACAATGTACCTTTTGTTTCGGTAGTAGAAAATATTATTATTACCAGAACAAATTTAGAAATTAGAATCGTATCGCATACATAATAGACCATTTCTATATAAAGCGTCATCAATCTGGAGCTTTTTTTCAATAAGGTTTTTTTGATAAACTACGCGGGAGTACTGTCAAGTTGCCATGTGTTTCTTATTCAGTTTTATCATTTGAAAGGGATTATTTTTAAAAAGTGAATGGCAAGAACGGTTCATTTGAAATTTATGTGATTGTTTAATGATTTAAAAAAAAACCTCAAGATTGATGACCCTTTACCATGTGGAGTATAAAAAAATGTACTTTGTTATACTTAGCTTATGTATGTATTATTTATTTTTCTATATTTTAAGGTTATTTGATTCTCTTTATTTTGTATAAAGAATTTTGAGAAAATTTTGTTAAATTTGTCTATATTTAGCTATTGCTTTAAGAAGAAATTACAAGAGGCTACAAGGGCAACAGCCAATCAGGAGGTGGCGTGATGCCTATTGTATTGCACTGCTGGAGGAGGAGAGTAAATTTGTAGGGTAGAAGGAGGCTTTGCAGACCATATGTTCGTAATACCAGCTTTATAATTATTCTGAAGCAGTTTGAACTCAATATTAAAGTTGCAATGCTAAAGTATGCAGGAATACAATTTTTTCGGGAATAGGGCACCTCCGAGAGTGTACTACATTTTTTATGCCCGTTTTTAGTTAGTCTAATAGCAGTTTACGAATAGTGGTAAAAATTATAGCCTGAGAACTCAAATTCATTTTAGAAATTGGAATTTACGCAGGGTAATAAGAAGTTTTTGTGACTTTTCAGAGTCACTAATACTGAACACTTAGAAGGCGACGCTCCTTTTGATGGAAAATGTGCTGCCCAGGATTAAGTGCTGTCCATTTTATACATTAATGTCTTGTTGCCTGCATAAGCAGATTATAAAGATGTTATCGAGATGCTACCGGAATAGAAGAAATAACTTGATTTCAGTTTTATACCCTTATTTAGAAAAGTAAATAATTTGATTTTCCGGTATATTTGAACGATGGTAAATCTTAATGCAACTAAAGAACTTTTGAAGGAACAAAAAACTTACCCCAACGGTTTCAAAAAAGTAATGAACGTATTTGTTATTGCTAAATAACTGCTGTGTTTTATAAGCTTTGGGACGCTTATACACCGTCAGTCCAGCTGCTAATTCTTTGTTATTTTTGATCTACGCATTTGTATATAAAATCATGTGTGACACTAAGATTTGCTGCTATCCTGCATGCAAATGGAGTGGTATTCAGACGGAGACCTACGTTTCATGCAGGATGTGTGACAATATGGCACACCTTAAATGTGCAGGTCTTACCGGCCGTGTACATGATTTTATACGCGAAAGCAAAGGTCTTAATTGGACCTGCTTTTCCTGCCGCGCTGCAGAAATCGAAATGAAGGCTTTTATGCGGCAAACTAGGCTCGGATTCAATGATCTGTATAAGGATTTTCGATCATTGCAGGATAAGTTTTCTTCTATTGCAAGTATGTTTGCCAATCTACAGCTAATGAGAGTTTCTCCTAAGCGTAAAAAGGCAAACTTACTTGCCACTGAGCCTTGTCTAATTGTATCTTCCAACTCAGCAGGGTTGGATTCGCCCAAAACTCCCAATCCGACGCAATTGATATCGTTTGCAACTCCGGTTCCAGTTTCGCCCGCCGTTGCTGAGGATTCGACTGATGTCGTTGCTGTCGTTTCTGGCGAAATCTTACCCGTTTCTGCCCTGAAAGATGACAACACAGCTAGCCCTGCTGCGATTTCTATCGCAGTCCCTGTGGAGGCTATTATGACTGAAAGATCTAGCTCGACCACTGTTCTAAGTGTTGTACCTGTTACTGTTGCTTCGTCTGTTGCGAGTAACTTTTCTACTTCGGAGCCTTCACTCCCACTTATGGGCGTTGCCCCTAGAAGATCGGTGTTCGTCTCCAGACTAATGCCCTCTACCTCTGAAGACGTTATCAAGCAGTTTATTTGCGAGAAGCTTAACATAACTTCTTCAAATGATATCGAAGTAATTAAATTTAATTTTAAGTATAAGCGTGATATTTCTTCTTTTAAAATTAGCGTTCCTGATTCTATCTTTTCTTCTTTACTTATTCCTTCTTTTTGGCCTACTCATACTATAGTGCATGAGTTTACTAAAAAACCTAAAAACTCTTTAGCCTCCAAAGTTGCATCGTCCGTTTCCGTAGTTAACTCTATTCCAAAAAACTAATTACTAACCTTATCATTCATTATCAGAATGTACGTGGGCTTCTTTCTAAACTTAGTAGACTTTTTGCCAATAGCGTAGACTTTGATTCGCATGTTATTGCCTTTTCTGAAACCTGGCTTAATTCGTCTGTCTCTGATTTTGAAATTTTCGTAAATTCCTTCATAACTTATAGACTTGACCGGCCGTCCGGTCGTGGTGGTGGTGTTCTTATTGCTGTAAAATCCGACCTAGAATCGCATTTACTATCTCTTAATTTTCCCTCAGGAATAGAGTTTATTGCAGTAAAAGTGTTTACCAAAAATTGTTTTACTTATTTTACTTGCTCCTATATTCCCCCATGCTCCGACATAAGCATATATATGAACCATCTTTCTGCTATTCGTATGGTGGCTGATTCTATTGGTATTAGAGATCAACTAGTTGTTTTAGGTGACTTCAATCTTCCTACCTTGTCCTGGACTCGCTCGGTTGATTCTAATTCTCTTTTTTCTTCTGATCAGCATGACTTTATAACTGGATTAATTGATATCTCTTTGAGCCAAATTAATTTCATTCATAATTGCTCTAATAGAATGCTTGATCTTGTATTCGTGAGTGACTCTTCAGAATTCGAAATTTCAAGAGTCTGTCCGATATCCTTACCTGAGGATCCGTATCATCCGACCTTGCAAATCACACTAACACTTAATGTTTGCAATAGTGGTTTGCCCCATGCTCGTGCTCCTCGGTATCGGTGCTTTCGCAAGGCTAATTTTTTCGGTCTAAACCAATTTTTGGCTGATGTTAACTGGTCCTCTCTGTTGTCTGCTGAGAACTTTGAGCTATCCATTAATAATTTCTATCGGATATTGTACGCCGCTTTTGACCTCTTTGTTCCCTACTCTGTTCTGAGTCCTTCTTCTAAACCGCCTTGGTTTACGCCAAGTCTATCTAATTTAAAAAATCGTAAGTCTTCGTCTTATAAAAGATTTAAGAAAAGTGGTTCTACAGTCGACTTCTATAAGTTTTCTATCTTACGCAGCAAGTTTGTTCTTCTTAATAGAACTTGCTACAATAATTATCTAGCCCGTTGTAGGCTCAATTTCCGTAGTGATCCTAAGAAATTTTTCTCATTTGTTAATTCTAAACGGAAGTCTTCCCTTTTTCCTGCATCGCTACACTATAATAATGCATGTTCTTCTAATAACTCTGAAATCGCGGACTTGTTCGCGAACTTCTTTCAAACTACCTACTCTGTCAATCCTAATAGCATTAGCCTCCACTATCCTTTTAATCTTCCTAGCTCAAACCTTATTGCTATTCCACAAATCTTAGAATCCGACGTTTTACAATCTCTTATGTCCATAAAATTATCCTTTTCTCCTGGCCCTGATGCTATTCCTAGTTGTGTTCTAAAGCATTGTGCCGGCTCCCTTTCCACGCCGTTATCCGTTCTTTTCCGCACATCCTTAAAATTGTCATATCTTCCAGCCATCTGGAATGAATCGTTCATTATCCCTTTTCATAAAAAAGGTTCCAAGTCAAATATTGAGAACTACCGTGGTATTGCCAAGCTTTCATCAATTCCAAAAGTTTTTGAAAGGATTGTCACTGCACAATTGCAACACCACTGTCGTTCTTTAATATCTGACTCCCAACACGGGTTTGTAAAACGTCGGTCCACCACTACAAACCTTTTAGAACTTTCTTCTCTTATTAACAATGGTTTTATTAGCAAAATGCAAACTGATGTCATTTATACTGACTTCAGTAAGGCATTTGACTCAGTAAACCATAGCCTTCTTCTAGTTAAACTGTCTCGCTTAGGATTTCCGCCTTGTCTTTTAAAGTGGATCTCATCCTATTTAACTAATCGTGTGCAGAAGGTAGTTTTTAAAGGCTGCGAATCTAAAGTAATTAATGTCACGTCAGGGGTACCCCAAGGCAGTCATCTAGGTCCCCTACTTTTTATCTTATTCATTAATGATCTTCCACAAGTTATCCGGTCTTCTCGCATTCTTATGTATGCGGATGATGTAAAACTTTGTTTGTCCTACTCCCACAATGATAATAATATGTATTCACTTCTTCAGCACGATTTCGATACCATGCAATATTGGTGTTATGTCAACCAACTTTTTCTAAACAAGACGAAATGTAAAATTATGACATTTTACCGTTCTGTTCCTCATTTGGCTGCTTACTCTATTGACTCCTCTACCTTGGATCGTATCCGGAGTGTTTTAGACCTTGGCATACTGTTTGACCATAAACTCAAATTTAACGATCATATTTGCAATATTGTAAATAAAGCTAGAGGTGTTCTTGCTTTTATTAAGCGTTGGTCTAAAGAGTTTAACGATCCTTACACAACCAAACTTCTTTACATTTCTCTCGTCCGTCCAATTTTGGAATATTGTTCCTGCATTTGGAGCCCTCAATACCACCTTTATCAGGACAGGATTGAGTCTGTTCAAAAGCAATTCCTCCTTTTCGCACTTCGCGGCTTAAATTGGGATCCACTTATCCGGCTGCCTCCATATTCCGACAGACTTCGCCTTATAAAGCTGCCCTCCTTAAAAAACCGTAGAACATGCCACGGTGTACTCTTCTTGCATAAGTTATTACTCGGCCTTATTGACTCTACTGAACTTCTTAATAAAGTTAATTTTGTTGTACCTGCTAGAGTAACTCGTAATTTTCGTCCCTTAGCCTTGCAACTTTGTAGATCAAATTTTGCTCTGCATGATCCTTTCCGAGTTCTATGCTCTAATTACAATAGCCTTTTTAATTTCCTCTCTTTTGAACGGTCTATTCCTTCTATCACGTGTTCTATCCTAAGTCATCTTGACTTGCCTCTTCGAGCATCCATGACCAATCCTGTATTATGAGGCACTTGTTTCGTCATTGATGCTCTTTTGGCTTTTTTTTATATATTTAATGTTTAAATTTTATTTGAACTTCCTTTTTCCACTTGGTTATTGTAAATCCAAGTCTCTGGCCAGTTTCTGATGTGAGTCGGTGCATATCGCTAAAAAGTTCACCCACCGGGCTGGCGACGCGGATTAGTTTATATCTATCCATTTTCCTCGTTTAATTTTAAATATTTCTTTTAAACTTTTCTTATAATTTAAGGCCAACTGCACTTTGTTGTACCCCATTTAAATCAATAAATCATAAATCAAAGTAGATCGATTAATAAGTAAAAAAAATGTCTGTAAATTTTAGTTTTCAAACTTATATTAAAAAAAATTTCATTGTTGTTTTTTAATTTTGACTAAGCTAATGAGAATTTTTAAAATTTGTGTTTGTTATTTAAGTTATTAAAGTATTAAAAAACATAATTTTTATTTTATGCATCACTTTGTCTTTATTTTTTTTTTTTTTAAATTTTGTTTTTTTTTTTGCTTTTTTTTTAATGTTCTTTAGTCTCTTTCTTACAGCATTATAAAACAAAAATAAAACGAACATTTTTTGTTGATTTTAAAATATATGAGAAAGAATTATTTCAAAATAAGTACAAATTATAATAAATTTTTGTAATATTATATAAAAAATCAACTTCTAAATAAAAAATAAACATTGAATAATGATTAAATAGTGATTTTTATTTTTTTTAATATAAAATAGTTATTTTCAGAGATTTATAAATATTTTAACTGAATCACTAAATCAAATTTATATGTTTAATTTTTTTTTTTTTGTTTAGATGCACTTTTGAATCTAAGCAGCAGAAAGCTTTAAAGAAAGCTGCTAATATAATACTTACACCTGTGTGATCCTACATAATATTTTTATATTTTGGTTTTTTACTCTGGCTGCTCTACTAACGATGCAGAAGTGTCAGATATTGGCCGTGGAGACATGCAGATTTTTTGAAGTGTCAGTTGTTATTGGACACTTCTGCATTTCTGCCCGACAAAGTGAACAACCTAAATGTTGAACAGATTCAAGTATTCACTGTTTAGTTGGCAAACCTCGCTGAAAGGTCAAAAACATGCAGCCTTCTTATACTTTATTGAACGGCACAAGTATTTGGTAATCTGCATTTCTATCGCAAACAAAAACTGTTGTAAAAAAACATTTCATAATCCTGACCGTTTCTTTTCATACTTTATTTTCTACAGTACTCTTTGTAAGCGTTGCAAACAATTCCAATAGTTTAAAATGCCATTCTCGAGATGAAGTGTATAACACTGGGCACAAAAATAAATCTGTTTGCCAAACAGTTATTGCTCTTGTTTTTGTGCTCATTGCGGCAACCGCCTCCTTCACCAACCAATAGACCCGCTACCAGGGTCCAGGGATCTGAAAACAGGCAATGGCAGCAGCTAGCAGCATTGGCAATATGTGCGCTCATTTTATGCCTTTGCATTTGGCAAGGGCTCAATAATTGGCCGGGTTTGTTGCCGTATCCGTGCATTGCCACCATCACCATTAGCAGCAAAAACAAAAAACAAAATAAAAACGATATAAATGGTTAACTCCGGGGCTACGAAATGCACATACCCTAGCAGGCCTTTTATTGCTATTTACTTGAACTAGAGATATTTTATGCTTATGATTCTATATTTATTTCTTAGTTTTATTTTGACTTCAAAGTTTTAGCATTGTAAAAATGTAATTTAATTTAATTTTATTCTCTTTAATTTGTTAGTGAGTTAATGTGAGAGACCTTAAAATTTAAAATACATTAAGAGTTACAGGCTTACTTACCCTTATACAATCGAAATTAAAAACAAATCAAAAAATTTAAATTTAAATTTTAGGGAAAAATTTAACAAAAAACCGCTGCATTATTTAACGTATAACTATAGTATGCCTTAAGATAGCTATGTAAAAAGGAATTTCCTTAAAATCGATTATGTATCAGTCCATAAATCAGAATAAAAAAACTTTATCCTCCCATGCCAGAAGTGAAACAATATGTATTAGAAACAATTTTTCAATTCCCAAGTCCACAGTAATAGTGTTGTTAGGCATTAGGGCTGCAATGGGCTCCGTACGGCATGATCGCCTATTCTACATAAATTTATGTTTGAACGTTCCGCCTGCGATTATAAAAACAACCCAAAGTTTATTTTTAAAATCGATATTTGTAGTTCTTTTAGGAAAAGCTACATCAGCGGTAGTTAGTATTCCAGTATGTAGAGCTCGAGGTTTCTGGATATCGATGTATAGGATCGGTTAACCTTAATTCAGTTTTGACAATTCAAAAGATCGGTAGACGAACTCATATATCGACTTTTTACTTATTTTACCACCGTAGTAAAGGGCGGTAGATTAAAGTTCTTTCGGCTCCAGAAGAAAACTTATTTCAGAGGGAATCGCATTGCTAATTGTTAGAAAATCCTTCAAGCGTATACTTTCACTTTGATTTCAATTGAACTTCAGGTGCACAATACACCGCTAAAAAAATTATATATTTAAAAAACCTAACATTATTATATTTAAAAAAAAATTGGATTTCACTTGATTACCGTTCCAGTTTTTGTGCACCCAACCTGGGTAAAGAGTTATATAGCCAGACACCTATGGGCCATCTCTTTGACTACTCACTGCCATTCATCGTGTAAACGTAAACGTGTTTCACTTTGCTTTTCGTTACCATTTGATTTTTTAAGTAAAGATTTTAAAACAACCCTATAAAAGCTTGCTCACAGCAATTCCCTTTGATTTTCGCAACCATTTAATTTTTTGACTTATTCTCTCTAAAAATGTCTCACTTTTAAAAATAACCATACAAATTTCGGAAGTAACTAAATGTTTAAATTTGATTTCCGTTACAGTTTTTATGCCTACTATGTATTTCGATAAACAAGTTTTACTTCTTAAATGAACTTTTTAATGAATTTCTGTGCTATTAAATAAAATCGCCTTATTCGATAGATCCCAAGTTAGCTATAGTACCCCAAATTTTATTTCGTTCAAAAATAGCAAATATCGTTAATAAACACTGTAAGGGTATATAGCTAAAAACGAAACGTAAAACGAAAAATATTGTTCATATTTTAGTTGGGGGGCTTTTAACAAAGTAGTAATAGAAGTTTGCTCGCCACCAATCCCTTGCCGAACAAGTGCCCTTTCAGAATGCGGTTGAAGTGACTCAGGTGCCGCTAGGCTTTCTATAAATTCAATTCTATGCCTGCGATTATGCAAGCCTGTGATTGAGTCCAGCCAGAGGTCATAGTGACCGCCTGTGGTGTCGCTACGTAGTATACTAGGATCTTTCAAATGAAATCCAATATGTAATAAACGGCGTGCGTCTATGCGCAGACAATATGCCTTAAAGTTTAGATAAAGGACACCCCGCCGTTTAGTTGGCCGGCTAAGAGTAAAGCAATTTATGCTGGCCAAAATAAGCCAACTCTACTTCACCCAAACCCTTAGACCCGCTCAGACACACTCGTGTTACTATAAGATGGCACAATCGGCTTTAAGCTG